>JAOTON010001669.1:2502500-2737500 GCA_034440635.1 Lepas anatifera | reverse complement strand
TGAGAAGTATTTCCTGGTGTTTTGGTATTTGCGTCGTACTCTAGTGTCATGGTAAAAATACTTATACAAGCTATTCATAGGCTAAACTTAGCATAATTTGAATGCACTTTGTACTGTCGATTAAACACCGGAATATATTCATCGTTATCGTTACCACAATATCGAAGTAAACGATTTCAATATTGAGCTAACGCTTTCGAAGTCGGCATGGAATTATCGAGTGCCCACCACTGGTTATAAATAATAAAACCATATGAAAACCAGCAAATTTTACTTATCTGTTCATCGTTGCATAGTTTTATGCGACGCTTACGTGATTGTGCTTTATCGATCAGATTTTGGTAACTCGCAAATTTTGAACGGGAACTGCTTTAGAAAGAAGTACATATTTTCTGTTTCATGAATTGAAGTATGATTAACTTTTATTTGGGTAACCATTAGTAATATTTCACCTCCTCCCTCATTCATCGCTTGAAATTCAAAATCGTTTTCTCAGTGATGAGGGAATGGAGGATACCCTGGCTGGAAATTAGACAGCCTAGACTTCATTCTATACTTTAATTTCTACCTCGATAGGAAGGGCAGATTTGAAGATTGCTACGGCGGGAGGGCCGTACAATCAGCCGTGCAATATCAGCCGTGCAATGCGAGAGGGCGGACCTTCACCTGCTGCTCACGACCAGAACCACGCTCACAATTCTGCACGTGCTGTCACTGACACAAAGCACCCGCATCAAATCGAATACGCTTGTAATGCCAATTCAGAGGTCAGAAGAAAATGTTTCTCTCTAGTCCACGTGGACGTTCAACTCTCCGAAATGATAAATGTCTTCAAAGTAAAAGGGGTTTGGGATAGCTAACAAATGAAGAAGCTGTGAAAATTAAGAAAGGAACCGAAGTGCAATGATTATACTTCGATGCACTTATATTCATAAAAACTGATAAAGCTATACCGAAAGATGCGATGTTTTCGTCCTGACAAGGTTTCATTCACAGATTTGCGAAGAAGTTATCTTCTCTGACCTCGGTACAATATGCCTTGTCAAGAATTAGGTGCATAAGAAGTACCCTGGAGCCGTCCACTTTAGGAAGAACATAGTCTATAGCCCCAGCTGGAGTGATGAAACCACATAGAGGTCACTGCTCGAGAAGAACTTCTCCTGAATTTCTTATCACTCCAGACGCATATCGAGGGCTCAAGGCATTTTTAAGGCAAAATCAGTGGGGGGAGGGTTGGCATTTCTTGTGCTGGGTATTGTGGTGTCTTCAGGGGTTTAAGACCCCACTTGGAGGGGTTAATAAAACTTAGACGCGTTAGTGTTACAAAAGGTTTCCCAAATTTTGTGTTATTCCCTATTCTAGAGGTTATAGATGCTGCCGCAAGGTATTCCAAATGAATGAACTATTTTCTTATTTTTCTTTATAAGTGTGGCAAGGTAAGTAAATTCCCAAAGTATCGAAAAGATGTGGTTTAAAGTCTGAATTGAGACAAGTTTTATGTACATACCTACTATGATCTGTGGTTTTTGTCAAAATCATCTAGGGAATTTAGTGGAAAAACCAGTTAATAATTTTGGGGGTTTATCGACGCACCAACTGCCAGGATCATATGGCGTCGCCAACTCTTTCCCTGTTGGAAGCGATTCTCGGGAGCCTGTTCAATTATTCTGACGAAGGGCTGTACCCGATTAAATAATCTCTGACAATTTTCATCCTTAAGGTCTAAATGAGGCCAACTAACGCCTTAACAGTTTTACAGAAGAAAAGTTTGATGCAGCGATCTCACTATAAATTCCACGTATGCTGCCACCACAAAAATAAATAAATCGGCTAAGCACTTCACACAGCCACCCCAGCAACCAGCCTGCCGCGCTTTGAATACACCGCGTCCCCCTAATCCACGAACGAGCTCTGAGCGCTGACAACTGACCGCGTGTGAAATGAAAGCATCATGCAATCCAACGGTACTGGCTGGTTTGGGGCTTCCGGTCGGATAGAACGCGATATGTGATTGTTTGTGGGCTCCAGCGCTGTGATTAGTTGATGTTGAGGCTGTTTGCCAGGATTTCCCGCAACTACGCACTTTCTTTCGTCTTTGCACGCTGGAGTAGACAGCCACCGGTGACAATTTTTGGACACAATTTTTGTGGGTAGCCAATTCGGGACAAGCAATAGAACAAAATAATTATTATTGGGTAGTGTTCTACCTTATTTTTGTTAGGTGAGACTGCATTTGTTCAATTTTAAGTCATCTCCTGTCCATTTCACAGGGGGGGCAATTTCCAGGCGCTGTGGGGGAATTTCTGCTAATTGGGGGGGGGCAAATGGCTCCCCAGTTAACACGTTAAAAATTGCCTGGTCCCGCTTCAGGACCCTGATCAGCTTCACTAATCGCGGCCGACCAGGGATGATGTTGCGAGGTAGAACGCTCACGAGATATGCCTGCGGAGAGGCAAACATGAGAGTGCTGGAGTGCTGGCTCAATGTAAGCGACATCTAACGAACACTGTAGTGCATCCCCACAATAAAAGCCTTTCATACCACAAAGCCGAGATAGTGGAACAATGCAGTGGTAGATTTAGGCGAGTGGCTCTGGGAAAACGAAGCTCAAAATTTTGGAAACTGCAAGTCGGTAAACGTCAGGGTTTGGAGGTGGACAGAGGAATGCCCTCCCCCTTGATCCGCCTCTGGAACAATAGTGTTCTTGGGCGGGTCGAGTACGGCACGGCTCTGGACCGGATGGGCGCTCTTCTCCACTGGAGCACAGCCTGCATGTGCGGCCCGGACATTTGTCGGCTGGCAACGGGGCAAAGCCACTGAGATCCCGAGAAGGCATTTGTGCTGTTTGTGAAACACCTAAAATATGGCTGATACAAATGATTTAGTGGTACAAGGTGATCAACGGATAATCCGTGTCGCTAGAGGGATGGGCGGCTTAGTTGATGACATCAAAATCTCCTAAGTCACGGTCTCGGGTTCAAGTCCTGCTGGAGCATCTGAATAAGTCAATCTGATCGTCCAAATCCCTCCCGACAGGCTAAGAGTTAGAGACGATGCATGACCCAGCAGTTATGCGCCATTAAGTTCCACAAATTATCAATCCGTGTCGCTGTGAGGCAGTCTTTGGCCGGCAGGAATGATGATACCAAACATCTAGGTTTGGGCCGGATATTTTTACAGAAAACTGGGGAAACATTTTTTTGTTCCCTAACTGCCCCGTCGGCCTCTGTCCTTTTGGATTTTCTTACTCAGGGAACTATGTCGTCGCATTAAATAACAGTAGACCAGTGCGTCACTGGGGGTGGGAACGGAATTGCGTGCCCTTAGCTGCGACCGTCACGGGCCTGAACTAGGCTTATAAGCTCAAGCAAGAAACAAATGTGCTTGAAGCGTGTGTCAAGCACGCAACAGTGTGCTTCAAATATGCTTGTGTTTCAATTTTGCTTGTGTTTGAAGAGCACATGAGTACAATGTTAATACTCTTTCGAGCATTAAAATTGTCCATTTTGAGCCCTAAGAGCATCCCTATCCTTCTTTTCACCAAATGAAAGATTGGCCAAAAACTCACTGAGTCCAAGGTCACCAGACTGTTACCTTACATCAACACGTTGGCTGACAACCACATGAGCAACAGATCACAACAGCACCAGTATGAAGCACCAGCATCACAGCGCTCACCTTGGCGGTCTCTACGTCAGGAAAGATGACGTGCTGCAAGTTTATGTTGACCATATCGGTGCCGCTACAGATGGCCAGAGACTTGGCCTCCAGGTCTGCTCCGTGCCGAGTCTGCAGCTGGCTCAGCAGCTTCGGGTCCTGAGGCGTGACACCAGGGTGAACAGAGCGCATCAGATTTCTCCGGTTTTGTATCGAAACCGTTTTGAACGGAGTTCGTTGATGTTAGAAGTGCTGGAACATTGTTTAGGTGTGAGGCATGTTTATGGGAAGCTTTTTTGCTGGCCTCAAATAATTATCAAATATGACTAATTAGCTAAGTAAGTGTTTACCTTTATATGTTTGGCACTGTATGAGGAGACCTGAAGAAAAAGCTTTTCTGCACGAGTTCATTGCTGCCTCATTTGTCGGATGTAGGTAGGCGCTATATCATTTTTTCTCGTCCAATGCCCTTTGGCAATGCCTTAGCACTCGCTAACGCTCAGGGTTGATCTACCGCAGCAAGTCTTTGAATCTTATACACGAGGTTTTCACTTTAGGTAAGATGACTATCTAGTGGGTCCTGTATAACCAAAGCCCATAGTAGAAAATAAGTGTGAAAATGAATGTCATTTGTGCTCTGTGAGCGACAACATTTTTATTAAATTTCTTGCTCCTTGGTGAAACATACATGCTTCGAAATAAATGCTGAGCCTTAGCCTACTTTTGTATTTTTGTATATGCTAAGCCGATCCAGGATTTCCGACCACGGGGGGTTCATACAATGAAACAAGGAAACAATAAACATTGGGTATTGAGGTGAGAAGAGAATTAAGCTCACGGTCATGTTAAGTGAGTGGAAAATCCAGCATTCCTGAGTGTGCTCACAATCTTGCATTTTGAGAGACTACAGTTCAACATCACATGCAGACGTGCCACATTCTCGCTATGCCCGTTCCCCCGTCTCTAAAGGGCTGTGCTTGGCGTTGCGCGGCGCGGCGCGCGCTGTGCCGCGATCACTCACCCTGGGCACCCCGCCTGCTCGAATGTCGTTCACCTGGCACAGCTCCAGCAGATCAGCCTCCTGCCGGCCATCACCGCCGTCAGCCGGGCTGCCGCGCTCAACCCTGCCGCTGAGCCTGCTCCCCGCCCAGGGCTCTCCGCTGAGCCTGCTCCCCGTCCAGGGCCCTCCGCTGAGCCTGTTTCCCGCCCAGGGCCCTGCCGCTGAGCCTGCTCCCCGCCCAGGGCTCTCCGCTGAGCCTGCTCCCCGTCCAGGGCCCTCCGCTGAGCCTGTTTCCCGCCCAGGGCCCTGCCGCTGAGCCTGCTCCCCGCCCAGGGCTCTCCGCTGAGCCTGCTCCCCGTCCAGGGCCCTCCGCTGAGCCTGTTTCCCGCCCAGGGCCCTGCCGCTGAGCCTGCTCCCCGCCCAGGGCTCTCCGCTGAGCCTGCTCCCCGTCCAGGGCCCTCCGCTGAGCCTGTTCCCCGCCCAGGGCCCTGCCGCTGAGGCTACTCCCCGCCCAGGTCCCCGCCGCTGAGGCTACTCCCCGCCCAGGGCCCCTCTGAGCCTGCTTCCCGCCCAGGGCCCCTCCGCTGAGCCTGCTCCCCGTCCAGGGCCCCTCCACTGAGCCTGCTCCCGCCCAGGGCCCTCCATTGCTGCGTCAGCGCATTAATTCTTACTGATTAGCTTTTTTCTTGCATGAGTACCGATTTACCCGGAGTTCTTGGACAGTTCAAGCGGGACTAAATCGGTTTTTGCAGCATGTACGCGTTTGACACCGCTTAAGCTGGTGTGCAGAATCATCCAAGCATATTGCGAGCCACTTTACGAAGATGCTCATGGGATGACGTGTCTGACAAGGCGTCACAGACCTGACGAGGCTGGCTTATTTCGACACCAGAATGCGAGCACGCCATTTTCTGCTAACTGCTGGCGGCCGTGGAAATTAGAGAGGAGATGCGAGGGGGAAGGGGAGGTGAAAAAGCGCGGGAATAAAGTAATAACTCCACCTAGAAAATCAGGTGATGTTGCAGTGTGTCAGAAAATGTCGATACACGAGCGCTTTTGGACAAAATATAAACTCACACGTACAAAATGTTGTATGTATATATATATATATATATATATATATATATATATATATATGTATATATATATATATATATATATATAACATGCATATTCAAAATATTGTAGCTATGAATGAACATCAGCAGTTAAGGACTATGCAATGTTAATACAACCCAACCTTTAATTCTAAACATGAAAAACAGCATCATACAAATCCACTTCTCATTGCGGATGGGTAATGAGAATACCATTAAAATCACTTACGTTGCCCTCGCTTTTCCAATAGATGAAAAATCCGTACTCGTCCACCCGAAACAGACACTGAGGCTCGATCTCCGAGCTGTCCTTCTCCTGTAGGGAAGGCACACAACGAGTAGTGAAAACTTCGGGAACAATCATGACAGGAAAAAAACATCACACACTTGTTACCAAACGGACACGGAATACACCCGCTAGGTTCCTCATCACAGGTAGGTATACCAGGAATCCGGAATCTGCCTAACTGGGTCAGCCCACATGTGTTTCTCAGGCGTTAAAGAGACTTTTCTATCAGACGGGAAGAATATATACAAAACCCTGGTGTCGTAAGAAATTATTTCAGATTCTGAACTCGTCCATAAAAGCTGTGGTTATGTGTTGGAGGTGTATACAAAAAGGAGCTGAGTGGACGGAGGCGCGAATCTGGCGCTCACCCAACGGACCGGAAGGAGCCACACGGACGATTCTCATGCAATGTCCTTTCGGGGTCCATCCAAAAATTACGTAACGCTACGAGGGAGGTAGGGGTGTCAGTCACATTATCAAACGTTATACACATGGGCGTCAAAACGTGTAACCTGGGGGAGGGGGTAAGGGCTAAAATCACACAAATATATGTTATGTTATTTATGGATGGCTCTTTGTGTCAACTGTATGGGTATATACGTACATTTGTGATTACATGTGCGGGCTTGTCTGTTTCGTGTATCTAATATGTGTATTCCATTTTAATGCCGTGGTCAAGGCGGAATAGTCGAAACGTAGGCATGCTAGTTTGAAACTTCTGTAAAAACTAATACAATAATCATATTGTAAGACCCTTTCTTACCAAATAGTTTTCATTTATCTTCGAAAACATATTTCAAATAAAAGTACTGACCATTTTCATATTACATCACAATTTGCAATGTTTCGCAAGTTATGCAAATAGAATCAGGCCAAGCAAATACTCGTTTAATCTGGTTTTCTTTTTTTCTTATTTATTTGGTTTATTTGTTTGAATTTTTTTGTCTAACATTTATCTCCATCACCATTTCCTTTTTTGGGAGGGAAGAGCCCTCCCCAGAGGTCAGGAATCTCGCCAACACGCCCACACCCGTGGGTAGCCAAATGAGGTTCAATGAGCGGAACTTAGGTAGCCAATCACAAAAAATTGACAGAGATCAAGCTTTGCACCAACTACCACAAAAAAGTATTTCCACGATCCAACCACCACGTAAAAAAACGATCCATAACATAGCAATGCTACCTTGAGTAATTTTAGGTAGCATTGTAACTATTAGTGACGGACGATACAAATTGGTGACAAATAATATATACTCGCCCTCGTTACTTCACAGCCAAGTTAGAGATGGGTAGGTAATGGATTCTAGGGCCTTGCAGGTAACCACATAGCCAACGAAAGTGACCCATACAAAGCCATTGTAAACAGGTACTCCAAATTACGATGACATTAGAATGGTTATCTTCATTCTCCTACATGAAGTTGACGATTTTTCTAAACAAAAAGAGGACATTTTTAAGTTCGATAAGATAATTTATGGTGAAATTACCGCGAAAAAGATAAGAACTCAACTGCTTACATTGTACTTGAGACTCGTTTCACGGAATTATAGATGGTCTAGTAGCCATGCCGTCGACGAAAATTACGACTGGTGGCCACCAGGTCGCCACGTGGGTCACCGCCGAGTTTTGCGTTTCTGGCGCGTAAGTGGCGAGAAGAAAACAGTCAGAAATACGTGTTGAAGCTGCTGTGTGGGTGTGGGCTTGGTGTTGGGAAATCGGTGAAGAGATCGAGGTGATTAGTATCATATGAGGCTGTAAATTTTGACCTGAATCGGAATATGAGGTTTTGTTGCCAGTGGTAAACCCACTACCGATTCTTGTTCATAATGCCGCTGAGAGAAACGTAGGACAAAGTGTAGTCTTCTAGATCCCAAGAGCCCAGGAGAGTTGTGTGGTTTTGAGGTTGCCAATTGGAGCACACATTTCAATCAAGTGCATATGAGATATCACAACCTTAGGCCTTATCACTTAAACCAACACAGCAGACAGATGAACGTGTTTCGACAAAAAGTCTTCTTTAACATCTATGGCATGAGGGATAAGGAAACTGTCACCAAGACATGCAGCAGTTTCATCGTTTGGATTTTGTGCAAAATTATCATGCGACAGAACTATAAAGGCACCGTTTTTGAGGATATTCAAATAATGCTTCTTGAATTATTCTATAATGTATACAAGCAAGCTTCGATATGAGACATACTAGACTTATCATTGTTCTAAATAATGTTCTGTTTTTATTTTATCATCATTATTGTTTTTGTTATCATTATATCATACTATTATTATTTCTCTCTCTTTGCTTAACCAACTCCTAATACAGCTGCAGATTTTGCCCATTTCATGAAGCCCGGCCTAATGTTAAAAGTATCAGTTTCAGCTATATGTACTGCTTCTGTGGCTTTCCTATTATCTTTGTTTTTACAAACTACTATGATTTTAGCTGTATCCCAGTTTGGTAGATGATTTGTTTTCATGGAATGTATGACAAATGCACTGAATTCTGAGTTGTTTTGAAGGTCTCTTCTATGTTCTTTTAATCTTGTTTTTAGACCCCTTCCTGTCCCACCTATGTACGATTTCGTACACGTCCCGCACGGCATCTGGTACACTACACTTTTTTGGTTCTGGGTCATCTGAACTTTCTTTTTGCTAAGATGCTACTAACGAAAGTTCAGATGACCAAGAACCAAAAAAGTGTAGTGTACCAGGTGCCGTGCGGGTCGTCTACGAAATCGTACATAGGTGAAACAGGAAGGGGTCTAAAACAAGATTAAAAGAACATAGAAGAGACCTTCGAAACAATTAAGAATTCAGTGCATTTGCCATACATTCCATGAAAACAAATCATCTACCAAACTGGGATACAGCAAAAATTATAGCAGTTTGTAAAAACAAAGATAATAGGAAAGCCACAGAAGCAGCTCATATAGCTAAAAATGATACTTTTAACCTTAGGCCGGGTTTCATGAAATGGGCAAAATCTGCACCTGTATTAGGAGTTGGTTAAGCAAAGAGAGAAAAATAATAGCAGTATAATATAATAATAACAAAAACAATAATGGTAATAGAATAAAAATAGCAAATTATTTAGAACAATGATAAGTCTAGCATGTCTCATATCGAAGCTTGCTTGTATACATTATAGAATAATTCAAGAAGCATTATTTGAATATCCCCAAAAACGGTGCCTTTATAGTTCTGTCGCACGATAATTCTGCACAAAAATCCAAACGATGAAACTGCTACATGTCTTGGTGACGGGTTCCTTATCCCTCATGCCATAGATGTTGAAGAAGACTATTTGTCGAAACGCGTTCATCTGTCTGCTGTGTTGGTTTAAGTGATGATATCTGTCAACCACTGTTATACAGGGTGTTTCATAAAGAATGATATTTTTGAATTGGTCATAATGCGGCTATAAATAGGTTGTTGTTGTATGATTTCTATATCAATCGAAAGCGAATTTTGGGACATTTACGATTATTCGTATTTTGATAGCTGTTTTTATATGTTTGCTAGTTCAAAGTAATCTTAAAAATGAATAGAAAATACTGTCTTTTTTGCCTTCATCAAAAATTTTAGCAGAAATCACGCGCGTATCACGTGACAAGTATCACGCCAATGACACTGCAAACATTACACTGTCACTGTGGTACATCACAGTCCACGCGCATTGCCTCTGGAAATTAATTCTAAAAAACACACCTCTCAAGCTTAGGAAAGCTCGGGTCCAAGCAAGCAATCCCCAATTGGTTCATGTCCCTTGTTCTGTGGTGAACGGTGAGATTTTTTTGCGCTGTGTCCGCTGCATCTAGTCATTCATATGGAAGGTAAGCCAATGAGCCATATGGAGTTTGAGCCAAAAACTTTAAACTTGTAATATTGCTGAAACTTGTGCCTTTGATGTGCATGTTCACGTGCCATCTTTGCGTGCTTAAGCCTTTTTAGAGTGCTGCCAGTTCCGTGTTCTCAAATATAATCGGGCATATATCATGTTTCTTGCATCATTTTCCGAGTAAATTTAAGACGGGGAAATATTTGATTCAAATGGAACATGTTTATAGAAAAATGTCGTACAATTTACCATTCAAATGAGTGTTTTGTGGACGGATTTGAAGGATTTTTAGTATTTTACTGAACATTTAATAATATCATTCTTTCTGAAACACCCTGTGCAACCTTAGGCCTGCGGATATGAGAGTTACAAGTTCTGGCTCTGCGCCCAGAAAAAGATATGCTGCATGGTGCCCATGAAACAGGGAAAATTGCAGGTGGCCTTCTTTCGTACCTACCTAAACCAATCTTATTAAATGAGGCGTAACAGAATTATAATGATTCCAAAATGTTTCCATTGACAAGGTGAACGTGGTCATGCTCATTGATCTGCTTCAATCTTTCTAGGATTTTCTGCAAGCTGATTGTGGTATCAGGAGGTACTTTACCTACATTTGGTTGTGAGCTTTGGATATATTTTAATTAAATGTATTTCTTTCAAGTAACTGAAGTCTCATCATGGTGTCTACTACAGTCAAATGGTAGTTGTCTGGTATCTCAGCAATGATGATCTGAGCAATGGTTGATCATAACAAGCAGTTGCAGTAAGGGTACTAGACTCTGACAGCTCATATAGTTTTGTCACGGCTTTTTGTATTAAGTATTTGATAACATTTTTGACTGATTAATATGCGCAGCTAATGGACACATATTTTTATTACAGTGCACACAACTTGCAATCACTGCAAATCTACTTGACCTTATGCTGTACAGCACTAATAGTATACTAGAGATATGTAATGCATTGAACTCTAAATCGCTGTATATTTACTTCCTTTGTTACTCTTACATATTGAGAGTGAATTTTCCTCATTAAGACATATCTACTGGGAGTGTTTAAATCCTCAGTTCACGCAAAAGTTTTTTCACTTCAGATAGCCATGCTGGTCGCATCGAGGATACCTATGTGGGTAGCCGACCTGAGATGTTGACCTCTGCGCTCCCCTATCAGCTGTCAGTAGCGGGTGGGCTGCTTAATTCTGAGTCCGCTGCCCCCTACTCCGCTTGTTTGTTTGTAATGGTAGCCGCTACCGCTACTCCGCTCCAGTTTGGATAGTTCGCCAATACCGAAGTAGCGGACTGCCCAGCCCCCTAGATAACAGCCGCCTCTATTACACTGTATTTTAGGTACATGTGTACATTCTGAGAATATTCCACGGTAAAATATGGCAGTGACTGGGTTAAGTTCCCTAAATGCTGCTATTAGCATTTTCATCCAAGAAAAATTAAACTTCGATGTTTCGTGAATTTTAAAGGGCTTTTCTGTTCCAAGCGAAGTAACGAGCAAACAACGACAAGGATGTACAAACACTCTATCCTCTTCGATTTACAGCTTACAAGATATCACACATTATACTCGTGTTAATGTATCGATCAGAGAGAGCTCTCTCAGTGACACCTAGTGTCATATATATTAAGCTAGAAATAGTATATGCAGCTCGAAAACCATTGTTTTATTTGTTTAATATTGAAGATTACTGCCATATGTCAAAAAGCTTTCAAGAGAATTTTGAACCTCACTGTACTACGGGTAAAGGTCACCGTTAAAAACTAGGTCAAGAGGTCACTATCAGTTTTTTGTTTAAATTTTAAAATTGAATATAGCCAAAAACTTTCCCCTTAAATTTCCATCAGAAAACTACAAAGTATTTAGGAATCACTTTTTTAGCTATATGCATTCTAAAAAAGGTCTATGTAATGACCTTCGAAAATTACCGGAAGCTGTTCCATAAAATCAAATAATTATTGGGTGCCATGGGTGGATTCTACGCCGTTGCGAGTCCTCATATAACAATTTTGTAAAAAATTAGAAATAGTAGGGTTTTATGTCTTGGTCGATTTAAGGTGGAATAACCTAGCTCTGGAATATCCACCGCGTATACCGCGATTCAGAACCCGAACAATCCCCCAGGCTGGAACACAAACCACCTCGCCGCTTGCTATCCAGCAGTAAACCTAACTTCATAACACAAGGAAAGAGGTCTCAGGTTTCCACCAACCAGGGCGCGGCTAGGCTCCGGTCCGTCGGTGGTGTGTAGGGCCTCACCTCTGACATTTGCGCTGTCTGACACCGCGCTCTTCTCTGTTGCGATGGAAACCAACAGTGCTGCTGCATTCACTCGTTCTACTTCGCAACACACATGTTGCTGGTAACATGACGAGGGGGATCATGCCTACTCCTGTTGCACGGGCCCTGCTAATTCACTGAATGCAAAACGACAAAAACCATCAATTTCAAACTACACAAACTTTTTTCTTTTTCAGCTCATTGAGCTAAATGTTAAAAAATATGGAATGTCAAAGGTTTTTCACGGTTTTCATGCCACAGAACATGGGCTATCGTAAAAGCCAGCGGGAGCCAAACTATTGTTTTGGGGTAAATTCAATCTACGTGGTATTTTAAGAAACACACGGATTGAATCCGAGCAAGGTCTCCGTGTATGCTCCATGCTTGAGTGTTATGCACACTCTCTCCTTACTTACTTCTTCACTTCTCGAAGTGATAGCACACAAACATACAATTTCCTACATAAGCTTGCCCAGAGCCTGAAAAGTAATCACTGGTAAAGTGAGGCCGTGTCCAACTAGCCGTGGCTCAGAGGAGCGCGTCGGGATGTCGGGGGTGTCGCTCAGAGGAGGGTATCGGTGAGTCGGGGGTGTCGCTCAGAGGGCGTGTCGGGGGTTTCGCTCAGAGGAGGGTGTCGTGGGTGTCGCTCAGAGGAGGGTGTCGGGGAGTCGGGGGTGTCACTCAGAGGGCGTGTCGGGGGGTGTCGCTCAGAGGAGGGTGTCGTGGGTGTCGCTCAGAGGAGGGTGTCGGGGAGTCACTCAGAGCAGGGTGTCGGGGGTGTCGCTCAGAGGAGGGTGTCGGGGGTGTCGCTCAGAGGAAGGTGTCGGGGAGTCGCTCAGAGGAACATGTGGGGGTGCCGCTCAGAGGAGGGTGTCGGTGAGTCGGGGGTGTCGCTCAGAGGGCGTGTCGGGGGTTTCGCTCAGAGGAGGGTGTCGTGGGTGTCGCTCAGAGGAGGGTGTCGGGGAGTCGGGGGTAACGCTCAGAGGGCGTGTCGGGGGTGTCGCTCAGAGGAGGGTGTCGTGGGTGTCGCTCAGAGGAGGGTGTCAGGAGTCGCTCAGAGGAGGGTGTCGGGGGTGTCGCTCAGAGGAGGGTGTCGGGGGTGTCGCTCAGAGGAAGGTGTCGGGGAGTCGCTCAGAGGAGCATGTGGGGGTGTCGCTCAGGGAGGGTGTCAGGGGTGTCGCTCAGAGGAGCGTGTCGGGGTGTCAGGGTGTCGCTCAGAGGAGGGTGGCAGGGTTTGACCTGACCTCTGTCCACCGGTCCAGCACGCAGCCCTGGGTGAGGGCCTCCGGCACCAGTACCCGCCAGCTGAAGTCAAACTTCTTGGTCATGGTGCAGCCGATGAGTCGTGGTAGTGAAGAACGGCACCTGCAGAAAACAGGGCTGCATGAAAATCAAGGGCCTTGTTGAAGATGCCGACGCAGAGTATATTCAGACTTGAAGCATACTCCATCATCTTTTTCGGCCCACACCATTTGGACGTGAAACGTAAATAAACTTCAAGAAAAAAGTAGCTTCAAGAAATTATGTTACACGCATATCAAACCAGCATACGGGAATTCATATCTGCCCGCTAGGAGCACATATAGAATAAACACACGCAAACACACGCAGGCACGCACGCACGCACGCACGCACACACGCACGCACGCACGCACGCACGCACGTACACACACACACACACACACACACACACACACACACACACACACACACACACACACACACACACACACACACATATATATATATATATATATATATATATATATATATATATATATATATATATATATATATATATATATATATATATATATATATATATAATTTGGGAGCAGGTTTTTATGGATACGTTTTCGTTAAAATGACGGAGAACTTAGCGTTCGTTTTTTCGAGTTAAGAGACTGAAGATTGCGAATTAAACGTCTATCGTCTTGGTCAAATTGATGCAGAATTGAACTAAAGGCCATAGCATGCGACGTTTCATTGTTACGAGCAACATCTTCAGGCATAAGTGATACACTGAAAGAAAAAATGACACCCAGCCCCAAGATGACCCTGAAATATTGTGAGTGAGACATCCTTTTTCGGTGGACTGATGACTATTTTTGGGTATTAAATCCCGTCATTTGGCGCCAATAAACTATAGCCGGTGTCGTTTCCGAAAGTAACGCAACTCCTCATTTTGAACACCATTTCTGACACCACTTTCTGGCGTCAAAACAATACACACATGGGGAGTTACTACATCATTAAGGGTGTCAGGCATTTTAATGGAGGTATCCCGACCACCAAATGAGGAATTTGACTCCTTTCGTAGGGTGTATGAAGGGTGTCAGACTCTTCCAAGAAGGCGTCTGACTCTCTGCACTTAGCTTGCGAGGGGTCACGACACTTGTAGAGAATTGTGCCCCTCACTGGAGAGTCGGACTCTTCTGTGACGTCACAGCACGTGCTATTTCCGTTTTTGTTGCTGCAAAACGGCACAAAACCGCCTCATTCTGTGTGCAGAACCAATGAGAGCAGGATTGCAGCGTAGGATGTTTTTGATACGTTCAAACTCTTGGTTTGATAAATTCCAGGAGGAACAATGTGTCGGGGGGGGTTCAAAGTTTGTCCTACTAAACGGCTGGCATTTTCGACCAGTCCGTAGGGAACACATGTTAAAAGCTTGCAATCTAGAGCCTCGGGAGAGTATCTTAAACCACGCGCAGGTTCACGAAAAGCAGTTCAAATGGACGCCAGGACATTTTTATTTTCATTTCCGGGGTCAAACCCGCCAGCCGTGACATTAACCAGCGAGCTAGACGGCGAAAACCGGTCCCATGTTTTGGTTTCATTTTCAGGCGTGGGTTCGAATCCTAGAAGCGGCCAAGCTTTTCATAGAGTCCGAATGTGCGAAACACAATAGCCCTGTTCCAGCTGTCAGCACAGTTTTGTCAGCAGGACCTCTAACCTCTCCTCCAGAGAAGTAGCATCAGCGCCATAATCGCCTCTTGTTTGTGCTAAGCAAAGGGAACTTAAACCTTTATACCATTAACCCTCGCCCCACCGGGGGCCATCGATGGCTTCCCCTAAGGTTTTTCCGGGATAGCAGAAAAACGACAAGGCGCAGCACCGCGGTTGAGGGCTTTACCTCTCACTGCATCATTTTCCCATCATCCCTGAAATTTTTTACCCCGGGTCACCCAAGGTCAGGTCACCAGACGAGGTCAACCAAGGTCACCTCACTTCACCTTTAGAGCTCTGTAAGAGCTACATTTCAAAGTCGATCGATTTGAAACTTCCTACACTTCATGACCCCTCCAGGGTCTACAAGGTGTATATCCGGGATTTTTCGATTTCGTGCCCTGAGGTCAGGTCACGAGGCGACCTCTCCCATTGGAAAAGCATGGGGAAAAGCTATTTCATGATATAAAAGCCACAAAATGATTGCAAATACTCAGACTGCTCAGAACAACGTTTTTGGACACCCTTTCACGGATCCCAGGGGTCATATTTGCCCTTTGACTTTTCCAAGGTCATTTAAGGTCACCAGAGGTCAAAAACAGTATTTTGACAATAACTTTTGACCTAATTGAGCTAGAGCGGTGAAACAAACACCATCGTGTTTGTCTTGTCACTGGCTTTCATTTGATATACGGCAAGGTCACTTTTTGACCTTTCGTGACCTCAGGTCATATTAGGTCACGAGGTGACCTCTGGCGGTCAAACCACTGGCGGGAGGTCTTTACGTTCCACATAGCGGAAAAAGTACTGGCAATTTGCTATCAAATGTACTTTACCAGGCCTCAATAGCTCTAATGACATAAGAGTTATGCCCAGTTTGCTTAATCATTGCATATTTGAGTGAAAATAGCCGATCTTGACCTAATTTGACCTCTGGAGGTCAAACCATTGACCTGAGCACTAAAACATGCGAAGTAATTTCTTACTGAATTCACGCGAGCTTTCTATTGCACTTTGCAGATTTGCGCTAACGCCCATATTTTCGGAGTTAGAGGGGGCATCGATGGCCCCCCGGTGGGGCGAAGGTGGCGCCGGACCCCCGGTGGGGCGCGGGTTAAAAAATATTAGGCTGCCACTTCGTGCACTTACGGTTTTTCATCAGCACAAACAGCAGGCCGTCAGCCCGTAAAACCTCTAGAACTAGTTCCCGGGGAGAGGCTACAATCCTGTGACGTAGGCGCAAAGCGGCCTGCTGATTGGTGCTGACAAAACTCTGCTGACAGCTGGAACAGGGCTAATGTATTCGTTTGAAATTCATGCAACTTTGCGTCCTTCATGCTTTTAGCTCTAAGGGATGCTATTTCCTAGTGCAGAGGCGGATCCAGGAATAAATACGTCATGTTCCAGGGGCGGATCTAAGGGGATGGTAGGGGATGGGGGCGACCGCGTACCATTAGCCTGGCATTAAGGCCCTCCGCAGGGCATAGGCGGATCCAGGGGGGACAAGGGGGGACATCGCGCCCTTGTCCCCTCTGGATCGCACCTCTGCTCAATACCGACATGACAAAACTACACGAAAAATAATTCGAATAGCATATGTGCTGCACTGCTTCTCTATCCTGTTTTGGGTACAAACAAATACCACAGTCACCAGCTGCAGCCGTTTGTGTTTACCTTATATAAATGTACTAAACTAGTATTATTTTTGGATATTCCTAGTATATTATACTAAAACTGGTACTAAACTATGATTCTGATCACTTTGGGTACAAAACTTTGAAGTACCCGTTATACAACTGCCCTGCAATGTGTTCGAGCGCGGTGGACGTAAGCTCGAATAACACTCCTTGTAGCGCTTCGGGCACTCGCTTTTCCCGTTCAAACAATGTCCTGTGTTTGTCTCTTTCCTGAATACTTCTGTCTTGAATTCCCCAGTAGAGCCTTCGACGAAAGCGACAAACACACACTGAGAGAAATTTCGTGATACCCAATCTCGCAGTGACTCTCCACCGCGGAGTCTGCGGCTCCAGTTTTAGTGGTCGACCCCAGCCTAGAGCATCGCTGGTCTGAAAGAAAAGGGTCAGTCCCCAATAAATGGCGTCACTTCCGAGGTCTCTGATACCCAAATTCCATAAATGATTATTTTGGGGTGTCAGGACACCTGTTTTGAGCGTACTTAGACACCCTCAGAAGCACAGTCTGATTCTGGAAGGCGATCATCTCCACCCTTCTGGGAGTCATTTGGAGCGATTGACACTCTTAAAAACAACGGTTAATTGCTTAAAGAGTCAGCTGACTCCCTACTGTGATCTTGACTCCCTAATGCATGCCGCCCGACGCTTAAAAGGGTTTCAAATACCTCCAAAATGCGGTGTCGACTCCTTTGTTTGCACGTGCGTTGTCTTTTTTACTGAAAGACAAACCACGCCACCGTTGAGGCAACCATATTGAATTGATCAGCCACACGGTTCGGTGGCTTTCCCGTTGTGATCTCCGTGAATAATTGGCAACATAATTATTATCTGAAAGATAATGCAAAACCTCACGCGAGTGTCGAAGGAGCTGCTGATCAAGGAGCCACAAGTCAACAATACACGAGGCCATCAGTTCAAGCTCGCCCATCCTCGTGCAAATACCCGTGCTCGACGGAACCATCTGGGCTACAGGGCCGTGGCCGACTGGAACAGTTCCATCCTGCGTTATCGAGTGCGAAACCTTTGAATCACTTCAAGAACAGCCCGGATGAGCACTGGGCAAGGATGCAGTAGGGATTCTCTGAACTCGTGCTGTCACTTAGAGAGTGCATTGTGGGTGACATGCCCGAGTGATAAAGGAATTTTAGGAAGCCTATAAATATTCGGCTTTCATAAGCATCATAAACAATCACAGACCACTTGAGAGGTAAGTCGTGCCAATTCGGCCTGCTGTTGATTTGCGTTCAAGTGCTGTGGTATGAGACCATTGCCAGTGGCGGATCTAGCCGGTAGGTTGGGGGGAATCCAAAGTCGAAAAAAAAAAAAACGTCACACTGTGAAACATTTTGCAATAATTTAACTGGACGGTATGCTTTTAGGGTAAACTCAAAAGTTGATTAGTTAAATTGTCCTGGGTTGAAACATATGGCCACAAGAGGTATGTGTTTTGCTCTCTAAGGCCTTGTGTTTACACTGAAGTTGCATGGTTCTATCTGAAGTTAAGAGTTCAAGCACTAGAGCCTTGCTTTTAAAATAAATATGAGTCGGGGCAAAAAAGAGGTCGACAGCTTTGGGGGAAACATCGTTTTGCCCCGATATTTTCCGTTTGGAGGGCAAATACCTTTTGCCCCCCCCTGGATCCGCCACTGACCGTTACAAATATGAAAATGTGTTAATTGCCTTTGGCCAATGAGTGTGAATGCGCATCGGGAAAGTGGCTCAACGGCGCTGAACTTTTCTAGGATTTGGAGAACCAGCGAGTCAGACACTGGCAGATCCAGGAGGAGGGCAAGTTGTGCAGTTGTCGTCCTGAAACCCCGATTTTCCCGCTTTCCTCAAAAATTTTTCTCTCAATATTTTGGGCCCTGTTGCCCCCCTCCCTCCAGCCGTCGGTCTGGATCCGACCAAGTCAGGGTTTGGGTTGATGAACAGCTGTACATTGGGTTCGTTTGCGAATTTTTATTTTATTATTTTAGATCGAATACAATGGTTCTTTTTTTCTTCTGTGGTTTTCATGAAAGCTCAGGCAAGTCCTGTGGTTGGATTTAAGTCGGAGAATCGGATTATGCTGAAGCATTGACCCAAAACTACAAACAAGTGTCACCCTTTCTAAGAGAAAATAATCCATATTTGGGGTCACGGCTTTTCTCATGACGCCTTACAGGGGGTCATCAGGACAAAATAGGAGCGTGAGATGACCCATAGACTCCCATCAGAGTAGTCAATGGACTCCTTTCTAATTTATCATGATTCATTTAGGGGAGTCAAATGGGGTGTCTTGACTCCTTTATTGGGTGTCAAATAACACCTTACGCGGAGTCAAATGACTCCTTACGGGGTGTCAGATGATGCTTTTTGACTCCCTAATCAAGAGTCGGGACTCCGAAGATAGCCGTATGACCCTGGCAGTTGGTGCGTCGTTAAACCCCAACCAGGACTCCGAAGATAGAAGTCAGACACCCCTGACCCCAAATTTGGTGGGAAAAAGACTCCATCAAGAGGGGTCTTCCAGATACCCAAAAATGGTGGACTTTTTTACGGCATCACCTGATACCCCAATCAGGTGTCGTTTTTTATCAGTGCAGGACATTGTTTGAACGGGAAAAGCGAGTGCCCGAAGCGCTACAAGGAGAGTGTTATTCGAGCTTACGTCCATCGCGCTCTAACACATTGTTCCTCCTGGAATTTAGTGCACCAAGAGTTTGAACGTATCAAAAACATCCTACGTTGCAACGGCTACAGCATAAATGACATTGATAAGATTATTTGGAAACAACTCGATAAATCTTGCCAACCTCAAGAAACACAGACAGCGACAACAGGGGCAACGATTAAGCTGTTCTTCAGAACAGCATGTCTTCAGCACATTTGAAGGATGAGAAGGCCCTGCATGAGATCATCCACAGCAAGTGTAAACTAAGCCAACCAAGTGACCGTCTCCATCTGGTGATATACTATAAAAGCCCACGAGTATCCAGCCTGATAATGAAGAATAACCCATCCACAGGTGCAGAAAGTATGCTGGCTGTCACAATCTCAATGCGACGTATGCCTCCTCTGTCACACAGAGCTGGAAATAATAATTGTATACTTGAATACTATTTCCAATATGCTGAATGTCCTCTACCTGTCCCTTACTTTTTGCAGCAGACAAGGTTCAAGCACCAAACCATTACAGCATGAAAGTAGTAAACTGAGTTTTCATTTATAGATCATGTTTTTGTTTTTGGAAGGAAAATTTCCAATTATGGGTCATTTTTTTCTAGTATTGGGGTCATAACTATTATTGGCAACTCTGACCGCAGTTTCCCCAATGACATGCATTTCCCCTTTTGAAGAAGTTTCCATTTTTGGAAGGAGTGTTTCCAATTATGGTACTTTTCCACATGATTAAATGTAGCAATTATCATGAAAATAGTTATTATTGGGAACATACCTATCTATTAATGGGAGCGTACATGTACACACAATTGGGAACCCTAACCACAGCTTCCCCCCCACTAAACTTCTATCTCACATATCAACAAAAGGGACAAAAATGTAAATGTCAACATAGTATTTGGATCCACCTAAAATGTTTTGGTAAAGTGGACCTTAGGTAGCATTTTTATAAACACATCAAATGCTTAAAATTTGCATCCCACTCACGATCATCACCTGCCTGGTCATTCCTTCTTGCAGTAAAAACTCTGAGGCAACTAGCCTGCATAGATGTAAAATTATGTCTATTGGCCTAATAGGTACAGATGTATTGGAATTCACATACCAAAGAAAGATCCAGTGTAGTCAAAATCCTGCTTTAACTCCATTCAGTTCAGGTCTTGTGCGTTGCTTACCACCACTGGTAGTAAGCAACACACCCCCAACCAGCGTTATTCGAAGTCTATTTCTTTCTGAGATTTGCTGTGATTTTCTGAGATAAGAAGGGGATCTACTCGGCCCCTCCAGTGCACGTTAGTGCCAGGCCCCTCTCCAGTGTGGGTGTTAACACTTTGTGGATGACTGCATTAGCACACATTTGCTATCTGTACAATATTGATATGCTAATTTGATCATGAAAACTCACCTGAATCACTGTTGTTGCCAGCCTGTTGCTGGCGCCAACTCTCCCAACTTCCTCCAGCTCCAAATCTATCTAACCAATCTAGGGCACAATTAAGCTAAGGCACAAACAGGCTAAGGAATGAAAAACCAAGCTTGATATGGGAAAGTGAATCAGTCTTACAATAGCCTACATTCATCTTAGATTAGCCATGGGCAGCAACATTTATTCTAGCTAGTTTTAGCCTGCACTTAACTCAAACATACCTAATAAATATGCCCTCAAAATAAGTGGCTTTCCGCCTGTTTAAATTTTTGGTAGGCTCTACATCACATAAACACTTCTAACTTGGCTTGTCACTGTTGCGCAGTTTAAGTAGAATTGCTGCCCAGGTATGTTTATTTCTTTCACTCATTTAGTACTTTTATTAGTAGCTTTTACGCGTACTTAATACTAAATTCGAAGAAATAGGGGCCGCTAAATCGAAGAGACTCAAACTTTATATCTGATTTAACCTGAACAAATGGACAGAGAACTACTTGATAAAGTATCTGCGTTATCGTTAATGCCTTAAATATGCCCACAATCGTGTGTTTCTCGAAAAATTGACTGTCACATTTCCGGTATCTAGGCGACAACTTTCTGCAAACTACTAACAATCGGCACCATTGGGCTGCATGTTAAAATCTGGCAACTGTGACAGTGGTTTGCGGGTTTTCTGCAGCGGGGTCCCTCGTTTTAGTAGAAACTGAACACAGTACCAATATTGTATCACTAATGGTACGCTGTGCAATTGAAGAACAGAGCTGCTAAGTTAAAATATTCCCTACACGCTTCATTCTCTATTTCGAAAATACGTGGTTTGATTTTTGAGCCATACAGTCAGAATCGCTATTTTGTCACAGTTATGCACCTCAATTCTCGTAAATGTGTCACAAACTCCGGTAACCGAGTTGGCAAGTTTCTGCACCTCTGAACCCATCTCAAGACCAATCTGACTTGAAAGCCACTAACGTAGTCTACAAGTTCAACTGCCCTGCTGGTGACTGCGCTCACCGCTCCGATTGTAGTTACGTTGGATTCACGACCACCACGCTTTCGAAAAGATTGACCATGCACCTGCAAGACGGAGCTCCAGAAAAGCACATGCGCCGCTCACACGGGGAACGACTAACCAGAGGCATGTTGGTCCAAATTACGGAAATCCTAGCGAGATGCCATGATAAGAAAGGGCTCCAAGTGCTGGAGGCAGTATATATCAGGGACATCAATCCTACAATCAATAGGCAGATGAACATCGCATCAGCGCTATCCGTGTTTGACAGTGCCTCTCTTGGGCCGAGGTTATAATGTGATAGTGTTGGGGGGGGGGGTACTTTTATGGGTAACGACGTTAGGCTGGTAATTAATGTTCTGATCTATCAATGATTATGCCGCACTGAATAATTTTCATTGATAACACTGGTCAACAAAATTTAAGCTTTGTCATGGATCCAATTCAAAATAGTCCGTTTCTAAAGTAGGTAATTTGAGGCGCTGAACACGAAGCTGGCAGCAGAAATGCCGTACCAGACCAGAATTTTTAGATCTAATATATCTGTGTGTCGTCTTTCTTTAAGCCTTCTTGGGATCAGCAACATTGACAGTGCAAAACCCATGAGGTCTAGGAAAATGAACGTTTGGGTGCTTGTGGAGGCTAGGGTATTCTACCATAAACCCGATTTTCATAGACCCAGGCCAATATATTCAAAGTAAAGCGAGGCCATTTTGGTCAAATTCTGTCTGTGCAGGGTAGCCATTGGGAAATGCCGTAATTGTGCGATGAGAAACCGGATATGGAGAGAAAGTGACCTAAAGTAATGGAGGAAAGGTCTGAGGCAATGATTTCTGAAACTTTTAGGTCAAGGTCGTTCAAAGCCATTGACCTTTGACGTCAAAATATTACATTTTGCCTATTACGTATACCGCAACTAGCACTATGACATCCGTCGGGCAGGAAATCAGGTTTGACCTTGACCTATGACCTTTGACTTGGGCCTGCGACTTTGAGATCAAGATTGGGTGACCTAACCTATGACTTCATAATACGTCATATTAAGCGATATTGTCCGACCGAAGGCACTAGGGTCAATTACCTTGAAATGGTGGCATGGCCGTGACCTGTGACTTTTATTTGGACTTGACCTTCAAGGGAGGTGACTCCGACATAAAATAATCATCATGTAATGTGGCGACATCACACACTCGGTCTAAAATGCCGGCGAGCTTATGCGACCGCGCGCAAGCCTTGTTCAATGTACAATTTCCATGTCCTTGAATGCGAGGTAGTCTTCCGTTGCAATAAATTTACATGTATAGTGATAAGCCCCATTGCCTGGGTGCAGATAACCCGGGTTCTCGATGTCCTTGATCTAGATTTTCCACAAAAGGCTGGGCTCATGACTGTGTGTGGAAAAAGTAGGGGCTATACATTAGGTATGGTCTGGAGAAGAAACCAGGTCCGATGGAAAAAAACGGTTATTAAATTTGAAATCAGCGGTATCGAAATAGGTAGAAACAGGTGCTCACGTGCCGGATCCATTTTGGCTGTTGACCAATGTAATCTTTTATCTTCTAATGATAAGCGCCCTCCGTTTGATTTCGTGTGATTTAATTCAAGTTTCTAAACCAATGATTCAAAGAAGTCTCAACCATTTTCGATCCCAGACGATGAGTGTTTTGAACTGTATTTTGTTATTATTAGCACTATATATGTATCACTTTAGTGTTATATGTATCACTTATGCCTGAAGATGTTGTTCGTAGCAATGAAACGTCGCATGCAATGGCCTTTAGTCCAGTTCTGCATCAATTTGCCCAAGACGATAGACGCTTAATTCGCAAGCTTGAGTCTCTTAACTCAAAAAGAACGAACGCTAAGTCCTCCGTCATTTTTAACGAAACATATATATACACACACACACACACACACACATATATATATATATATATATATATATATATATATATATATATATATACATGTATATATACATTAATGTTTCAGTACTTACGCAGGACATCTTCTGATATGCAAAAGGTATTAAATTCCACAGAAAATCGTGCCTCTACGAATTTTTTCTGTCTTTCCTTTTTCTCTTAACACCTTCTTGTTCCTTCTCCTACTCGGAATATCAGGTCAGAAAGTTTGTTTGAAAATGGGTTATATCTAAATAGAGCTTTTGAATAACATTATTTATCATATATAAGTAAGCTACTTTCCACACTCCCTTCCTGTTTTATGCAGAAAATTGTCGTTTGATATTCACGAGATTCAAAACATGCAATTACGTTGGAGATACCTTTTGATTGTAGAGAAGGAAAACACTTCCTATGTCAAACAAAATTGCTAACACATTTGACGTACTAAAACGATGCATAATACACATACATCATTTAGCTCGAAGCTCTAATACAGCTCGAGGCATGAGGTTAATATTTCATTTTGTTTGTTGAGGTCAGGTTGTTTCTCTCTGATTATGAGGGCTTCATAGAAGATAGGTAGCTTTCGCCGGTCGGCTGTTTGCCGAATGGTGCGGGTGTTGTTGACCACGTCTTTTCGGTTGATGTCGCCATTGTGATGTAGTTTGAGGAGATCTTTGGGGGGCTCCCATCTGCAGGTGCATGGTGAGCCTGCGTGATAAGGGTGTTGTTGTGAGACCAACGTAGGTATCGGTTCCTCAAAGCTTACAATATTCGTACGGGCATTCAAACTGGTACACTGCGTTGGTCTTCTTTAAGTCTGATGATTCCTTGGTCATGATGTTTTTAATAATGAGTCGGCTAATCTTGGGATTTGGATAGAAGATGTTAAATTTCAATATCGTGCTGTCTTCTTTGCTGGTTGGTGCTGGCTGGTCAGATGTTGGTTGCTATTATCCGCTTTAAGAGCGGATAATAGCAACTGCGCAGAGTATATCCTATGAATTCAGACTATATGTAGCAATCCGTCAATTGACAGCAAGGCTCGATTTGCAGTTGAGTTAAATAACTTTTGCATATATATATATATATATATATATATATATATATATATATATATATATATATATATATATATATATAATGTAAAAACTTTCAAATCAGTGTCGCTGTGACTTCTCCCTACATAAGAAGTAGCCAAAAAATGCCCAGAGTTCAGTGGCAAGCAGAGAGGTCTAGATCCTGAGCGTTTAGAGTTACTCACAAAATAGATGTGGCGCCGTGACTGGGCATGTATTCAGCGTTGTTTCACTTTCGCTGCGGGCAGGGTGGCCACCACGGGGAACGGCCGCCGGGAAATGCGAGATTTACGGTAACAATAGGAGGTCCAGGGACTTACGGGGGTGCTGGCGCCAAATCTGCTTCAGTTCGAGGGGGAGGGTTAATGTAACTAAAAGTGTTTAAGTACAGACTCAAGAATATTTCAACCTGGGATATCCACAAGTTTCAAAGTGACGACACCGGTTGGTGAAACAAAATTGCTACGGCTGTAAAAAATAGTAGCTGCTCCTAAAGCAAGCAAATTGGCTCGGGTACCAAAGATGCAGGAGGCGCTCACACACTGGCGGACGCAGGAGCGCCGTTGGGGGAGGGCAATTCAGGAAAATCGAAAAAAACATAGGAAGGGGACAGTTGTTCCCTTGTTTCCTACGTCCTTGGGTATCATAGTGGAGGTACCCTTGAGTTGATACGGGACAATTCTAGCAGCGTCAAGGGTACTGCAATTAACACGTCGAAGGATCAAAACACCAAAAGCCGCAAGTGCCCAGTGAAACATGTTGAGAGTTTCCGGAAACAAGTATTGCCCTCCCCCTCCAGGAACTATATTTTCCACGATTTGTCCTGGTTTGACTTACCAATAGTATAGTCGAGCTCTGCCCTGGATTCGCCCAATCGCAATTCGGCAAACCATAGACTTCGGCTGCAATTATTAGGATCATAAGTGAAAGTGTATTAGAGTGAACCATATTCCATTCCAAATGTGGGCTGGCCACCGCAAGAAGAATGTTTTTTTGGCATTTCTCTGGTGCCTTACATGACCTAATAACAATTTGTTAGGCTTATTGACGCACCAACTGCCAGGGTCATATGGCGTCATCAACTCTTTCCCTGTTGGAAAAGTATCTCAAGAGCCAGCTTGTTTCTTGTTCAGGGAAGCCACCGGGCCTTGAACCCGGGTCGGCCGCGTGGAAGCCAGCTGTGCTGACCGCTCCACTTCCGTCCCTCCCCCTAACACGACTTTTCGAATGAGCCATATACGCCACGATTACGCGAGACTTCAAAAATAATGCGTTATGACCGTTCTTACGAAAGTTGATATGATCCCCAAAATCCCTTCCAAGAGGGTGAGAGTTGGCGACGCCGTATGACACTGGCAGTTGGTGCGTCGTTAAACCCGATGATGATGATGATGATTGGTGTTTAAGGGCACTTCAGCTCGCGTCGTTAAACCCCAACAATTATCAACCGTTCTTAAGAAATATCGCAACAGTGGGCCGCAACATAGCCTTGACGGGTTGGTGCGCCCCAATAGTCCACCAACTAACTAAGAGCAACAGTGCCGTAGTGTCGTCAGCAATCTGTCAATAGTGTGCAAAGCGTGACCAAACATGATAATAATATTCGGGAACTGTGCAGTTTATCCAGTCAGTGCGGCTTTGTCAGTCCGAAGGTACACACCTTCGTGATCGAATGTCCCTTGCAACGCTAGTGCTTTTCCCTACGCATGTATACACAAATAAGAAGTCTGCAAAATTTGATTATAGATAAACCATTTAGGGTCGGACCTATAAAATTCATGACAAATCTACCGTTTATAGCCACATGAGGGAACTTCCATTCAAATGAAGTGGTGTCTAGGGCGGGCATTACCTTCCATTATTTCTTTCTTATACATTACATACAGCATACGACTCTTGACAAAAAACACCTTCTGACCTTCAAAGTATTTTTAAGCAGATCACAAAGTAAAATAATCGAGTCATCCTCTCCCCTCCTGCGCCCTACACACGCCCAGTGCAAATTTCGGCTAAATTTTAGCAAAGTATTACTCTGCGGCATCCATGATTTCAAGGTTTTCCACTCTGGGGTCGGGAGCTCCACTACTGTTCGCGGGGGCAGCGACCTCGAAAGTCAGGCTGCACATGAGCCGTGGCATCCAGCCTGCAGGAGGATTCCAGCTGTCAGCAACAGCACCATCACTTCTTAGCCAGCCAATTAACCAAAAGGCGAAGGGCGCACGCCTGACCTAGGACATGACAGATTGGTATCGATCTGACCTAGAGCAGGACAGATTGGTATCGATCTGTTATAGAGTATGTCGCGGCCAGACAAACTCCGATACAACGCACGCTGCTCCAAAGTTGTTCCGGATAGTCCGGGCTAATCTATTCGAACAGCGGAATTATTAATCTTAATTTAATATTTATCCGAAAGTCCAATAGGCATGTTTGCTGAAATTGTTAATAATTGCCTCCTGAACCTAACTCAACACCTCAGGCAGCTCTCTGCTTAGAAATTGCTAAACAGCTCCGGGACACATTCGGGGCACTTTTTGGCACAAAAAGAGACGACTTGGTACAAAAATCCGAATCCATATCCATATCCGGAATTACTGCAACAGTTTACCAGTTCCATCCAGTCCACGAACGGTTTGCTAATACATTTCGATACCCAATCCATGCCGCTCTCTAATTTGCAATTGCTGCGCAAGTGCAGGCCACACAACTTGCAGCCCAGCCCGCCAAACTCCCAGCAATGTAGCGAACGGATCAATGCGCGGCTGACTGGGTCCCCGAGCCATGGGCGTCAAAAGCGGGGAGGGGGACACATCCCCCTACTCGCGAATCCGGGGATGTCCCCCCCCCTAAAAAGTTTTGGATCTCAACTTTTTGTTTGCATTTTCTCCGTTACCTGCGTGAATCTACATAAATGTGCCCGTGAAGTGTATCGTCGTTAGTGCTTCATATGCAGCCAAAACTCCCATAACTTTTTTGCCCCCCCCTCCCGGTCATTGTCAGGGGGTCCGTCCCCTAGGAAGAATTCCGTGGCGACGCCTCTACCCGGAGCCATTGTAGCCTTACACGGAAGCCGCGCTTATGGCGCTTCGGTCCATCCCCCATAATTCTTTGAAAACGCATTCGATGTTTCCAACCAACCACACCCAAGATTCCCTTTAGGATGATATCTCACTTGAAATTAGAAATAAAAGATAGCGGCATGCCAATTATGGATAAGCAGTTTGCTACGAGCAAAACTTATTCCAGCTTGGCATCAAATTCAGCATCTTGAGGACGTCTTGCTGTGGTTGGCTTGCCAGCCAATGTAGATAAGGCGCACTGATACTACTCTGATGCAACTTGTAATTTGCAGCATGGCCAATTAAGAGTGATATGATTGATATCATACGGCTAGGCCATGCGGTCCGCCGAGAGCTTGTTTCTTATTGATGAGATCACTTTCCACGGCTAGCCCACAAACGTGCACGACAGCGAGACAAAAAGTGAGCTGTGACCTTGGTTAGGCCATCTGCGGAAGCCAATTCAGTCAGTGGTAGCTTTGAGGGACGCTGGGGGAGGTATGTTCCCCCAATGGAAAAGCTTGGAAAAACCATTCTTTTGCCCACCAGCTGTGGACTTCCTTTTTGTCCCAACTCCGTTTTACTTTATAAGCAAGGTTCTAGCGCTTCGACGTTCAACTTCAAACAAAGCCAGTCATTTTCAGTGCAAATATTGGGCCTTGGATAGCAAAAATAAGCATCTTACGGCCACATGTTTCACTCCGTAACGTTTTTTTTTGCTTGTCGGCTTGGGGTTTATCCCCAAACCTATAGAATAATTAGGGGATGAGTAGCTTAGTGGATAAAATCCCTGTCTACTAATCCACCGGTCCCCGGTTCTAGTCCCGGCGGAGCCTCTGAATCAGTTGATCTGACTCCCCAAATCCCTCCCAACATGGTGAGGGTTGGCGAGGCCGAACGACCCTGGCAGTCATTGGCGGACGCAGGGGGCATTGCCCCCCAAAGCGCTTAAAGGGGGCCAAACTATCTTTTGGCCCCCAAAGCCCCGATAAATTTTTGAAACAGGTGTTTGCACTAAATCTGTCAAACAATTAGATATTCGCTCCCACTCCCCCTCCCCCTCCAGGAGAGCGATCATGTACTTGGAGAGGTAGCTTATACTAGGTTTGTCGAGCACCCGAATCGTACGTCCCCTTCTCAGGAGCAGAGGCAGACACGGGTTTGGCCTCCCTCCAAAACTGGGGTCTGCGCCCGCCGCTGCTGGCAGTAGGTGTGTCGTGAAACCCCAACAATCATTATTACCGACTAGTTAAATTGTGGGGAGTCTTTCCCTGCGTCACGTCCTTTTTCGACTTTGGCTTGCCCCTCCAAACTTACCAGCTAGATCCGCCACTGAGTGGTAGTTTGCGTCATGAGAGGCAGCCTGAGATGGCTTACGCTACGTTGCGAAATTGTTTTTCCTTAGCCGTAGCTCTGTAAATGAAACGTAGCGTTATAGCTTGGCGAATTCTGTGGCGTACTACGCCAAAATTTAGCTTATCGTAGCGTACTACGAAAAAAGTTTCGTCATATGTATACATATATACCTTCTCGTGATCTCGATCGCGGTACTAAGGATTCTTGGTAACGATTTGCTTTAATTCAAAATTTGAAATAGAAGTGATCATATTTGAAAAAGTAACGACTAAGCCAGTACTTTAGAATTACAAACTTAAAATAATTTCACGACAAATGCATAAAATCGCTGTCAATTAAGATCGGGACCTTTTGGTGTATAGTGCAAATCACGAACACATTTTGGGCCGGGAAAAATTAGAAGTGGTTGATTTCGATATTTAACTTTGTTTTTTCAACTGGTGACAAGAACTCCCGACCATTGATCACACAGATCAGATCATCAGGTCACATCAGGTCAGGTCAAGGTCACTTTCTAATCAAACATAGTCAATATGCACAAGAATCGACTCGTAGTAGCAATCCCAACGTAATTGGATCAAAATAAAAGTTGTATCGTCATTTCCTGCAAAGTTATTGACCCAAGTATAAAAAACTGCTTAAGTAGCCCAGATGACCTCCCAGAGGTCACAGGTAAGACATTGCAACAGGAACCTAGAAACGAGCCAGGATATTACGATTTTGGGAATATGGAGGTATTCTCAGCTTTATTTACACAAATACAGCCAAATTTCTGTTTTCTCCATGCATTTCCAACGGAGAGGTAATGCTCCTAACCAGATCTTAGGTCATCGATACGAAAAAATCCCGGAATATATGTTGTAGTACTCGTAGGCCCATTATGTGTTATCAGTTTCAATCCGATAGATGTATCACTTTCTTACTTATGACACTTAAAACATTTTTGAAGGTTAAGTCACTTAACCTGCACTGGTGACTTGACCTGAGATGACCTAACCTTAAAATTTTGGAAAAGCTGCGGAATTTATCAAGGATAAGGTGTGCCAAGTGCGGCAGCACTTCGCGCCGCCGTTTTTTCGCACCGCCGGTAAAACCCGAGGAGGATGTTCAAACATTTCCCACCGGGGCGAGGCTTAAAATATGAATGTGTGAACAAAATGCTGATATCGTAGTACGATATATTTTTACCGTAGCCGTAGCTAAAGCACTGTAATTCCGTAGTCGATGAAATATGACGTAGCGTAATTTCTTAGCGAAGTTTTGGCTAAAATCAAACCGTAACGTAGCGTAATTCGGTAACGTAACGCAGCGTAGGCCACCTCTGGAGGCAACTGAAGCTCGGTTTGAACTAAAATCGTGGGTATCACGTCCAAAAATTTCAAGTCATATGCGCACTGCAAGAAAAACCACAAAATCCTCGGTAAGCTGGAAATGTATGGTTAGATACGACGCGCCAGTACAGGCCACCTGGCATTAATTTACGGCTGGTAAAAACCAGAACCAGCTAACTCTCAGCCCTCAGATTCTTCTACAGAAGTTTTACTTTGCCCGTGCAGACAAACCGAGCGTTCCTCCTTAATTTTTGTCATGCATAATTTCTGACTTCCAGATTGATGACGGATAAATAATGTACTCTGCATGCCCCAGGAAGTAAGTTGGCAGAGGCTCGATAATTCGCCAAACATCACAACGCCTCCACAACCATTGTTCCAGATTCTGTTTATATGATGCCTAAATGCTCTCAAGGTCCTGACATTAAATTGTGAAAATTCGGGAGGCCGAGACACGGAACCAGGGGCGTAGCCAAGGGGGCCGGCAGGGACAGCCGTCCCCCGTGAGGGCTCGAAGGGCCTCCCTGAGGACACGGGCCGCGCGAAGCGTGACTCGTCCTCACTTTACTCTGTGACCAAATTTGAAATTTCATACCAGACAGGGCCCTATTAAGCATTCTATTCTGTAATCATCGGGCCTTTTTACCCATCAGAGCCCTTCCGGCGCTGTCGTAGGGGCCCTTTTCGGGGCGCCGCCCCCTCCTGAGCAAAATCCTGGCTACGCCCTTGCACGAAACAACGTTATAGACACGTGGCATTAGGCGCCACCCAGCGCCGTTGCCACCAGACCAAGTCTGGCAGGGCCTCGCTGGCCGACAAAGCTGGCATCGACAGGCTGGCTGGTTGGGGCCTGCGGCCCTGTCGGGTGAACACCGCGCGAGCAAGCCGCCTGCGGGCCGGGCGGTGTTGGTTGGCGGGGGCCCAGGCGCCGTCACCAGGCTATTTGTTTTCACAGTCGAACACCAAAGGGCGGCGCTCCAATGCCGCCCGATATCTGCTCACATCGGATCAGCGAAATTGCATTGGCAGGGTCACGTGCCTCGCCTCCAGCCATAGTGTTCCGAACCAGACCATTTGCACCAAATGTGCCGGCTTCCGAGGAGTTCACATGTCTGAGACAATTACAAGTTTTTAAACACAAGTCACAATATTCTAAATGCAGTTCGTGTTTTTTCAGAGAAAGATTTAAATCACACCAATGAAAACTGAAGTTACCAAAATAGGGTATGTACCGTGCTCTTCTCGTGCGTGTGCGTGTGTGCGTCCTGTGTGTGTTACCAGGCCTAAACAAGTCTAGGATTAGATTTAAGAAAGGTGGGGAGTGAAGAATTCACGCACGCTTTTATGGTGTTTATCGGGTGCAGGAGTTGCAAAGCCTTACCGGGAAGCAGCAGTTCTAGCTTTGCTAGAGAAGCACAAAAACGTGCAAAAAGAGAAGCCAAATATCCAAACCAGGCTCTGCGACCGACAGTGGAGGCTGGCCATCAAAAGAAGGCATCGGGAAATAGGCTGTGCCTGCATGGGTCATTTAAATTTGACCTTGGGGCGCCCGCACCGTACAAATAGGTGGGAGCGTAGGTAGGAACTTCAGGTGTAGGAACGTTCAGAACATTTGGGGGTGGGGGGCAAGGTGTATTTTGAAGTCATTTATTTCCAGTCAACGCCATAGGGTCAATGGTTAGTCTTCAGCATTGGGGGAGGGCATAGCTCCCTTCCCCCCTACCTGTTCCTACGCCTATGGTATCGCTTAGTTTCAGTATTTTAGCAGGAGAGGCCAATGGCTGTGCCATGTCAGCCCCCAGAATTCCAAAGCAAGTTCTTGCACAGCCAAACAGACATCCAGGCTAGTGAGTAAAGATTTTGTTACACTGACGACAAACTCTCCAGAACTACTCCGAAAACGTCCGAGCCATATATACAATTCTGGATATGGCACACGAGGCTCCGAGAACGATTCTGGAGCCCCCAAGGCCCGAGCAGAGGGGCTTAGCTGCCAGGGGCAGCGCTTTCATCTTTCACGTCACTGACCCGAGTTCAAGTCCAGGATGGGTATTCTGCGTAAGTAGTTCCGTTCCCAATGACACCCTCTCGACAGGATGAGAGTTGGTGATGCCATATGACCTCAGCAGTTGGTGCGTCGTAAAGCCCCAATGCACATTAGGCACACACGGCCTTGCGCTGCTCGGGGAAGCGCCAGGGGCGCTACAAGCCAGTCATGGGTGCTCCTGGAAACACATGGGGCCCAAATGGACAGAATATTTTTGAATAAAGGCGACCCCTTTACAACAATACAAAGCTCCCTTTAAGCTTTTGTGGGAGGTTCCTGATGAAAAATTTGTATGACTACCACAAGGAGAAAGGAAGCCACTGAAATAGAATTAGCCTCCAATGAGAAATATAATTAGTACACCAATTTCTAGCCAATAAAGCCACCACTAAAGGATTTCTACAAAGTGTTGGAGGCCCTCTCAGGTGGAAGCCCCTGAATTTCTCCACTATGCCTGACATAGTCCCTGTTTATTTTCCAATTTTGAGTGGGTGAATTGAATAAAGTTCATAAAAATTTGCCGAGCTTAATCTTACATCTTTTAACACACGCCCCCTGGGGTCCCTGGCATGACGCGCCCCGCTGGATGAGGGGGCGAATTTCGCCCCCCTCTCCGTATCTTATTTCCTAGGACAGCTAAAGGAAAATTACGGACGGCTTTCGAAAGCTCTTGACAAGACGAAGAGTTATACGCAGTATTTTTGTGTCAGGTCAATCAGCATAGGTCAATCAGCTCAGGTCAGGTCAGCACAGGGCAAAGAAGGCTCCGTAGGCTTACAACAGAGCAGTGTACGTTTCTCTCTCTAGATCTGTACTCAGGGGAGCTAGAACAAATATTTATGCATCATTGGATTTCTATCATCGCGGCAAATCGAATGATGTAAAATATGACCTTTTACGCTCAAATGGTGAAAATGACCTGACCTCGAGCTAGGTCAGGATCACAGAGTGGCCTGGTGTGGTCATGTTGCATATCATCGACTCCCACGTGACAATATAAACACAATGCAAGCAAAATGGGAGCTTTATCTCAATTCAGTGCGAAGTTATTGGCAAAACAATCACTCTATGCCCCTGTGACCTGATATGGCCTTTGAGGGGTCAGATGGTCAAAAAAACTTGATGGTCAAGATGATGGTAAGAATAGACGGTTTGAGGATTTTCAGCTTAATCTATCCAGTATTTACCGAAAACGAGTCCATTCTATTTTCACCTTAGACTTATAACCGGATGACCAAAAAATTGACCCCATCAACAATACCAACAATACAGGTAAACAATATCAAAATTCCGAGATCGCAGGTTTGCAGATCCTTGTGGCTTCATCATCTTGCGAAAGATTCAAACTGATCGGTTGACAGATGTTCCTTAGGCACTGCTTCAAACTCGTGATTTTGGATTTTGAGCTCAGGTCACTTGGCCTTGAATAGCTCCTTGACCTAACATGACCTGACCTAAAAAATTTGGCCAGATGCGCAAAATTAATCAGGGATAAGGTACTGTAAGTTTCGTTTTTCTGCGTCTCTTCGTTTTTGCGTTATCTGGGGAAAACCATGAGGGGGCAAATTTCGTCCCCCAGCGGGGCGCGTGTTAATGAATTCCAAAATACTGACCGGCCCAAGGAAAATTAAATGAGGGATATTTGAAAACCCAGGCTTTATGCTTTTTGAGTTGTCATGTATGTATGTATGTACATACATGTTGGATAGCAAAAACAAACATTTTGTGGGCACAACTTTTACTCTGTGACGACTTTTTTGTTTGGGTTCGACATGGGTTTACCCTCCAAACCTACCGTCTAGTAAAGTTTTGACAAAATCTTTCACCGTGTATTTATTTTTTTTTTTTTTGCTTTTCGACTTTAGCTTCTGCCAAACCTACTGTCTAGATCCACCGCTGCTCACGTTTGCGCTATCTGGATCCACTAATGGTAACGCAAGGCTGCATGGAAGCTTCTTTATTGCTTCTGTCTGCCCTCAGAAGAAGCTTGACGCATATATTTTTTATTTCATTTCTGAGGAAGAATGCGACCCAAAATCTCTGAGATTTTCCCCGGGTTTGGCATCATCAGGTTGAGTACTTGAGTTGAGTTGAGAACTTGAGTTGCTTGAGAACTTCCCGCGGCTTCGCATTATGAGGTGCTGATGCTTATATATTATGGACCAGGGGCGCGGATTTCTATTTCTGCAGGGGTCTGGACACCCCAAATCATGCACCGGGATAATGTTAAAATTTATTCTAAATGTTGACCCTTTTTCAGGGTTTGAAGTGTGGTGTTGGTAGAGTGATTAACAGGGCTGGATCAATGGCAAAGCAGACCTCGCAATCTACTATTCCTTTGAATACTGCAAGAAGCGACATATTGTCGTCGATTTGGGGCACTCCAGATTGCTTTTGGAAAGTCACTGCCACGTCAGAGTGGACCCGGAATTATTGCAATTCCTGCATCCACCTAAACATGGAGGTTTGTACTGTATTTTACAAACATGGCACATCGGTGCCATTTAACTCAATTTGACCTTAAGCTTGCGCTCATGAATCAAACAAATCTGACTAGATTCTAGGCTGGAGATAGACTGTACAAAGTTTACATACCCAGTTATGTGCAACGTCACACGTCCATCTGCAATACGAACTTTGCTCCTGTTTATGCTGATAGCAGCGCTCCGCAAAACCCACCCACAAGAGAAACCCACAAGAGAGGGACGGGGGAACACCTCCCCAAGATAAAACCCACCCACTTATCAACGGAGCCTCCGTCACAAGAGAAGGGCGGGGGAACGCATCCTCAAGCTAAAACCCACCCACTTATTCACGGAAGCTCCGCCGCAAGAGAGGGGCGGGGGAACGCCCTCCCAAGACAAAACCCACCCACTTATCCACTGAGGCTCCGCCACAAGAGAGGAACGGGGAACGCCTCCCCAAGACAGAAAAGGACGGATGGACAATCTGCCAACTTTCGTGGATGCCTCTGCTGTATTACCGGCGCAGGGCCCGACACTGACCTGCAAGACATCCAGCAACTTGTGGTATTATAGGTTTCAGCTATTCGTATGAGTATTCGAATATGTATGAGTATAAAAGCCAACAACAGAAATTCATACTTCTGCGATCGTTTGAGAGCAACAGAAGAAAAACGTGAATATCAAGGTTTGCACTGTCCGAACCCGTTAAAAACTTCTTACTCTTGTAAATCCACGCTTTCAAGGTACTTTAAACACGGTACCAGGACCGTGCAGGAAAAGACTGATACAGTTATGGTCATCAATTGGCCAAAAGACTATGACTTTCAGGATGGGATTCATATAATCAATTATCGAATATGAGGAAACATTACAGTCAATAACGGCTTCAACAATCGTAATCGATGACAGCTATCAAAGTGCCATTATCAGCCCGTGGCAACTATTCATTCATTCTTCCACCAATTTATTCATCAATTGTTATGCCCATCTATTACTTCATGTGGCCACGTATATTCATCGTCCGTTAACAGTTAACACGCGCACTGATGGGGGCGGGTACACACTCCCTCGGGTTTTTTGGAGAGAGCAAAAAAAAACGGCGGAGCGTAGCACCGCCGTACTTGCCATATATTTTCCCTGATCATTTGTACAACTTAAAAAAATATATATAAGGTTAGATCATCTTAGGTCAGGTCACCAGTACAAGTCAATTGACTATATATATATATATATATATATATATATATATATATATATATATATAATTAATTATATATAGCTTGCTGCGAGGATTCAAATGGTTTAAACTGTTTTGCACTATCTTTACTTGTTCACTGAAAACCTACATTTAAATGTTATCCCTGTGACTGCATGTCTGGACCTCTAGTGACTTTAGATGTGACCTGACAAAAATGGTTCAAATACTTTTAATAGAGAAGAAACGGCTACCCAACGTCGTTTACAATTTTTCGCTATCTAGCGTGGTTCTCAAAATCTTGGGAGGGGAGGCGGGTACCCGCCCCCCCCCGTCAAAGCGAAGGTGGCTCAGACTCCTGTCAATGCACGTGTTAGAATATCATTATTTGTGGATTTCTTACTCCAGGCTTATACTTACACTGCCGTCTCATCTATTCCTAGCATACCCACATAGTCCAGTGTTCCAACTCACCTTCAAGGGTTAAACATTGCAGCTCTCAGCTTCAAGATAACACAACCACTATCTTTATGCAGGGTCACCAGCTGTGGGACGAATCCTCACTTTCTCTATTTGAGCTCGTCGCGTCGGCAGCCTGCTACACTTATCCAGACTGTGGGCGGAATGCCGCCGACCCGCTGTGGGTCAACTGCGCGCACCCCGCACCCCGCCGCCGGCTGCACCCCCGCCGCGCGGCCGACGCGCCTCGTGTGGCGGCCGGCCCCCGCATCTCACCGCCGTCGCTCTAACGCGACGTCGTCGGCGCCGGCAGCAAGAGCCTCGTGCGGACATGTTGACCGCCGGGGTTATCCAACACGGCAGTGCCATTGATGAGCATAGCACGAGCTTAAATGTGATGCATCGATACGAACTCAGTTTGTATTTTCTTTGACAATTTTGGCATCAGTTCTCGCGTTGCTTGGCCCCAAAAATGAGTAGTAAATATAGTCTAATTGATATGGCTAATCCTGTGCATAATGCCTCAGGGGAAAAGTGTTCCGTGGGCATGCGAACCAGAGATGACAGAACAGTGAAGCGTCCGAGACTTGCAGTCGGCATGGGAAGTACTCTAGTGGCGGCGCACGCGTTAGGCTGCCAGCGTCGCCCAATCAATAGCTCTCGCGGCGGAGACGGTCAGGAAGGGGAGGGGGCAAGGCGGAGAGAGAACGCCAGGGCGCTTGTGGTCGGGATGCACATCTAAAGACTTCACAGCAACATATCCAAGGGGGAGCGAAGTGGGTGCTGGTCCCACTCCTTAGGTCGACAGAGGCGCTCCATGTCCTTTTCTGGCGTAGATGTACACATGTGGATCGTCGTGCGCCTGTGAAATGCCGAAACTGTGAAGTATCTACAGACAGTGGCGGATCTAGCCGGCTGGTTTGGGAAGGGCAAACCAAATTCGAAAAGCAAAAAAACGTCACGCAGTGAAAAATTGCGTTACAATATGCATTTTCGGTAGGATTTTGGGAACTGGAGACGAAAAGCAAAAAAAAAAACGCCACGTGGTGAAAAATGTGGGTTCAAGATACTTTTGTTTCCTATCCAAGCCCCAAAATTTACACTGAACTTCACTAATTCTGTGTGAAGTTGAGAGTTGAAGCACCAAAATCTTGCTTACAAGCTAAAAAGGAGTCGGGGAAAAAGGAGGTCGATCGCTTTGGGGGGCAAAAACATAGTTTTGCCCCGAGCTTTTCCGTTTGGGGGCAATTGCCTTTTTTGCCACCCCCCTGGATCCGCCACAGTCTACATATGTAGACGGCTGTCCCCGAGTGTGATGTATGTACGTGCATGCGAGTGCGTCAGTCCGAGTATAACGCACACGCTCCGCTCCATCACTCCGGACTCCGACACCATTCCGAAATAGGGCGTCAACTTGTATGCTGTGTTACGTCAACAGCGACTAGCAGTCACCGCCCCAGCGGCGAGTCCACCAGCCCTCAGGCATGGACCAAATCCTGAGAACAGGTCCCGCCCTGGTGAAAATTAAATATTTGCACCGACAAAGCAGGAGTAAAATATAAAGACAAACAAAATCACTAGCTAAAATTGACATGAAACAGAAAGCAACGGAGGTAAAAAATGCAGCAGCTCAAAAAATCAATACCGCAATCACGAGCTAAAATCCCTTACCCAGAAGATATTACGCTTCAAACCATTTCATAAAGTTACAGTACCGTTACCAAACAATTATTGTTGATACAATTTCAGCTCCACAATTTGCAAGTTCCACTCACGTTCCGGTTGTCGACAAACAGGCACGTCACCAGCAGAGGTCCCTCTAGCTCAGCGTCAAAACAGGAAACGAGCACCGTGCTCACATAAAGCCAGTACCGGAAAGCGGGTAAATCATAGAGGCCTAAAACTTAACGATATAAACTTCCGATAAAAACCGATGACGCTAACTATAACTTTTACCGCAGAACAATACTTAATCACTGGATCACTGTTATAAAAGTCAAATAAGAAGAAAATTTACAAATTCGTGACAGGAAAGAGGTCACGTGGGTCCCACGTCACAGTTCACGGCCACCACAGGCTCATCCATCTGTGACCGCCACTGATAGAAAAAATGACACCTTTTTGCCATTTGGTGACACCGTCAAAAGTCCCCACTGGAGGGAGTTTGGACAACCCCCGCCAAGCAGCGTCACCACTCCCGAATATGGTGTCAATACAGGGTCAGACACCGTATTTGAGAGTTTTTGTAGGGTTGGGAGAAGAGATGACTCCAATCGAAAGGAGTCACGACCCTCATTAGGAGTCACGACACCCATCTGACTCCTCACCTGGCCACCATTTCAAGGGTACCTGACACTGCTTTACGGTATATTTTTTGCGAAGTTCTCTAAATCAGGGTGTCAATACACATGCATTGATGCCGTCTTATGGTGTTAGCGTAGATTGACTCCTCACTTGTGACCCCGTATCCTAGCGTCCTTTTTCTTGCGACCCCCTTCTCCACCCAGTCGGTTGTAAAAAGTAATGGTGGTGAGCATTTCTGTATGTATATTTGTTCACGAGTTTAACACATAATCACCCAACATCAGAGACGGCAGATTGCATTTTCGATAAGTGGTGCAAGATTTTCTGTAGGGGGCGCCTTCCTCCCAGGGGGGCGCCATCATCCCTTGGGGGCGCCTTTGCTATCCAAGGGCGTTCTGCAGAAACTCTTTGGACTCGGCGACCGAGGCCACTTGAGGTGGTTTATTTCTAATATTCCGAAAAATAGGTATTTTAGATTTCGCGTAAACTCAGTCGTTTCGGATTGGTATCAGCAACAGAGAGACATAGCCCAGGATTCTGTGATGTGCATAGCCTTGTTTGCAGTTATGACCAATGATATTGCAGACACTTCCCGCAAACATACGCCATGTGCTTTTCGTTGAAGACTTCACAATATGGGTGACAGCGTCTACTACAGCAGCTGAGCAGAGGCGGCTGCAGCTTGGCCTTGACACATTGCAGCAATGGATCACAAGCAATGGACTGAAATTTTCAAGTTCAAAGAAAAAGTGCATGTACTTCTATAATTGACATTGAGACTGAATACCCGATGTTGTAAATTCGCGGAAATCCGATCGACGTTGTAGCAGAAACTAGATTTATCGGGCTCACACTCAATAAACTTTCATATGTGCCACACCTGGAGAATTTCCGCAAAAAAATGTTTCGATACGCTGAAAATACTGCGACTTTTCTCCCAACTTCAAGTTCAGGTCATTTTAGATCAGGTCACCAGGCCAGGTAAAGTGATCTCACATCCAAAAATTCGCCTTTCTTTTGGAAATAAACGGGAAAACGGGAGATAGTCGGCAAATAGCTCTATTTTTGTTAAATATTTAATATGTTCCAGGTGTCGCTGTTTGGGGAGGGTAAGCGTGTCGTCCCCATGCAGACTTCTAGTAATAATGCTCTTGGCTCCATGGATAGTTGAAACGTTTTTATCACAATGATTACAACCTGTAGGTAACGACCATGGGTTTCAGCAGCGGGGGGGAGACGCGTTTCCCACTCGGGAATCAGAGGGAACGTCCCTTCCCCAAATTTTGAATCTTGGCTTAATTATTTTCCATTCTCTCCCTGTTAACTGCGTGAACTCACATAAATGCGTTGGTGAAGTGCATCGTCGTTAGTGTTTCATATACCACCATATTGAAAACGTCGCCTCCCTTCCTTCCCCGGTCTTCGCCAGTTCGGGGCCCGCCCCCTTCCTCAGTAAAAAGTCCGTGGTGACGCCTCCGGTAACGACAGTTTTCTCGTTTCCTCAGTTCTGGCTTGAGGTGGAACTTATGACTGGAGAAGCGCAGTCCCAATTCTTGACTGAGGCTCAAGATCGACTGAACTCCATCTTGGAGCTCATCACTCAAGCCAGGCGCTGCACTAGGGGTGAGTTGCGAGTATTTATCAGTAAAACCATACGGCATGTGACAAGGCCACGGCATGTGACAGGCCATACACATGTGCCAAGGAATATTAAAGGGAATAGGACGCCTTGGTGCAATTCAAGACTAGAGTGGTTTGATTGGTATTGTTTGTTGAAAATAATGAACTTCGTCTTATTTCTGCAAAAGAAATGGGCAAAAAGCCCAACAATTCAATTTTTGATAGGCAAAAGTCACTATATCTATATGCATTCATGATCAGCTGGTAAGGTTTTGTGTCAGATTGAATCTTTCGACAAAATTTGATTAGTGACAAAATGAATACAAATACAAGGAAAGTGGTTTTATATAAAAATATTATTATTTCTACTCCATGCGGCACTTATCAAATTATGCATCTATTTTTTATTTATCAAAGTACACTTCACGTTTCAAACCAGACATTGAAGAAAGGTATACGCATTAATATTATTCAGCGCTAAATTCACGTTTAGCACATATGTTTAACACGCGCAATGGAGAGGGTCTGGCGGTCAACGCCCAGTGTAAGGGTCCTCAAGAGCTCCCCCTGAGATCCCAGAAACCAAGAGGGTTGAACAACTCCCGTTAGACGGTGTGTGGGGGCCATAACGATCTACCTTATGCCCATGTTTCATTGACCTATTTCAATATCTTCAAGGTCAAAGAAGGCCGTAAAGTTCAAATCTGGGCCGTGCTGGAGACGTGGTGAAAAATGACTTAATTACAAGGAAAAAACTGGGAATGCACAAAAAGCGGACCATGAGGTACTAAATCGAATCCCCTGCGGTCAATTGCGGTGAAAATGTTGTCGGTGACAGTTAAAAGAGCGGTCTCTGTAGAGTGATTTGATCTAAAACCGTGTTGAGAAGTCGAGAACAAGTCATGGACGGTAAAATAATGGAACAGCTGCTCAAAAACAACACGCTCGGTGATTTTGGCAATAGTGGTGAGAATGGAGATAGGTCGAAAGTTGGAGGGCTCCGTCGATTTTGGAGACTTTTGGATCGGATGGACTATAGTGAGTTTCCATGAATCAGGTACGGTGTGAGTGACTAGACTGGTGTTCACTATGTGAGTGATGACGGGGCACAGAGAATTAAAGCACATCTTAATAAAACGCATACATAGTCCGTCTGACCCGGTAGTCGTACTGTTCCGCATCCTAGATACAACGCGCCCAAACCCATCAGGTGTTATCGGACACAGGTTAAAAGAGCCAGTAAACACACGCGGCAATCGCACCCGAAGTGGAGGCCCTGAGCGGTCGATAGTCCTGGCAGTTCTGACACCGGCCTCTACAAAGTACTTATTAAGTGCATCGGCATCTGCACTAGGAGTCGACGCAGCACTTGGCTTGGAACCCACAACTGGACGCACACTCCGCCAGAAGGCGACCGGGCCGTGCTCAGTGAGATGCGAGCTTTGACCTTGAACCTTGACATTGACCTCAACCTTGAGTAACCTAAAATATGACGTCATAGCATAACATACGTCATACTGAATGCCATCTGTCCAGAGTACTTGGTTCAATGACCTTAACCTGCGAACTTGACTTCATGTGGGCTTAGCTGGGCCTGATTTTATGACCTTGTGGCATCACCACTCGGTCTAACTGCGCAGGCGAATTGGTGCGACCGCGCGATTGCGACGGTCTCAAAATGTAGGTCTTACTTTGAAAGCCTATAAGTAAAAAAATCATTGACCTATTTTCAAAACTCCTTCACAAATCGACGAGCTGATTAATTCTCTCAAAGTAGTCGAAGTAGTGTTTTCCGGCGGCGAATGGCTCTTCTGCCACCTCGGACAAATAGGTGGGGGACTTAAGGACCCCCTCCATTTTGCGTGTAGATGTCCAAGCATGAAAAATGTGTCTCCACAGTAGAGCTCAAATATGACGTCACATTCTCAGGGTCATCTCACGGGCGGATCTAGGGGAGCCCATTCCGGTCAACCCCTGTCCAAAGAAATAGAGGCGGGCGAGCCCTCTTTTCAACCTCTACTGTACAATTTAGAAAATTAACCGTCGCCCGGGTGGAGGCTCTTTTTAGACCCCCTCGGGTTTTTCCAAAGTGGCCAAAAAACGGCGGCGCGCAGCGCCGCAAAACTTGGTCTAGCTGTTTCTTCATCATTTTTACATTTTCCCTGAACATTTTAGCTCAAGGTCATATCAGGTCAGGCCACCAGGCCAGGTGAAGTGACCTCACCTCAAAAAATTCTTAGGACTGCATAACTAAAAGGCGGGTTAATTGATCAAGTTGAAACTCATACCACATATTGGGTCAGCCAGGAGCTACAACACATGTTCCGGGATTTTTATATTGGGGATCTAAGGTCATGTGCAGAGCATGGCCTCCCCATTGTAAACACATGGGGAAAATCACGAAGTGATCTTTTCTCAGCAAGTGTGGATAGAATCAACTTCAGACATCCGTTACGGCCTGTTATAACCTAATTTCTGAAGTTGATACCCAAAAATTTGGTTTGTGACCTTTGAAAAGACACCTTAGGTCAAATATGCATTTTTGGTGTTTTACTCTATGAATTTTTAGTAAACAGAGATAAAACTTGTATTTTATCACCAAAGTGTTTGTATAGTTACTGCAAGTCAAATGATATACATCATGACCATACCAGGTCAAGTTGGGTCAGACAGTTGACCTGGGTCAGGTCAAATTTTCAAATTTGACCTGGCATAGGAATAGTATATATCATTCGATTTGTATTGACGAGAAGATTGCAATGGTGCATCAACCATGGCTGTATCTTGCTGTGTTTGGAATTTATTAGCAAAAAAGGAAACGCCTTATGCATGGGTGGCTATGGACATTCACAAGAACATTCCCAATATTCAGTGACCTGTAGCTCTCTAAGCTTTCACCTGATACGAAAATGAATGCCACTATAAAGAAAGAGCAACTCAAGAGCTTTCAAATGGTGTTAGAAAAAATTCTCTTGCTATCATCGTTTCTGAGATATATGAGGTTTTCTTAGTACACCTCATATTAGCCATTTTGACCTATTTTGACCTCTGCTGACCTTGATATTGACCTGACTATGCTGCTATGCAACTATATGCAAAGTTCCAATATTCCAATTTATCTTGCTAACCTACTGCGCTGTTCATTTCAGACCGCGCCTTGTGGCATCTGGCCTTCTTGATTGGAGAAGACCTCGACGAACTGAAGGAGGGGCGCGCTTGTGGTGCAGTGAGGGTGACCTACTCCGGGATCTCCATAGAAAGAGTAAACATCAGTCTCTAAGTACGGACGAAGAAATGATCATCACGTGGGCGGTGGCCCATGCAGTTTTCGCAGTGAAGTTCGCAAGGTCCCACCACCTGTTTGGTTGTTTGATTTACAACCATGTGTGTGGTTTTGCGACAACAGAACCAAAGGAAGTGGCAAAAGTTCTCAAGGGCCTGCGCAATAGCAGACCACCAGCCAGTGTTCAGAGTGCGGACAAGTAGGGTGGGCGTGTGGACTGGTGTTGGTGCACAGGATGCATTCGTGGTGGTGGTGCATGGGCGTATGTCTTGGTGGTGGTGCATAGGGTAGGCGTGTGGACTGGTGGTGGTGCACAGGGTGCGTTCATAGGATAGGCGTGTGAACTGGTGGTGGTTCGCAGGGTGCGTTCATAGGATAGGCGTGTGGACTGGTGGTGGTTCGCAGGGTGCATTCATAGGATAGGCGTGTGACCTGGTGGTGGTTCGCAGGGTGCATTCATAGGATAGGCTTGGGTGGTGGTTCGCAGGGTGCGTTCATAGGATAGGCGTGTGGACTGGTGGTGGTGCACAGGGTGCATTCATTGGATAGGCGTGTGGACTGGTGATGGCCTGTTGGTGGCAACTGGTGGTTCAGCTGTTACAAGAATAAAGAAATACACCGGACTCGCCTTTATTTTTTATGATTTGCTAGTTACCGAAAGGGGTCGGAAAAGAAGGAACCCCGACATACGGGGTCAATAGTAAGGAGTCAATCTGCACTGACACCACAAGACGGCATCAATACAGGCGCATTGACACAATTTTTTAGAGTACTGCACAAAAAGTACACCATAAGACAGCGTCAGGTGCCCCTGAAATGGTGGTCATGTAAGGAGTCAGATGGGAGCCGCGACACCTCTTGACTTCCTTTGATTGGAGTCATCTCATCTCTCAACCCTACAAAAACTCGCAAATATGGTGTGTGACCCTGTAGTGACACTGGATTCGGGGGTAGTGACGCCAGTTGGCGGGGTTAACCAAATTCCCCTCCAGTGGGGACTTTTTGACGGTGTCGCCAACTGCCGGAAAGGTGTCAATTTTTCTATCAGTGTATATTTTTCCCCTTGTTTTTCTCCCCCGAATAGCCATTCCACGATTCATGCCTTTAATTGCATCGTATCATATTGTAATTGTAAATAATCCTAGCGACACTCAGTAAACAATTACTCACTAAAATGCGGGATAATATTGGATCCCACAGAATCCATTGCCTATGCAGTCAGGGGCGTCGCCACCATGGGGGCGACGCCCCTGGCTGATTTTTGGAGGACCTCCACTTGACTCAGGAGGCCCCTTCGGATACTTAGAGTCTGGAATAGCCCATTGGGTATCAAAGAGCCTGGGCTACCTGCTTATAAAGGAGGTCTAATTGGCCTATGGAGGAGGCCCAAATAGCTATAAAGGAGGCCCCATAACGATCTACTTAGACCTCCTTAAAAAAAGATATCCACTTAACAGCCCACATAGGTGGCCCCTTTCCTTATAAAGCAAGCCTGTTATAAGATGGCCTATCCAGGAGGCCCCATTACTTATAAAAGACGCCCAATAAATGACCTACGTGAAGGGGCCTTTACTTATAAAAGAGGCCCCTAAACGCTCAACATAGGAGGTCCCTTTCTTATTAAGAATGCCCCTAGATGAAAGGCAAAATGGAGGCCCCAAAAGCTAGGAGTCTCTTGAAGGAACAGGGATAGGAGGCCCCCTTCAATCCTCAATCCCATGGAAAGAAATCCATGGCGACGCCCTGCATAGAGCATGTGTTAAAAATATATCCACCAAATAAGCAGACTTGTAAGATATGCTCGAGGATATTTCTTAAATTGAAGGCACATAAGTGTGCAATGTGCATCCTCCAATTCATCAGTCTAACAATCCTACAATATATTGCATACAATTATATCTTCACTTACCTTACCCTGCTTCCATTGCTTCTGCATGCAGAATGAGGCGGTTTTGCGCCGTTTTGCAGCAACAAAAACGGAAATAGCACGTGCTTGACGTCACAGAAGTCAGACTCTCTAATGAGAGGCAAAATTATCTACAAAAGTGTCGTGACCACTCACAAGCTAAGTGCAGAGTCAGACGCCTTCTTGGAAGTGTCTGACACCCTTCATACACCCTACGAAAGGAGTCGGACACCTTTCTTGAAAGAGTCAGACACCCTACAAATGAGCCGTCGCGTTACTTTCGGAAATGGCACCGGTTAAAGGTTATTGGCGCCAAATGATGGGATCTAATACCCAAAAATAGTCATCAGTCCACCAAAAAGGGATTCTCATTCGCTATATTTTAGGGTCATCTTAGAGCTGGGTGTCATTTTTTTCATTTCACTACAGGGCACAGTACGCCTCCTATTACCGTGAAGTAGCTTCGGAGCCGTAAAGTGCTGGTAACCAGACCCCGTTCAAGTTGTTTGGCAGCATTACGTCATCAGGGCTGGACGGGACGAGCGGTTACTGTGTAGTGCATTGAAGAAACTAAACTTTTGAAACTCTAAAAATCTAGTTTAAGAGCTAAATTAGGAAAATGAGTTTGCTTGAATAGAAAGCTGAAACGTTCTTATCTTTGAAACCATCATGCGCTTGGCGGAAACTCCAGCCTATAATATTTCATTTACAAATTTTCTAATGTGTATCAAAATAAAAGCAGCTTCAGCACTAAAAGTCAGTCGGGCTTGAACATACTCAAGTCGATTTTGATTGCTGACCATGATGTCATGGTAACGCCCGAAGACAACAATAACTATCAGACTGGAATCGGTTGATCTGGCGGGTAATTACTAGCGGCGGAACTGGGGGGGAGGGGGGCACCGGGGCATGGTGTCTCCCTTAAATCAGACATTTTAGCACTAGCCCTATATGGCGTTGACTGGAAAGAAATTGATTGAAAAGCCCATGGCGCCCCCTTAAAGGGAATGTGGCACCTTGGTCCAATCCTGGAGTTTAGTGAAAGTAGGCGTACTTTTAGCCAAAAATAATGAAACCACTCATTATTTCTCTTCAAAATGTACAATAAGCTCAGTATTTTGTTTTTAAAAATACTCCTCTAGAAAAAGAAATAAATATCAGCCTGTGGATGATGTCACGATCTGGCAACCACTACCATACTTGAAACGCTGCAAGGGCTTCGATTGGCTGATGCTCATCGTGACGTCAGCATATGTCGTCACACCAGTAGCTCACAACAATGGCCGCCCAGCGACGGGCTGATGGGGGCTAGTGTCAGGTAGGTTTTAGCTTTTTTCTACGGAAATATCAAGTTCCAAGACAAATGAAATATGGAGTACCGGGCTTTCCGTCTTGCTTTACAACTTGGCTATCTCAGTTAAAATCACGTTGTGAAGGTGCCACATTCCCTTTAAATTCGGACTTCCCGCCGTCACTGATTGTAAACGTATTTTCTCGGCGATTTCAACGAGTTTGCAGGTTTTATTTTCACGTTAATGCTCTTCTCTTAGTCCATGCAGGCGTTCATTATTAGACATTTCCGGAGTTTACAAAACATCCGAGCTTCAAGTATTTGAATCCAACGGACAATAATAATTTTTGGGGCTTATCGACGCACCAACTGCCAGGGTCATATGGCGTCGCTAACTCTTTCTCTGTTAGAAGGGTTTCTCGGGAGCCAGCTTACTCCTTGTTCAGGGAAGCCGCCGGGCCGTGAACCCGGGTCGTGAATCCAACGGGCGTACAATGCAACTGGTACAGCTTCACCCTACCCGACGCTTCTTTTACATTTCTTTAATAAGTAATCAGATTATCAGCGTGTGGGTGCCAATCATTTGAATCTACATGATAGTGCGTATCTAAAATTGCGATCGAGGAGCGAGAAATGACTTATATTTTCTATTCTATTGCTGATTTATGTGTGTTGGTACGGTTGTCAAAATTATAGTTCAACACTGATGACACCTTTGAAGGTCTTGACTCCCTGGGGTCACGACATCTTTGTTACCTGAAAGTGGCGTTCAGAGCCCATAAGGGGATTTCCAGCTGTTTTTCAGTCCTTTCAGCGGCGTCATCGCTCAGATGAACGCCCCAAATGTGTTAAAACCCCTCAGACACTACATGGAGGTACGCAGTAACCCTTTGGCCCGGTTTTAACAACTCTCTTGAAAGTTTAAGATCGACTAATTGGGGCGTTGAAGTCACATTTTGGGAGTTTTCAGCACACTGAGATTTCATCAACTCCTCACTGAAAAAGTTTTCACTCTCAACATACACTTCAACTCGATCCATACCACACTGCTACTCCCGGCTTATCAAAATAAACAATACCTCGGTGGAATAATTGCGGTGTAAGCGGAGCTGAAGTGCATTCAATGGGAGTACTTGTCCACACTGATACTCTCTGGATACTCACACAGATTAAAATGCATAGCTACTACCCTTTTACGCCAGAAAGACCCTTGGATAACCCAGTCCATACGCTATTATTGCTGCACATATTACTTCGATATCACACCACCGCTACCACGTTATTACACCAACGGTACCCTGTTGAATTGCGCGCTCGGCCGCCATCGTTGTGCAGTTTATTTACGCACACAGAAAGAATTTTTTTACAAGGTGGAAGCTTAAAATTGTGTTTCTACAAATTTACCATTGCAGAACAATAGTTAAACCGTAGTTCAATTACCGAAGTGAAACAACCCTGGTTACTTCACTAGCATAAAGCAATGCAATTACTAGAGAATGACAACCTTGCCTTGTGCCATAATAGTGCGCGCTTCGTTCATACCTGGTTCATACCTTGCTTGCGCACCAGCGCTGTACTAACTGAATACTAGGCGTTGTAGTGGCATTGTAAATAGCTGGTAGGTAAAGCTAGGGCGTTGTTGCGCCCTTGCTCGGCCATGGTCGTTTGACTATGGCTTCAAATATCTGCTCGGGTTACGGTCGCCATCTTGCTTTCTGTTTACCCGTGGCTATACACAGTGGCCTGGCACGCATACCGTGTAGGTTAGAATAAATGTGACTTATTTTAATCAATCGTGGAACTTTGGAAGCTGTCTGGAATATTTGTCAGTGATCTGCGAGTGGAAAGTATTGTTCTCTGTTCCAATAGTTGAAAAGTGAGGCATTTTGGAATGGTCAATCCAGGCCCAGGTAAGTTGAGGTCTGTGGTTCTGGCTACTTCAGGCATGTATACCATATTGGTATTAAGGCTCATATTTTCGTGTCAAACAAGCACAGACTATTTGATCATATGGCTTAGGTACCTGCAGTGGGTAGAGCTTAATTGTGTTTGGCCTCATGGGCCTGTTTGAAAAGTAGGGTGAGTTCCAATATGATCTTGTTGGTGTCTTCAGATGGATTTTCTCTGGTTTAACGAAGTTTGCTTATAATTTAGGGCAGGGGTAGAAGGACTGGGACAAGCACAGAAGCTGAAACAACATCAAAATATGAGAGGGAAGCATCTCTAGAAAATATAATGCTGCTTATCCTTTTTAATGGCTGGGATTGAAAAGTGCTAGCCAAGCGAACAGTATCAATTTATTGAAGAATGTTTAATCAACAAAATTCCTTCCCAATTTGGGGCAGACTTTGCAACTTATTGTAAGGGTTGAAATTTGCAGTATACACACAAAAATTTTCTGGTCACATTAAAATATCTGGCTCGTCTTGTAAGGTTTTTGGAAATGCTGTCGGTATGAGCATTTCATTTTAGAAATAACCTGTCCTTCACATAAAAGTTATCAAGCAAAGTACACTAAGATATGTTTCTGTTCTCAAAGTATATTTTGTGATACAGCTTGGAAAATTTGAAGCCTGAATGCGTTTCCCCAGCACAGCCATAATATTTCCTTACTTGCCCTTTAAAAAAATCAAGGCTATTCAGTGTTGGAGACTGTTGTCAGCATTCCAAATTTGTTTTGGGCCTGTTGGACTTTCTTAAGAACCCAAACATTCCATATTTTGAGAATAAGCTTTCCTATTTGGGGTGAAACGTGCGCAATTATGAGTCAGCATTCCTATGATTGAGTATACCTACAAACATTTTTTTATAATTCTGACTACAGCTCTACCTTCCTCCTAGTTGATTAAGATTAAATTTCAGACCAGATGCCGAAACCCTTGACATTCTTAAAGAGCTTATTGGTTCTGTCTGTAAAATGTCAGTCAGAATGAAAAATGAAATTACCATTCACATTTAGGTATTCGGTCCTTCCAGACCCTCTTGGGAAATGTGAGGGGTCTTGGAACCATATATTTTGAGGAAATATACCAAAGGTGAATGATCCAAAAGATTGTTTCAAATGTTTCATAATTGACCATATCTGTGACGAGAGAATTATGGCAGATTTTTTTACATTAGTCTGTGCCATTTAGCTTGGATATGTTTGGAAAAACTTCTGGCACTTAAACATCTCCTGTTTTCAAAAGAGTGTCTGGAACAGCCTCATTGTTCCAAATAAAATGCAAGACTGCAAAGAAAAAACCTACTGTTGTACTAATATTGTACAAAATGATACTTGGACCCATGAACTAATGTTCTAGTTTTTATTTGAGAGGATTTTTTTATTTCTTCCAAGAAGCTACTTGGACAAACTTTTGAGCCTATTAAATCAAAACATGCTTCATCATAAGTAAGTAGGTATATTTTCATATACCTTGTACGAGTTAGTTAGCCCATTTGATATCATTATTCATTGGTCAGTATGTGAAATAAGACACTTTTTTCATTATCTTATTATAGATTTTGTAAAATCTGTCTGGATTGGAGGTGAGCTAAGCAGAGGGAATGAAAACAACACTGATAGGATCCCATTTGGATCAATGGATTTTGTACTAAGTTCAAGCCGTGACAAGGGACAGTAAGAGAAGAGAAGGGCACTCAAAGGAGAAGGGAGAGAAGGGCACTCAGAAGGGACAAATCAAAAATAAAAATGTCACTTCTGCTCCCTGAGTTTCTTCGGGTGAACATTTTTGCACTGATTTAGGGGACCATAAAATCCATGGGCAAGGGTCACAATAGTGCTTGGCAGAAGAGCTGGTGTGCTGGAATTCAGGGACTAAAATGCCACCGGTCCACAATGAAGAGAACCATGAAAAGCTGGAGAGCTGGTGGGACAGGCTAGGGATCAGAATGGTCCCCACCTTGCATGCTAAAAGTTTTATGATTCGGACTGAGAGTCATTCGTGAAAATAATCAGCTAGGGACCTATTCTCCGCGACCAAATTGCAATCCGGATCGGACTACCGATCGAGTATATCAAGTGCTATTTCCCGAGTAATATGACAGGGTCCGTGCTCAAGTGCTGGGAAGATCGCACTTGACGACCTCCACGACTCCACGATGTATACTGATCGGTGGTCCGATGCGGATTGTATTTTGGTCATGGAAACTAAGTCAGTGTGAATATGGGTATGTTCCATAGGCGGATCCAGGGGGCAAAGGGGGCAGGTACCCCCCCGATCGACCCTTGGCGCCCCTTGAAATGGTCACGGCGCCCCCTGAAAGGTCAATGGCGCTCCCCTGAAATGTCGCTTCCCACCCCCCCCAGGATGCGAAAATCGGCGCCCACCGATAGGATTTGGCGCCCACCGATAGGATTTGGCGCCCACCTAATAGGTTTTACCGGTCAAAAGTGGCGTCCCCCCGGGAAGGTGCCCCCGGCAATCCTGGATCCGCGTATGGTATGTTCCAGGCCCTCTTGCGAAAATCCGAGAGCATTTGGTGCTAGGTCCATTTTTAAAGATTACCAAAGATAAAAGGCGTAGAATAATCTATCAAGTAAGCAATAATTGTCAAAATCAGGTACTACACAATAACAGCGCATTTGCTACTTTCCTTTACGTCATTTTGCTTGGGAATTTTTCAAAGTATGTAGGTATTTTCTGACAAGAAGTCTGGCACCAAAAGCTCTTGGATTTTTGCAAGAGGGTCTGGAACATACCCTATGTGAAGTACCTAATCTTGAGTTCCACTTTGGTCATAACTCATCACCAAGGTTACTTTACAAAAGGCGTGGCCCATGAAATGAATTCCGTCCTCAGGGTGACGTCATACAGTGATATGACAGCTAACTGATGTGTGAGCTGCACTAACTGATGTGTGAGCCATGTGGAGGTTGCAGAGCTAACTTAAAGGGAATGTAGCACCTAGGTCAAATCCTGGAATTTAGTATAATTAGGCATACTTTTAGCCGAAAATAATGAAACCACTCATGACTTCTCTAAAAAGTGTAAAATAAGCTCAATATTTTGATTTTTAAAATACTGCTCTAGGGAAAGAAATGAGTATCTGCCTGTGGATGATGTCATGATCTGGCAACCCCTACCATACTTGAAACGGTTCAAGGGCTTCGATTGGCTGATGCTCACCGTGACGTCAGCAAATGTCGTCACACCAACAGCCATGACAACTGTGGCCTGCTGCTAAGGGTACATGAGGGATACATTGCAGGTAGGTTTTATCTTTTTCTACGGAAATCTTGAGTTCCAAGACAAATTATATATTGAGTACCGGGTTTTCCGACTTGCTTTACAACTTGGCTATCTCAGTTAAAATCACGTTATGAAGGTGCCACATTCCCTTTAAGGTGTGCATATTTTTGATAAAGTGGAATTGAATTCCCATGACTGAAAATATTTTGGAAAGTTGGTTAATTTTAACATGGAACCCTATTGGTAAACTTCTTTCGCTTTACGTGGCGTCATAGTAGAGTCGGCTCCGGATTGTTACCGTTAAGGACCTTGGTAACACCACACTCATTCCATTTGAAATAGCCTCGTGCGTTCGCCCAGAGTGATTTTACCATACTGCAACAAATTGTATCTGATATGGGGTGGTCAAATTTTCCCTTTCCTGATAAAGGGTGTGTTCCAGCGTCTCGTCCACCTCCTCCAGCATCCTCCCAGAATAGTGCGAAGATTTCAGATTTCCTCTCAGAAATGCTCTTCTAGCTTTCTTTTGGGCAGTAGAACTTAGTAGTATCTTCTACGTAGTGTTTACGTACGTAGTGTCTACTACGTAGTGTTTTCTACGTAGTGCCTACGTAGTGTTCAGTGTTTTTGTTTCTCGGATTTGTTCAAGGGAAAACTCCAGGAGCCCCTTAGACCAACAGTTAAGAGCACTCCCGAGAGGCTCCCTGAAACTAACTCTCAAGGGCCTGAGACTGATTCTGGTGGGGGGGGGGTTGAGACTTACTCCCGGTTCCCTTTGAAATCAATGTTAGTCGTAACCCTCGTAACCCCCTGATACCAACTCTCGGGGCTCCTGAGATACGTTTTCAGAGGGCTGAGATGGGGGAGGTAAGACTAACCCTCAGCGAAACCCATGATAAGAACTATTGCCAGTTTCCTCAGACTGACTCGGGCCTCCTTAAACCCCCACTCGGGGGCGTGCCTGAAACTAACTTGTGGGAGCACCTAAGACTGATACTCAGGCCCGAGTCTACGTCTCAGGCCCATGACCCTGAGAAGTAGTCCCTTGAGAGCTAATATGGTGCACCCAAATTGCTCTCCGAAGCCCCATGAGACTGACTCTTTGAGGTCTCTGAGACTGATCTCCTAGGACCCTCTTACACTGGTTCTCGGGGCTCCCGAGACTGATGCTTGGGGTACCTCTGAGATATACGGCGCCCGGAAGTTGACCCTCAGGGTCCCTGAGACTGACGCCCGGGTACCCTCTGAGTCCGACTCTCAGGGGACCCCTGAGACCTCTGAAATTGACTCCCGAGATATTGTTTAGACCAAACGTCGGGGGTATCGCTGGGCCTAACTCTCTGAGGCTTTCGAGATTATCCCTCTGGGTGGGGCTGGGGGACTGGGACTGACGCTCGGCGGTACCCCTGATACCATTTCTCTGGAGGCCACCTAAGACTGACATCCGGGATTGTGGAGCGGTAGTGGAGTGGTCAGCGTAGCTGGCTTCCACGCAGCTTACCCGGGTTCAATACCCGGCAGCTTCTCTGAACAAGGAGCAAGCTGGCTCCCGAGAAACCTTTCCAATAGGGAAATGGTTGGTGACGCCATATGACCCTGGCAACTGGTGCGTTGATTCATTAATTGTTTCATTTCCAGCGAAAATACTCAGAATTTTCCCCCAGCCCCCCTTCTGGTCATCGCCAGTCAATGTTTCGTTGCTCCCAATAGCAATTCCGTGGCGACGCCCCTGGCCATAGGTCCCGGGTTGAAGTCCCAGCAAAGCCTCTGAATAAGTTGATCTGATCCCCAAAATACTTCCCTCCTGGAAGGATTTTCCACGACGCCGTATAACCTTGGCAACTGGTGCGTTCTTAAACCCGAACAACTATTATTATTGCGCTCGGAGGGGGAAGGGAGTGCACGGGGAAGGAGCCGTGCGCAGGCCAGTACAAAGGGTTATGTTAACCCTTGCCCCGGTGGCGGGTACGGGCCACCTTCGCCCTGGTGGGGGGGCTAAAAAAAGACCCCCCACGATCTCAAAAACTAAGAGAGCTAGAAAAAGCGCAAAACGGTAATCGAAAGCTCTTCAAAAATGATATCGAAAATACTTCGGTCATTTTTCTTGTCAGGTCAATATCAAGGTCACCAGAGGTCAAAACAGGTCAAAATCGCTAATATGAGGTGTACTAAGAAAACCTCATATATCTCAGAAACTATGATGGCTAGAAACATTTTTCTAACACCATTCGAAAGCTCTTGAGATGCAATTTATGATATGAGGTGCATACTAAGATAAGGTGCATACGTTGCTAATATGAGGTGTACTAAGAAAACCTCATATATCTCAGAAACTATGATAGCTAGAAACATTTTTCTAACACCATTCGAAAGCTCTTGAGATGCACTTTCATTGCAGTGCACTTCATTTTCGTGTCAGGTCAAAGCCTAAGGAGCTACAAGTCACTAAATATTGGGCATATTCTTGGGAATGTCCATAGCCACCCATGCATAAGGGCGCTTACTTTTTCGCTAATAGCTTCCAAACCAAACAAGATACAGCCATAGTTTATAAACCATTGCAATCCTCTTGTCAATACAAATCGAATGACATATGATATTGTTATGCCAGGTCAAATTTAAGAATTTGACCTGACCCAGGTCAACGGTCTGACCCAACTTGACCTGGTATAGTCATGATGTATATCATTTGACTTCCAGTGACTATACAAACACTTCGGTGACAAAATAAAAGCTCTATCTTAGTTTATTCAAAATTCATAGAGAAAAACACCAAAAAATGCTTATTTGACCTAAGGTGACCTTTTAAAGGTCACAAGTCAAAAATTTTGGCATCAGCTTCAGAAATTGGCTAAGAACAAGACGCAAACGATGTTTGAAGTTGATTCCATCCATACTTACTGAGAAAAGCTCATTTCGTGATTTTCCCCATGTATTGACAATGGGGAGGTCATGCTCTACACATGACCTTAGGTCACCAATATCAAAAATCCCGGAATAAATGTTGTAGCTCCTGGTGGGCCCAATATGTGGTATGAGTTTCAACTTGATCGATTGACCCTTCTTTTAGTTATGCGGTCCTAAGTATTTTTTGAGGTGAGGTCACTTCACCTGGCCTGGTGACCTGACCTGATATGACCTTGAGCCAAAATTTTCAGGAAAGATGTAAAAATGATGAAGAAACAGCTAGACCAAGTTTGGCGGCGCTGCGCGCCGCTGTTTCTTGGTCACTTTGGAAAAACCCGAGGGGGTCTAAAAGACCCCCACCCGGGTGAAGGTTAAGTACAAGGATTTACGACGCCAGGTAGCTGAGCTCGAGGATATGCAGGAGATACTTCAGATTCTCAAAAACAGGTGAGTGATCATTGGCGGACGCAGGAGGGGGGGAATCCGGCCGTGCCCCCCCCAAACGCTGGAAGGGGGGCAACTATCCTTTGGCCCACCCCCAAAGGCCGGATAAGTTTTTAAGTGTTAACCCTAGGTCTGTAGAGCAAAAACATTTGCAGCCCCCGATATATTGGCAGGCCCCGAGACCAACTCTTAGGGGCCCGAGACCAATACATCGGAAACGCTCTTGATACTTGGAGCCCCCAATACAAACACTTGAGGACCCCATGACCAACTCTTGAGGATCCCTGATACCAATTCTTGAGCACCCTGGGCCAAAATTCAGTTGGTATTTGGGTTCCCCTGGAAACTCCATCAGACATCACTGGTGGGCTCCCATGCAAGGGGAACCCTTGCAATGCTGAAACTCAGCCCAACGGGTGGGGGCGGTCGCCCCAACCGACCCTCTGGATCGGCGCCTGATGAGTGATGCTGTGTTTAATCGATATGGGTAAGACAACGTGCGGGGGTATTTTCTTGCTTGAGAGATGGCTCAATGCTTACCCTTTTTCTACCGATGGTCTTCCGGTTGCATTTGGGGCCAGAAAACGCTTTAGCTTTCCCATAGAGACTGAAAAGTTCCTTTTGAAGCAGAGGTAGGTACAAGGGGGGGGGCTAAGAGGGCTCAAGCCCCCTTCCACACCATGAAATGTCAGAGTGCCTAAAATAAATGCGTAGTCGGATGCTGTCCCGACACTATGGCGGGGGAGACGCAAGGGCCCAAACTTCCCCCTCCCCGAAATGAAGTCCTGGATCTGCCGCTGTTGTGAAGACGTAATCCGAGTCTCGTTTTACCTTTGTAAGAAGCCTTGCAACACCCTTGTTCCCTCCCCGTTACGCACTGGTAAAGCAGTTGTGTAAGCAAGGTTCTAATCTCGTCACGCTCTTGTAGGAAGGCTACGGTTGCGTACGAGACGGACACAAGGCTTTGTTCTACCCTTGTTATGGGGTAATCATGACCTAGTAGAGGGCTTGTGGGGACGTTGGCAGCCATTGTCTTTGCCATGTAGCTTAACCACAGTTAAGTTACAAGGTTTGTACAACGTCTTCTAGCAGCCCTTGCCGCACTATGGTTCTACCATTGTTCTACATGGTTTTTCCTTGTATTTCCCTTGTTTTCGTGGCACGGATTTTGAACGTACAAGCTTTGCGTTTTACCCTAGTAATTTTCCATGTAAACAAGGGTCTGACAAGGTTTGCCCTTGTAAAAATGTCTTTCTGTGCAGGGTGCAGAGTAATCATAGGTGGCGTAAACTTTGTCATTGTTTATGGTAATTACTGAGTGTTATTATTTAGATTCTATTCAAGATATTTTCAAACAATCGTGTTCTCTTTTGGATGCTGAAACAAGCCAAATACCTCCCCTGAATGGGCAAGACAGTGTGAATTATGAAGAAGGCTTGGCAACGTTGGTATGTCCTCTGTATCAATGCTCTGCTTTGGCATTCTCATATCAATATTTGCATGATAGAAGATACAACGAAGCAGAAATCTTAAGACAACAGATCAGTGTACATGTACATGTGTACATGATCAGTGCAGGGGCGGACGAGGCCCGAGTTTTAGGGGGGCAAACCCATGTCTGCCTCTCCTCCGGAGGGGGAGGGAGCGAAGATTCTTTTGCTCTACAGACCTAGTGTAAACACCTTTTCTCAGTGCTCGACAGACCTAGTATAAGCTACCTTTTCAAATACATGATCGCTCTCCGGGAGGAGGGGGGATGGGAGCGAATATTATTTTTTTGCTCTACAGACCTAGTGTTAACACCTTTTTTCAAAAATTTCTCCGGCGTTTGAGGGGGCCAAAAGACAGTTTGGCCCCACTCCAGCACTTTGGGGGCCATGGCTGGAATGCCCCCCGCGTCCGCCAATGGATCAGTGCGCTTGTAAGGTTTTGTTTTGTATTATGCCCACTCATAAAGAACGGTGATATCCGTCCTGATTTCGTTTTTGGTCGTCGTTGGACGAGCTCCTTCGCAGCGGTAGGCTCCGGCAATGCTCGTTTGGTGTGGAATAAATAAATTTCGTTGTATTTCTCTTTATTGGATCTCAGGAGGAAGTGCCGCATTTTAAGCAGTAATAAGGAGGACATCATAGGGCTAAGTCATCCGTATCCAGGGGTGGAGCTAGGCCAACGTTTGGGGAGGGGGTAAGGGACCGAAAATCGTGAAAAATGTTTTTTTAATCGAGGGTTTGAGGGAAGGGGGAAATTTCTCCGCCCCCCCTGGATCCGCCAGCGTTAGTATATTAGGTGTAACGACGGGGTATTGATGGTGTCATTTTGGGATAACTGACAGGTGGAGCTGGCGTAACTTTGGGATTTTTATGTTAAGGTAAGTGTAAACAGGGGGGTAAAATAGGTGTAAAGAAGGAGTTTACTCCTGCAGGGAGTATACTCCCTTTTACTCCCTTTTTTATAAAAACTATTTCAGTGAGACGGTATCATAAGGGTTAGTCCAGTGTATTTTTGGTGTCCATAAGGGGTAATTAGTGTGTCATTTAAACAACTGAGAGGTAACTCGGGTGAAACTAAGGGATAACGTTAGAGTAATCGGTGGGTAGGGTAAGTGTTGTGGTGGGAGACAAATAGACCTACGACCACTTTACCCCTTTAGGGAGTAAAAAAATGTCTCAGTGCTCGAAGCAATACTGCATGAACCCCGGCCCTGGGTAGAATTGGACGGGTAAATGACTATTCCTGAGTGTCATTTGCGCATGCGCACTCTGCAGGTCGATCAATGTCATCACGACCATTTTCGCGCCAATCCTTTGTTCGTTCTTGAATTTGAACCAGCCTGCGTTACAGTTTTGAGTTGAGTGCCGAAGGAATTGGTATAAGTTGAAGTAATAGATGGTCCTTTTAGGTGAAGCTCGTGTTTACGCTGCTGAAACGGTGTGAAGAAGGGTTACGTTAGCAGGGAAATGGTAACTGAAGAAGGTTTAGGGTTACTCAAGAGGGTACCCTCAGCCCAGGAGGGTTGAGGCCAAGAGGGTTTTCATTTCAAAAAGATTTTCAGAGTGTGATGATTGACTGTTGTGATGCTTGAGACTGATGACTGTTGAGGATTGAGGTGTCATGAGTGGACATAAGAATGGTTCTTGCTTTAAAATGTTGTGATAAGTGGCTTGTGTTGGCAAGATATTTGGTTCGCATGAAAAATCGCAGCGTGAATAGTTTTTCTTAATCATACAAATGCAGATAAAAACTAATACTTCCGGTGGTTGACAATGTTCCTGGAGCGCTTACTCTCCATCGTCCAGTTAGTTCGACAGAACGTGTTGTCTGCATCTTCCTCAGGAAACAGGAACGAAGAGCAGGAACCAGTAGAGGATCCGGGACCTCATTGGGGAGGGGGTGCTAGGGGCTAAATCTGCCCCCTTCTGCCCAGAATAGCCTCCAACTATGCATTTACTATAGGCTCTCAAACAGGGGTGTAACCAAGGGGGGGCGGCAGGGACAGGCGCCCCCCCTGAGGGCCCGAAGTGCCCCCCTGAGGACATGGTTCTGTAACAAGCAGGGCGCTTTTTACCCATCAGGGCCCTTTTGGCGCTGTCCCAGGGGCCCTTTTGGGGCGCCGCCCCTCCCCCTGAGCGAAATCCTGGCTACGCCCCTGTCCTCAAACATTTCGAGGGTGGCTGAGCTCCCCTAGCCTCCTGTATCTGCCACTGACAGGAACAGGGATAGTGCATCCCACGGGCTCTCCTGGTACCCTTAAGGGGTATCAAAGATTCGTATAGGTATAGGAATATATACTATATATATACTATACTACTATATATACTATACATTACTCCGTCTACTCCTGTCAGGGGTGTCCTGCGGCCCATTCCGGCACCCTTAGAAGGTATTGGAGATTCAAAAGGGGGTGTCGTAACACCCCAGCGGGGTTACACATTACTCCATTTTCTTCCTCCAACAGTGTCTCTTGAATGAGTTTACACCCACCAGGGGTTTTACTTAACCTTCGCCCGGGTGGGGGGTCTTTTTGGACCCCCTCGGGTTTTTCCGACGTGACCAAAAAACGTCGGCGCGCAGCGCCGTCAAAATTGGTCTAGCTGTTCCTTCATCATTTTACATCTTCCCTGAAAATTTTAGCTCAAGGTCATATCAGGTCAGGTCACCAGGCAAGTGAAGTGACCTCACCTCAAAAATGATTAGGACTGCATAACTAAAAGGCGGGTTAATTGATCAAGTTAAAACTCATACCACATATTGGGCCCACCCTGAGCTACAACATAAGTTCCGGGATTTTTGATATTGGTGACCTAAGGTCATGTGCAGAGCATGACCTCCCCATTGTAAATACATGGGGAAAATCACGAAATGAGCATTTCTCAGTAAGTATGGATGGAATCAACTTCAAACGTCGGTTACGACTTGCTCTTAGCCCATTTCTGAAGTTGATGCCGAGCAATTTGGCTTGTGACCTTGGAAAGGTCACCTTAGGTCAAATCAGCATTTTTTTGGTGTTTTACTCTATGAATTTTGAATAAACAAAGATAGAACTTTTATTTTATCACCAAAGTGTTTGTATAGTCAATGCAAGTCAAATGATATACATCATGACTATACCAGGTCAAGTTGGGTCAGACCGTTGACCTGGGCCAGGCCAAATTTTCAAATTTGACCTGGCATAGCAATACTATATATCATTCGATTTGTATTGACAAGACGATTGCAATGGTGCATCAACTATGGCTGTATCTTGCTTGGTTCGGAATTTATTAGCGAAAAAGGAAGCACCCCTTTGCATGGGTGGCTATGGACATTCCCAAGAAAATTCCCAATATTCAGTGACGTGTAGCTCCTTAGGCTTTGACCTGACACGACAATGAATGCCACCGCAATGAAAGAGCAGCTCAAGAGCTTTCGAATGGTGCTAAACGATTTTTTCTAGCTATCATAGTTTCTGAGATATATGAGGTTTTCTTAGTACACCTCATATTAGCGATTTTGACCTATTTTGACCTCTGGTGACGTTGATATTGACCTGACGAGAAAAATGACCGAAGTATTTTCGGTATCATTTTCAAAGAGCTTTCGATTGTCGTTTTGCGTTTTTTTAGCTCTCTTAGTTTTTGAGATCGTGGGGGTGTTTTTAGCCCCCCCCCCAGCAGGGCGAAGGTGGCTCATACCCGCCACCGGGGCAAGGGTTATATGGATGACACCTCCCAAAGGTTTTTCACATGGGTGACACCCTGAAAAACCTCCATGTTCGGGGGTCATGGCATATGAGGGGTCAATTCAGAGCTCCCCACAGGGGTGTTCTATAATTAATAATGATTGGGGCTTATCGACGCACCAACTGCCAGGGTCATATGGCGTCGCCAACTCTTTCCCTGTTGGAAGGGTTTCTCGGTAGCCAGCTTGCTCCTTGTTCAGGGAAGCCGCCGGGCCTTGAACCCGGGTCGGCTGCGTGGCAGACAGCTACGCTGAGCACTCCACCACCGCGCCCCCGGTGTTCTCCACTATATCGTAAACAGGGGGCTTTTGACGGTGTACTGTGCGGCCGATTACAGTTTTTCAGGACAAAAGTCTGGGGCCGCCCAAAATTATTGGGAAATGACCCAAAGACCGTCACCTAATGCTTTTATACCTTTTTGACTTATAGGAAGCTCTACACATAAAAGTTCATCAAAACAAAGACAGTTTGGCAATATATTCGGGAAGGCGTGAATGCAATATAAATAGATAAATACATTTTCAGCAAGTAATACACCTCAAACCTGTTGCAAAGACACTGATGATATTGCATAATTTTTTTCCGTGAAAGCACCCTCACCATCAACATAATCATCATCATCATCATCATCAGCGTCATCATCAGCATCATCATCATCATCATCATCATCATCATCATCATCATCATCATCATCATCATCATCATCACTCATCATCATCAATCGTTCACTGTGGTACACCATCCTTTTAGTCCTCGTCCGAAGAGTTTGGCAGAGCTCCTGAGCGTGCAAATCGGAGGCACATTGGTAATGGCTTCGAATTCGCCCGCCTTCATTTTCTGATTGGGGTAACCACGGGATCTTACATGACATGAAGACCATGTAAGATATTGAGAATAGCAGCTAGTGCGGTCTTCCTGCAGTGATGTTTGCGTAGGTACCAAACATCTTTCGTCCGTGCTTCCAGGGACTCTTCAGTCATGACTACAATGAGCATAGGAGCTGCTTCAATAATGGCTTGCCGATGAAGGATGATTTTGGGAAGAGTTGGCGTCATCCGGGTCCAGGGATAATATATTAAGGCCACAAACATGTCCGCCATCTCGTCGAGAAAATCAGGTGGAGCTGGTGGCGAACCATGACGACTACTTCATCGATGATGTCTACTTGAGTGGGCTGCAGGACATCTATTTGTATTTAGCTCGATGGTGGGCATTCGACGTAGCGGTAGTAAGCGCCAATTCTTGGAGCGTACAGAGGCGACTTCAACGGCCAAGAAAATTTGGCGTCTCAGATGGTGATGGTGGGTGAGGGGAGACACTCCCGAGGTTTAACAGGCTCAGAGAGTCACACAGCCTGACTGGAAACCATGCGTGCCCTTGAACGGGATACTCCTTCCCAACATTTCTTTAAATTTGTCCCGAAGTTTTCAATTTTTAGAGGGACTGCATTGCAGCAGATGGAAACCTGAAGTCAGAGAAACATTTTTAAGACATCTTCTGGGCTCACGGTTCGAATACTCTTGCAATGAGAGGTGTTTAGGAGGCCATCCAAGAGGTCAAGGCGTGTGAAGATCTCTGAAAAAGGTGAAGCACAAGATTCGGAATAGGTATAAAACATAGGTAAAACGCAGCTGGACGCAGAATACTTTGAAGCCGCAGGATAGCAAAAAGATCATGCTATAACACCATGCAACCCAGCTTTTGAATCGGATTGAATATTGTCCAAAAATTAAATTGAAATCCTATTTTTTTCGGTTTCCCATGTGTTTCTGTGCATATCCTTAAATAATTGCCCCCCTTACCACGGAAAGAAGAGACAGGTTCCCCAATATTTGTAAGAACGCTCTCCTGGTCCAAGTGTATCATCGACACTGTTGAAATCGTTCGTGTCGTCCAATGACGTCGCTATTACAAACAAATGTTTTATCTACATTTCACCTGGACGAAAACACGGTCATAGGCGGGGACTGATTCAAAATGCAATAACTTAGAAACAACTATCGAAAATTCATCAAAAGTAGCTGTTATGCATGCCAGGGGTATTGCAGTTGTCAGAAATGGCCACTTTCACTAGTTTCATCAAAGTCAAAAATTGGTCAACATGCGACTTTTGTCCCACCCCGCCGCACAGTGCGGTGTGTCCAACCTCTGGGGTGTCAAAATTGCTATCAGTGAGGACGGAAAGCTGAAGGCATGACTTTTCCTTTATACTTTAAAAAATCCTTCCTTTCCTTTAATCCTTTAAATTTTCCTTTATTCTTTAAATGGCTTAGAATGTAAGTAAAGCTTTACCCCGCACCCCGGTGGGCCTCCGAGCAGCCTTCGCCCTGGTGGGGAGCGTTTGAACACCCCCCCTCGAACTCAGCCATGCATCTACGCCGGATAGCGAAAAACGCGAATGCTGGTGGCTGGCTCATACACATTCATGAAGAAACTATATCAGTCACTTTTTGCTCAGGTCAATATTGAGGTCATGACAGGTCAAAGAAGGTGGCATTTTGAGTAGAGGTTTTGGGCTCTAGCATCGGACAGAGTTGAGTTAGAATCATTTTTAGACACCATTCACTTCCTCCCGTCATGGCGAATCGAATTACGTATAATATGACTATACTAGGTCAAAACACAATATGACCTGACCTCAGGCCAGGTCAAGGTCACATTTTGATCTAGCATAGTCAATATGCATAAGAATCGACTCGCAATAGCAATCCAAACGCAATGGTACCAAAATAAAAGCTGTATCATCATTTCATGCAAAGTTATTGACCTAAGTCTGAAAACTGCTTAAGAAGCCCCAGGTGACCTCTCAGAGGTAACAGGTCAAACATTGCAACATGATCCTAGAAAGGGGCCCATGACATCACGATTTGGAGAATATGAAGGTATTCTCAGCTGTATCTACACAAATACAGCCCAATTTCTGTTTTCCAATATATTTCCAATTGGGAGGTAATGATCCGTACTTGACCTTAGGTCATCAATATGAAAAATCCCAGAATATATGTTGTAGCACTCGGTGGGCCCATGATGTGGTATAAGTTTCAATCCGATAGATTCACCAATTTCTTATTTATGCCACCTTGAACATTTTTGGAGCTGAGGTCACTTAACCTGCACTGGTGACCTGACCTGACATGACCGAACCTTAAAATTTGGGAAAAAGCTGCAGAATTGATCAACAATAAGGTGTGCAAAGTATGGCGGCGCTTCGCGCCGCCGTTTTTTCGTGCCGTCGGAAAAACCGGAGGGGGTGTTCAAACATCCCCCCAACGGGACGAGGGTTAAAGCCTTGTCATCACAAAATGTCGTATGACTTAAATATGCAGTTTTTATATCTGTATCATTTCAGCGTCATCATTCCATATATCTAATTATGCTGAATGATGCAACATGAGGGGCTGGCCCAAAAAATGACAACATAACTTAGGAGGGTCCGAAAAAATTTTACACCATGACATAGCACAGTGTTATAAGGGGCCGCGAAAACGGACATAATTGAATATCTCGGGAACTAAGAGACGGAGCCTCATGAAACAAAAACTGATGTGTACTTCAACACTCACCACACCTTTTGACACCAAATTTGACACTTAACCCGCGCCCCGGTGGGCCTCCGACCCAACTTCGCCCTGGTGGGGGGTGTTTGAAAATCCCCTCTTCGAACTCGGCTCCTGTGCGAGATAGCGAAAAAACGCGAAGGCTGGTGGAGAGCTCATACAAATTCATAATGAGACTACATCGGTCACTTTTTGGTTCAGGTCAATATTGAGGTCATGATAGGTCAAAGAAGGTGGCATGCTAGGGTTGTGTTTTTGGGCTCTAGCGTCTGACAGAGTTGAGCTAGAATATTTTTTTAGAAACTATGCCCTTCCTCTCGTCACGGCGAATCGAATGATGTATAATATTACTATGCTAGATCATGACACAAAAATGACCTGACCTGAGGTCAGGTCAAGGTCACTTTCCAAACCAACATAAGCAATATGCATATCGATCGACTCGCAAAAGTAATCCAAACTTAATGGCCGATGATGGCTGATTTTTCGTTTGCCTTCACGGATAAGCTAAGACGATAGCCAATGTGAGCTCAAAAAGTACAATCCACGCATGGAGTGTTGAGAGGCCAAACTGATAAGCCACTTTGTTTGCCACCTTCTGACGAACTTGTTCTAAGTCATTCATCTCAGTCGGCTTAGCTCCACAGATGTGACATATTTGAGATGACGCTGTCCCTGTCAGTGCATTCGCAACTTTCCCATCTACCATTGTCAACTGCATACTGTAGGATACCAGAACAGTGGTCCCAGCGAGGTCGACTGCACAGGGCTGGAGCTTCTCTATCTGGGTTGAAAAGTTGTTCATTTCTTGTCGGGAGACTGCGGGGGTTTCCTTGACACATTGAACGTGCATTAGACGGCAATACCGAGTTGACGACGGCTTTTCGTTGATCCACACGCATTTATCGTTAATCTCCAACAGTAGAGGGACTAAGGATGAGCAAAATATGCTCCTATATCTATAGCAGCACCATCCTGCGCCGCTTGCTTATATATACTTTGTCCAGTGGCGCCATCAAATCCCCATTTATGGTACAGTTTTTCTAGATACAGCCTCACTGGGATAGGCTGTTGTTCTGATGAATGTACCTGGCTGAGGCTGGCTGACGTCAGCTCTGACCTTTGTGGGGTCAACCTCAGTCTCTATCAGTCTCCATGTCATATTGTCTAATATGACTTGCAGTGGCACATCGGCAGAGCTGTCGGTTACACTGATGTGTTCGCCAGGGAAACATTTCTGCCGGGCGTTCACAACTTTATAATGGGGTAGGTACACCTCTTTCGCACTTACTTTATTTGTCATATTCCTCACGGTGTTATAACTTTTTGATGACATGTCTGCCGATACGGTAACAGCCAGGGCTTCATCTGGGGTTAGAGCACAAGCCTTCTGTACCCTGGCACTATCACGCATTCCACGGCGAAGCTTGGAGGGCTGAATTGGAGTAGCGACGCTTTCCTTAACACGCGCATTGACGGGGGTCTGAGCCACCTTCGCATTGACGGGGGCGGGTACCCGCCCCCCTAAGATCTCGAGAACCACGGTAGGTAGCGAAAAACGGCAAACGGCGTTGGGCTGCCCATCCACTTCTCCATCGAAAACATTTGAACCATTTTTTTGTCAGGTCACATTTAAGGTCACGAGAGGTCAAAACATGCCCGTCATAGGGATAACATGTAAATTCAGTTTTTCGGCCATGAAATCTGAACAAGTAAAGATAGAGCAAAACGACTTGAACTATATGAATCCTCTTAGCAAGCCGAATCGAATGATATATAATTTGACCTTGCTAGGTCAAATCAAGGATTTGACCTGACCTGAGGTCAGGTCACGGTCAAATTATATAAAATGCATATCATTAGAACCGCAAAGCCCAGGCGAGTCTAATGCAGCTAAAATAAATGCTCTATCACCATCCGTTACTGAGTTATCCCCTAAAAACTATTTTTCCCATGTATTTCCAATGGAGAGGTCATGCCTCGTACCTGACCTTAGGTCATCGATATCAAAAATACCGGAACATATTTTAGAGAACTCGGTGGGGCCATTATGTGATGTGAGTTTCAATCGGATAAGTTCACCCTGCTCCGACTTATGCTATCTTAAACTTTTTTGAGGTCAGGTCACTTGACCTGTACTGGTGACCTGACCTGAGATGACCTAACCTTAAAATTTTCACAGAAGTTGTAAAAATGATGAAGGAAAAGGTATACCAAGTAGGGCGGCGCTACGCGCCGCCGTTTTTCTGCTGTCTCCGAAAAACCCGAGGGGGCGGGTACCCGCCCCCCCCGTCAATGCGCGTGTTAAGCACAGCTGATAACTCTGAATCCTCGTCTGTTTTGGCACTTCGGGCGGCAGCCATGACGAGCTCGTGGGTGCCATGCTGTTCAGCAGTACTGGTGACGCGACATCTCTTGCTCCGCTCTCCGACTGCGTCGTACGGAGAAGGAGGCCGGCCTGGATGGCGTTTTCCGGTAGAAACTGTAGCCTGTTTATCCGCAAGTGTGATGGGCTCACATATGTCCTCCGCTAACCAGTCGGTTTCTTTGCTTTCGCACGCCACGATTGATCTGGAACACTGTTCCAATTTTCTCTTGAAAATGACATGGAAGGACACCAGCTTCTTCCGGATTTCATCCTCTGAATTGCGTGAAATGCTCGCTCTTTGAAGACCTAAGAAATAAACAGTATCATTAAAAGCAGCTTCGACAAAATCTCTTCTGTTCTTCCGAAAAAGAGCGTTTTCCTTCAGCCGTTTAAACAGCTCAGCGCTGCTCACCCGGAACTCCATTATCCCCGCACGTTACCACGACACTGTTCTTCGCATGAATGAGGCTAAACATGAAGTATTTCTCTGCACCAGGGAAGTATTCACAGAGCAGAGGTGTCGCAATACTCTTTGACCTGTTACAAGACTTGCCGTACACACGGATGGAAGTATATCTCTGACCAGCACTTACCCTAACTAAGCCTAGCAATGGACACCGATTTCCGGGGCAGTAACTTTTTGAACTGTTGTGGAAATCAACGAAACTTTCCCTCTTTCGGTGAAATACCGCCAGTGCCAGATAAAACCCCAGCCCTAAGGCATCAAATTCACCCGTCGAAGGGCACGAGCGCCGGTGTAAGCTGAGTCGGCGCGCGACGCGTTCGTGCCTTAACTGCCGCCGAGATCGGAGCACCACTGTCTCCAATGTCGTCTCAGCCGTATATATGCAAAACTATGCAAAAAAGTCATGATGGCTCCTGTCCAGAATTTATTTGGGCTTTCTTCTGATACGTAAATTGAATTGTTCACTTTTGTTCACAAAAGTGTGAGACTAGTTGAACTAAATACTCCAAGTTGAAAACGGAAAAAATACATAGCGTTATTTCCGGGGTCAATGATCCTTCGGCAAATGGTGCATAGCTTAATAATATAGCTGATCCTACAAAACAGACATCACACTATCATTTGATACCACCCAATAAAAAATCCGCCGATAAGCCTACGCGCAGCAGGGTTAAGAAAAAGGCAGCATGAAAACGACGTCATTCATCCGCGGGACGAACATGAAGAAGTGGCAGCTTTGAAGCAATATAGCGGCAGAATGAGATAAGCCACAAACAAATGAATATCAAAAACGCATGCACCAGACAATTTTGTACGGACCAGTTGAGGTTATTTACTGAAATACGGAAGTCGGTTTCGGGGTATTCTGTCCGTTTTCGCGGCCGCTTATAACACTGTGCATAGGGAGGGAGCAGAGGGGGAACTCCTCCAATAAAAGTGACATCATTTGTGAACAGCTCCCGAGCAGAAGTATGTTCACTGTGATGCGTTTGGGCCCTTTTTCATAGTACTCGTATAGACAACCCGCCGCGCTTGAGACAGCCGCCGAATGGTATTCCAGTTGGCAGGCTGTGGATGTAGACTGCCCACGCCTTCCGGCGATTTGCACAGCCATTCAGTCACGTGTCGGAGGGCGACTGCAGAGATGTGTAGCTGATGGAACCAGGCACAGGTCGCACCTGCGTGTGACGCGCCTTCGCCGTGTTTGACGCTTGGCGGCACTCTGCCTCATCTGAGGCAGAGTGGCGACCCGGCTACTGCTGCAGCAGTGAGGAACATAATCACAACCGCTCGCCGCCCTTCACCCGCACTGGAGAGGGGTCTGGCACTAACGCGCATTGGTATGTGGGTAGGGACTGTGGTCATCTACATCACAGCCAATTTTCATTGACCCAGGTCAATATCTTCAAGGTCAAACGAGGTCATAAAGGTCAAATATTGTCCATGCTGGGTACCACTTGGGAAATGCCGCGATTATGCGGAAATTGACGGAGATGAGCTAAAGACGGACCAGGGTCATAGAAGGAAGGCTGCAAATAATTTTTCCTACAATTTTGGGGTCAAGATCATTCAAGATCATTGATCAATGAGGTTATAATATGGTATGCTACCTACCTATAATGTTTACTATAACTAGCGCTATAGCAACTGTTTGGTAAAAAGAGGATTGACCTTTACCCATGACCATTGACCTTTACATTTAGTTACCTTAACTATGACCTCATAGCAGACCGGGTAACGCCATATGACCCGGAAGCACTGGGGTAAATGACCTTGGAAGAGCTGCCATGACCTTGACCTGTGGCCTTTTAACTTGACCCTCATGTGAGGTGCCCTTGACATACATCCCTGTTATATAGCGTTATGACGTCACCACTCGGTCTCCAATGCAAGCGAACTGGCCCAACCACGCGATTGTGGCGATCTCAAAATGCAGGTCTGACTTTGAAAGTCTATGAGTAAACAAATTGTCAACTGATTTTCAAAATTCTTGCACTAATCGAAGCGCCATTAAATTCTGTCAACTGCAACCGAGTATCGTTCTTCGCTGTTCTCCGGCCACGTCGGAAAAATAAGTGGGGGACATCCGGGTACCACTCCAGTGCGCGTGTTAAACATCTTTCCCGCAGAGTATGCAACTAAAAACCAGCTTCCTTACATCCTAGCAGGCGCGCTCCCAGGATTTTCGTTTGGGGGCCGGCTGGTAAGGGGGGCAGGCTGATTGAAGGGGGCCGGCATTGATTGATTATTTGGGCTTAAGGGCGCGCCAACCCTAAAAGTCATATAGCGCCCATATCACTATCAGCAAAACACGACGTAAAATAGAGTTCGGCTGAACATTGCCCGGTTACCTTTATGCCCTGCTGTTAGTCATGTCTGTGTATAAAAAGACCTGAAAGAAGGCTCTCATCGGTCCGAGTGGTTCTCAAAAAAGTTGTTTGGTAGGAAAAGGGTGTGGGAAAAAGTGGATAGCATCACAATTCGTAAAAAAACATATTCTCATTGTTATTTTCCCTACCGAAACACGAGTCCTCAGCCCGGGTCAGATACAATCGCGAAGCCGGTGGCTCTGAGAGATTCCAGCACCTGGGTCGGCATGTCGCGCAGGATTTCTTTCTCTGGCGAGGAGGGGGCGGCAGTTTCGGGACAGGGGCGGCTTGAATCACACACTGGGTGAATGCTTCAATGCAGGGGCGGCACGCTGTAGGCAGGGCTGGTAGGGTGAGAGTAGGACCGTGGTACTTAAAGCCAGATTAAGGCTCATTTCTGTCCTCGATGGGCGCCCGCAGGCGGTCTTTTTAAGAAAGCCATGTCGGGCGCCCGACATGGGCGGGGAGCTGCATTTTGGAGTCGAAGCGTTAGGGGCCCGCTGCCCCCTCCTTGGGTGCGCTTCTGCATCCTGGTCACATATAGTTGAGGTGTCCGATAGTGGGAGTGAAAGGAAAACGCTGTTTTTTGGCATTGGTTTTTGGGCCTGACAGAGTAATATAAGCGAGCTGTCGAAAGGAGAAAGAATCAGGTTACAATAGACACAAATATCTTCTAGGTATTTTTTACTGCCCCGCAACTTTTCCGGTGATTAGTTTTGATTGCCACCCCCTCCCCGGTGTAATTTAAGGGCCCCGAGCCGGAGCCTTGGTGGCGGTGGTGTGTGGTCTGATAGCAAACTTCTCAGAGATTACAGTTTAGCTGGTGCATTTGTGTGACTATTTAGATCGTACTCTTTCGACATATATTTCGTGCTAGTACATTGTATGGTCCTAAAGGTGTCTACTGTCCATGTATCAGGGACGGATCTAAGGTGGGGGCGATGGGGCGATCGCCCCCACATTGGGCCGACCTTAAAGGGAATGTGGCACATTGGTGGAATCCAAGAATTTAGTGTAATTGGGGGTGTTTTTAGCCGAGAATCATGAAAACGTCCATGGTTTCTCTCAAAAATTTACACTGAGCTCAATATCTTTATTTTAAAATTTTCCTCTAGGGTGAAAAATAGACCTCTGCCTGTGGATGGCATCATGATCTGGCAACTACTACCATATTCAATAGGCTTCAAGGGCTTCGATTGACTGATTATTTACCGTGACGTCAGTACTGTCGCCACACCAACAGCTGACAACTGTGGCCGCCTGGTTGGGGAATATTTGGGGTACCTACTTTTCAGGTAGGTTTTTGGCTTTTCTTCACGGAAATTGAGTTTCAAGACAAGGTACTGGGTTTCCCGGCATCATTTACAACTTGGCTATCTCAGTTAAAATCACGTAATAAAGGTGCCACATTCCCTTTCAGCACTGGAAAGAAGCGCCTCCCGCCGCAGCTGCAGCCTTCCCCCCCCGCCCCGCAAGGATGCTATGAGTGAAATGCCCCGTCTGTATATGTATATACTGACTATATAGTGCGTGCGAGCGTGTAGGTGTGGTGGTAACCCGTAAAATGACTCTGGATTGGGTTTAAGGCATCATTTTTTAAGCTGAGTTCCATCATTTAACGTTTCTTCCGCCCCCCCCGGTGGGGCCCCCTCCCCAAACGAAGGGCCCCGTGTCTTGAATTCGCCCCCTCCTTGAGGAAATCCTGGATCCGCCCCTGCAATGTATTAGTTTTCGAAATGAAAACTTTGTATGACATGTTATCATGTTAAAGTAAGGAATCAGGCCTCATCGTCTTCTTAGTTTCTATGCCTTTCTTCTTACGGCGTCTCTGAAGTCAGCTTGTGCTGTCACTGCCGCCGTGTGTTATGTAACCCGAGAGCATTGCAGTCAACGTTTATCACTGCTCGGGCTGCACCGGGTGGAGTATCCGACAGACTATTACTTGTCTGCTTAATCCGATCGGTCATGAGATTTGTATTACTAAGAACACACGGTAACCAGCGAGGGATCATCTCTTATTACCTTTCCCATATACAACTTGTCGACGAAATAAATTCAAAACAAATGCCTTATATCACCCCAGGAGGTAAGGCAAATATTGTTTAGAAGAACATTATGGTGTGGTGGAGACAGGACTCGCTTCTGCGGTGAGGCCGGAGCTCGCAACTCCTACCTTTGAAGATGGTTCCGTTATCCGAAAACATTTTTTTTAGAATAAGGAAGATGGAGGTGCGCGCAGAAACTTGCACGAGTGCGCGCAGCTGGCGATCTAAGCTCATTCACTCAGATTCGCTTCACTGCCGAAGTCGGTCCCTGATGAAGCACATCACTTCCTCCGCTGCGATCATCAGGTTACCCCTACCGTCCCGACACTGATTATTCGCAGCGATTACCAGCCCTGGCTCACCACTCGAAAGGAGCAGTGCTGCGGAATTCTTCCACACCGTTTGGAACTAGACTGGCGGCACATATACTGACAGCAGCGTCCGCTTCTCCGCCCTGCGCCCCTGGCAGCACAGCCGCGGACAGCATCTTCCAGTCCTGCACATCACCTTACAAACAAATGGAATTCATACCTACCTCATGTGTCTCAAGTACTTACTGTTTGCAATAACGCGCTTCCCTGTAAGCGGAAGCTAAGCTTCTGCTGCGTCTGCACTGGCTTGCAGCAGAGTGTTGCAGGCTGGCAACGGAACACATTCCCGGCGGGGCACAGTCCCGCTCTGAACATCATCTCATTTCTCTGTAAGCGGTTAGTTTTGTGACAAAGTATGAAACCAAGGGGCTTACGGCATGTTTCACAACAGTATCTGAGTCAAAACTGACGGCGGAGATGTCACATCCCCTTTAAGATCGTTTCGTAGAGACGTCTTTTTCGTTCTTAAAGTAAAAAAGAGCAATGATATCGCAGCACGATTTTGTATATGTGACTTAATGATTCAAAAGGATACCTACTTTACTATCATTACAAGATGAACTTAAGAGGAAGGTCAGTGCAGTGGACGCAAACCGCAAAACTGCATCACCAGGAAGCTGTTGGTTGATACAGCCCGATTCGACGCTTCCCCGGAACCGGCTGAAAAAAACACTCCGGAAAGAGTGCGATAAGGGAGGAGAAGCGGTGGACGACGGCTTCCGAGAGGGAGTAGAAGCCTGGTGCGTGACTGATACCTAGCTGGTGCCGGGGCGTCGGCGGCTTTTCGTAGTTTTCGTCACACGTGCCTACCCAACTTTCGGTTTATTTAAGGGTAGATACGTGATTTTCTCGGAGGCACGGTTTTCGCCGGCGATTGGAAGCAGCGGGAGCGAAGGGCTCCCCGCAGCACGGCCGGCTGATACCTGCAAAAGCCTCCGCCGTGATGGAGAACAGCACGGAAACCAGCGATGTCGACGAACTTAGCAAGTGAGGAATAACCATGAGCATCGAAACCGGGGGAGAGTGGGGACTGGAGGACGCGTCTTCCCACCTCACAGGGGGAAGGAAAACCCCAGAAAGTTTAAGACTCAACTTAGTGCCTTATTTTCCCCTAATTGTCCGCGTAGACCTACGTAAATGTGTTGGTGAAGGGCATCGTTGGTTGTATTTTTCAGACTATGATCTGAGAATGTGAATGTGGTCAAAATCCGCCTCCAATCCCCCCATTCCCCGGCAAAGGATGAAATCAAATTAGTGTTCAGTTATATTAGTTTGATTTTATGGATGTAAATAATATCAGAGTTATTATAAGTCATTGGGATTTAAATCCCAATTGTCTAAGTCTCAGTGAAGTCCAGTGGCAAAGCATGCGTTGTCCGCCGCGCGATATCTTTCATGGAAATGAATAACATGCCAATTGGGCGTACCAAATAAAAGAGTAAAGAAGAGTTCATGGGCGAGTAATTAAATCCCAACCTTTTTCGGGACAAAGCGAGCCACATCTTTGACATATATACAAAACAGAGCACCACAGGCCGTCACAGGCTAGGTTTCTAAGGTTTCAGGCTACATTGGGTGAAACTGCGTGCTTTACTTCTATGTAGTTAACTAAAACCATCATTGAGAGTACCCTACAGACAACCAACTGCACCACTGTGCCCTGAAACCTTGAACGCAGTCGCTGGAAATATGTCCTTGGGGTAGTTAGCAAACCTCTGCATGTTTGCATTTAGTACATTATCCGATTTCTTCTCTCGCACTTTCAACGGTATTTTTCCTGTATGAGGTTAGTCAGACTACGTAAGATTAAAAGCAGTTCCAAGAAGTGATCCACGAAGTACATGAAGCAGGGGTCTGTATAGGATGAAACGTCGGATGAGGATTGTGCAACTACAGGGAATGAGACGGGTGGGATGGATTTTCCAGGGTTCATTCAAGACAGAATGAATGGAAAATGCGTTCGGCCATGCTGTCCCAGATTCATCCAGCCTTAAGACATTCAGCCATGCTGTCCCAGATTCATCCAGCCATGCTGAAGCACAATCGGCCGTGCTTCACAATCTGACACTCGCTCCGGTTTGGGGGTGGAAATCGCCTCGCGTTTTTCGGGTTTTTCAAACAATGCTAAAAAATGGCGGCAAGAAGCGCCACCGTACTTGCCATATCTTACCCTTGATAAATTTTCCATATTTTTCAACATTTTAGGTTTCAGGTAAATTGACATCATCTCCAAAAATATTTTAAGTGGCACCAACTTGAGGAGGTGCAATTTATTGATCCAAGATTCATATCACATAATAGACGCACCGCCTGCCAGGGGATGCGGTAACGATGCTTTCAATATCTAAGACCTAGGGTCACTAACGGGTCATGGGGTATCGATAAAAATGCATAGGGAAAATGGGGAAGGATCGAAAATGGTTCTATTTCTGTAGATACTGCCCACGCCAACTTTGTTTTGTCCAAATCATGATATCTTAGGCCACTTTCCAGGGTCATAGTATAAATTTTGACCTGTGACCTCTGAGAGGTCGTCTGGGACTACTTAATATCTATTCAGCCGTGCTGTTCAGCTTCATTCCGCTGTGCTGTTTAAGATTCATTCCGCCGTGCTGTTTCAGGTTAATTCTGCCGTGCTGAGACTCATCTAGTCATGCTGGGTCATATTCACTCTGCCGGGCTGTTTCAGGTTAATTTTCCGGTGCTGTTTAGGACTCATTCAGTCTTGCTGTTTCAAACTCATTCTGCCGTGTTAAGGCTCATTCAGCCGTGCTGTTTCAAACTCATTCTGCCGTGTTGAGGCTCATTCAGCCATGCTGTTTCAAACTCATTCAGCCGTGCTGTTTCAAACTCATTCTGCCGTGTTGAGGCTCATTCAGCCGTGCTGTTTCAAACTCATTCAGCCGTGCTGTTTCAAACTCATTCAGCCGTGCTCTTTCAAACTCATTCTGCCGTGTTGAGGCTCATTCAGCCGTGCTGTTTCAAACTCATTCTGCCGTGTTGAGGCCCATTCAGCCGTGCTGTTTCAGGTCTATTTGGCTCTGCTGATCAGTCCCACTCAGCCGTGCTGTTTCAAACTCATTCAGCTGTGCCGTTTGGTGTTCATGCGGCCGTGTTATTGCGGATTAATGATGCGGCGCTGTTGCAGGTTCTCGAGACCCCTGATGACCCTGACGGCGTTTCTGATCGCGGTGTTTATGATCACCGGCCTGGTGGGTAACGCCATCACCATCGCCGCTCTGCTGCGCTGCCCCCGTGTCAGAACAGCCACCACCGCCTTCATCGTCAGGTACGACGCCGCCAGCGCGCCATACAGGCGCCGGTACTGACTACCAGCCGACATAGGCGGATCCAGGGGGAAGGGAAGGGGGCACCTTTCCTTTCCTATCGACCCTCGACGCCCCTCCCCCAGGAAGATGGGTGGCACCCCCGTAAATCTCGTTTCTCCCTCAGGATGCGAGTGCCGGCGCCCCCGCGATAGGATCTGGCGCGCACTTGATACGTTTTACCGCCCAAAAGTGGCGCCCCTTGATCAGGATGATGCTTCCCTCTCCTGGATCGGAAATCCTGGGCCTGCCTATACTAGTCGATCAGATAGCCGATCCAGCCGCTATCCAGGGGACTGTACGTGTACATTGGGTTATCGACCACTTGGAGCAGTATGAATGAATTACTTCAGAAGTGCCGGCCGACGTGAAGGCTGCGAACACGTCCTGAGGGCTGGTCAAACACCAATTTCTGGTGTAATTGCTCTAATCATGCCTGGATGCCACCCAGTTTGAGAACCCTGAAGGGTAACGAGTGAGTGGGAATTTATTTTCAGTCCAAGCACGAGAGGGGCCTCAAAATTGAAGCGCTATACCCAGTAAATGCTTTGACGCAGATTCGCCGGCACCTGACATAGTGGAGGGGCAGCAGTAATTAATTGTCATTCCGCTTGAAAAAGAAGTTCCGGCAACTGTGCAAATTTTGACTCGTCGAATTGTCGGGTGATGCCACCGATAAAACTCTCTATTTTTTTACAATGTAGCTGCGACTAGAAAATTGTCGGTTAAAATTTAAAATTGAATGAAATAGGTCAGGTCCCATTCCCGTATTCTAACAGTTACACTCAGGCTGGTGCCATCATCTGCAAAGCCAGGCCAACAGCGTCCGCTGGTCTAACTGCTAGTTTCCTGGTTTGGATGCCGAACTAGAGATGACAGTCTATGACACTGTGAGCCACAGACTGTTACGCATTATCTGCCTTGATTTGACCGACAATCTACTCCAACAATTCTCAAACAAGTTCCATAACCAGCTATCTGCCACCTCCTTCGAGATCGTTTCCGTCACAGGCATACCGGTCTCCGCGTGCCCGGCCCGACATCGTCACATTAGCATGTCAGCGAGGGCAAAATTCAATCATCCCGTGCAGCACGCGACGGCGGCCTCGCCGGATTAGACTGGCAGCTGATCCATACTCAATCTATTAGTGATGCTCACATCAGAGACGGATCCAAGGGGGCGACGGGAGCGGTAGCCCCCTCCACTTATGACCCACAGGCCGCCCCCTGCCGATTTCGGGCGCTGGAGGCGCCCAAAATTGGCGTCAACTCGGGTACGAACAGTGAATGTTTGACAAAAAATCATACAAATACAAGTGAATCTGATCTTTTCCCCATGAGCAGACCCTAATTTCGATAATCATCGTCTCAGAGTTGATAATAATAATTTTTGGGGCTTATCGACGCACCAACTGCCAGGGTCATATGGCGTTGCCAACTCTTTCCCTGTTGGAAGGGTTTCTCGGGAGCCAGCTTGCTCCCTGTTCAGGGAAGCCGCCGGGCCTTGAACCCGGGTCGGCTGCGTGGAAGCCAGCTACGCTGACCACTCCACTACCGCGCCCCCTGTCTCAGAGTTGAGTTCTTAGGGTCCACCGACATCTAGGTTATATGGCGCCTACTCTAGGTTATATGGCGCCTACAACATTAAATAATATAAATATGTGGGAGTTTTAACACGTCAGGTGTTAAAGATTATGTCCTAAAATGTAGAAAGCCTGTCGCACATGTGTCTGTCCGCTAAGTAAATAAAATGCGAAGAAACAAAATCCATGAGGATGAATAAATGACATGGAATGTCCCTAATCTTTAATTAGCTGCCCCCGGCATGGCATTGGACGCCCCATCTGAACATGGACCGCCCTCATTGATTTTTGACTGCTTTCTACTTTGTGGTCGGGCGACTATATTTTACGGTTGGCCACTATTATCATTACTGGGGCGTCCCGCTAGAACATGGACCGGCCTCGTCTTCATTTGGCCGCCCTCTTTGGCATGTAACAATTATAATTGCTGGGGCTTATCAACGCACCAACTGCCAGGGTCATATGGTGTCACCAGCTCTTTTCCTGTTGGAAAAGTTGCTCGGGAGCCAGTTTGCTCCTTGTTCAGGGAAACCGCCGGGCCTTGAACCCGGGTCGGCTGCGTGGAAGCCAGCTACGCTGTCCACTCCACCACCGCGCCCCTCCTATTTGGCATGATTGTTCGCCCCTTCTCCACTGTTTGCCGCTCTTTTTCAGCCCTAACACTCCCCACTTCAAGGTGGACTGCCCTTATTCAGCTCCGGTCGGCCTCTATTTTGTGATTTGGAGGCTCCTATTTAACAATTCGCCACCCTTTTTCAGCCCCTGGACGGGCCGCTGCACTGTGGACCGCTCACTGTGTGCCCCTTCTCCACCTTTCACCGCTATTTTACAGCTTCAGGGCGCCCCACTTCAACATGGACTGCCCTCATTCGCCTCTGGCCGCCCTCAACTTTGTGGTTTTGCACCCCATTTTGACGAGTTTTCCCCTCCCCCTTTTCAGTCATAGGGTGCCCCATTGCAGCATGGACCGCCCTAATCCACTTTAAGCCACCCTCTTTGACATAATTTCGCGCAACTTCTCCACCACTGGCCATTCTTATGCAGCCTTAGGGCACCCCACTTCAAGGTGAACCGCCCTCAGTCACCTCCAGCTGCCCTCCGCTTTGTAGTTGGGTGCCCCTATTTCACACTAGACCGCCCCTTTTGAGCTCTGGAGCGGTCCAATGCAAAATGTATCAATCCCATCCACTTTGAACCGCCCTCTAGTCCATTCTTGCGCGCCCCTCCTCCACCATTGTTACAGGATGCGTGGTTCGGTTCAATGAACAGTTTACATGTATTCTGAATCACGGGTGCCGTGTTTGTCCCGATAGAGTCTCTGAATAAGTTTATATGACCCCCCCCAAATACCTCCCAACAGAATAAAAATTGGTGAAGCCGTATAACCCTGGAAGTTGGAGCGTCGTTAAACCCGAATAATTGTTATTATTCCACCATTTTATGCTGTTTTGTAGCCTTGCAGTGCCTCACTTTTACGTATACCGTAGTCTTTCACGTCCGGGTGTCCTCTAATTTGTGGTTGGTTGCCCCTTTTTCACGACTGGCCGCCCTTCAAACCCTAGGGCCCCCCACTGCAACATGGACCGGCCTCAGATTTCAGTGATGAGGTGCCACGAGTTCATTCAGTGTATGCTTTCGATATCAATCGGTGCCATATTTTGCTCAGTCGCCTCTCAGACTGGCCTACAAGACCCAGGTCCACCCCATATGTGGTTGTGTGCCCGCCCGATATGTGGTATGCCCGATATGCCCGATATCGTGACCTGAATCAATAGAGGGGCCGCATAGTGTTCGGACCTGAATCGCCAGGTGAGGGGGCAATGCGACGCGACATGCGGGATGATGTGCAGAGGCGGTTGAGGGAGGAGGGTAGCAGAGGCGTGTGGAGGTGTGTGGATAGGGTGATTGGTGGCAAAAAGGGTGGCGCCCGGGTGATTCCAGATGCTACAGCTGATGAGCTGAACCGGTTTTTCGTCGGGGTCGGTCCGCGCGTGGCAGCTGGGGTCACCGCTATGGGATTTCTTCCATCGGTGGCGTGTCGGCTGCCGCGCGTTGGCTCCTGCGCCTTTACCCTCCGGCTCATCACCCTGGACGAGCTGCAAGCGATTGTTTTCGGCAGGGGATCCTCCAACTCCAGTGCCAGTGATGGTATAAGTATGCGCATCATCCGTCTGGTCTTCGAGTCCCAGGGCCCAGCACTTCTCCACTTGATCAACAGCTCAATCCTTACTTGTGAAATCCCAGGCTCCTGGAAACACTCCCTAGTGCATCCCATCTTCAAATCCGGTGATTCCTCCGATCCCTCTAGTTTCCGTCCTATCAGCATCATCCCTACCGTCACGAAAATCCTAGAGCGTGCTGTGCATCAGCAGCTCTATGCTTACCTCTCCGAAAATCACCTCCTTGCCTCCAGTCAGCACGGATTTCGCCCTCGTCACTCGTGTGAAAGCGCGCTGGTATCCATCACCGATCACATCCTTTCTGCTAACGATCGTGGAGAGGTGTCCCTCCTCTGTCTCCTCGATTTGAGTAAATGTTTTGATGTGATTGACCACTCTCGTCTACTCGAAAAACTCCAGGCTCATTCAATCGATACTTCTTGGTTTTCGGCATATTTTCGGCACCACACCCAGAGTGTCAGCCTTCCAGCTGATAATCTGGGTGTTTCTAAAGTTTCTTCTAGTCTTCCTAACAACATGGGCGTATTCCAAGGTTCTTGTCTCGGCCCATTGCTCTACTGCATCTTTGCTAACGACCTGAGCCTGTATGCTGAGGATGCGGTCGTGGTCCAGTATGCAGATGACACCCAAATACTAATCAGCGGTAAAAAGTCACTATTTCAGACCCTCATTCAACGCATGGAAAATTCTTTGGCTTCCCTTGATGTTTGGTTTAGGGGTAATGGATTAAAAGTAAACGCTGACAAGACACAACTCATTCTTCTAGGAAGCGCTCCCAACATTCGACAAATTGGTAATTTTACAGTCAAATTCCGCGGCCACGACCTAGTACCTTCTATGAACGTTAAAAACCTCGGCCTGACCTTCGACCGCACCCTCAGCTGGGACTCTCACATTTCTCTTCTTACGCGTCAATGCTTCGGAATTTTGAGTGGTCTCTCACATCTGAGACATTGCTTGCCTCCCAGAGTCATCTCCCCGATAGTCAGCTCCCTGGTTATCTCCCGCGTCCGATACTGCATCAGCGTATTCGGTAACGGGACCCAAACCAATAACATTCGGCTCCAAAAATTATTAACTATGCTGCAAAAGTCATTTTTGGTCGCAAAAAGTTTGATCACGTATCGGATGTGTTAGAGGACCTGGGCTGGCTGTCGGCGGGTGAGCTGGTGAGGTATCACACACTTGTACTTGTGCACAAGGTGGTGTGTTTCGGGAGCCAGAGGAGCTGGCTCTGGGATTCGAAGAGGTCCGGCTTACCCGAGAGCGCAGCACGAGGCAGGACGGAGACTTTCGGGTGCCGCGCTCGCGGAGTAATATGGGACAGCGCAGATTTAAAGCCCGGGGTCCGTTGTTATACAATGATCTGCCTAATGACCTGAAAATGCTACCAGTGCCTATTTTCTGCCGCGCCCTCAAGCGCCAACTCTTGGCGGAGCGGATTTAGGGCGATGTGAGTGTGTGGTGGTGCGCTGGGTGAATAGCGATATGTAGTATTTTAAGTGATTATTTCTTAATGTACGATTTTAACTGGTTTGTGTTGTATGAAGTGTGTCGCCTAACTATATCCCCAACCATTAATAGCTTGACGTAGGGTCCTAATAGCCACAACTGTTCTTTTAACTGTGGATGACTCTGAATAAAGTCTTTGTCTTTGTCTTTGTGGTGGTGTTGTCTATTGCAACGAGAACATGCTACGATGAAACATGTCTAGCTGATAAAACCTCAGTTTCCATGAAGTATATTTTGGGCGCTTCGACCAATATTCTTAATGTGCTTTATTTCATTCAGTTAGGGCCACTCCCAAAAGGCATACTTGCTCAATTATAGTTTTGGCGTGGGTGTTTAAAGGGAATGTGACACCTTGGTCGAATCCTGGAATTTAGTGCAATTAGGCGTAATTTTAGCCGAAAATAATGAAACCACTCATGATTTCCCTGAAAAATGTACAATAAGCTCAATATTTTGATTTTTAAAATACTCCTATAGAAAAAGAAATAAATATCAGCCTGTGGATGATGTCACGATCTGGCAACCACTACCATACTTGAAACGCTTCGAGGGCTTCGATTGGCTGATGCTCATCGTGACGTCAGCATATGTCGTCACACCAGCAGCTCACAACAATGGCCGCCCGGCGAGGGGTTGATGAGGGGTTGGTGGCAGGTAGGTTTTAGCTTTTTTCTACGGAAATATCGAGTTTCAAGACAAATGATTGGAGTACCGGGTTTTCCGACTTGCTTTACAACTTGGCTATCTCAGTTAAAATCACGTTATGAAGGTGCCACATTCCCTTTAAGGATCCTCTCCAGTGGGTCAGGCCGGACATGAAAGGCGGTTTTCCGTCGCGGGAATTGAACCCACGTTAAGCCATACTATCCGATCTGAAGACGGGCAATGAAGCCACTAGACCACCCAGCCTCCAAGAATATTTCAAGAATATTCCGAATTTACCAATAACTCTGTATGCTGTGAAGACTGGTATCATTTATTCATCTTCCGAGGTGCGTGTTTCGCTTTGCCACTAAAGAAAAGGAGTGCCCCTGGGCGTGTCTAGACTAAAATGAACAATCCCTACGTCATCTGTGTGAAAACCATTTTAAGTTCGGCAGGGATCACCTGCATAATTTGCTTGCGTCCTTGCCCACAAATGGGTAAATCCCCAAAAAATTGACTTCATTGGAATATTATGGATTTAACACTATCTTCTCGCCACAGACAGGGCGAATTGAAGTCAGAAACTTGTCTTCAAAACCTCCAAAGGCCGTCCGTGCGCTAATTCTATTTAAAAGAGTAGTTCAGATAGAGACGCCCTGTTTCATTAGTATTTGTATGAACAGAGATACTTTGAGAAATTGTACCAGTCTCGGGAGCCTTTTTAGCCAGCGCTGCTTTAAACGGAACCGAAAGCAAGCAAAATTAGTGCCACAAAAGCGCGTTTCATAATACCAAGGGCCACCCCCAAACGGTAGACTGGTCACCCTCAGTGGCTTCGCTCCCCCCATAGCAAAATCCTGGATCCGTCCCTGACTCGCATGGAAGGGACAAAGTTCGAAACATTTCCACAGTGAGTGGGGGGGGGGCTAAAGACACTGGAAACATGTTGAAAGACACAAAACGGACAAAGTTTCTGGTTTCTCCTTACTCTCTGGTAATTGAACTTGGTCAATGGCACTCTTCATGAACCTCCTTTCACATATTCTGATCTCCCTCTTCAAAAGTTTTTGTTCCGGCGGCACTGACAAGCTAGGAACGGTTCCAGTTAGGTCTCGTTGCGGGAAACCAAAGATGACTTAAACATTTATCCACGAGATTAACAAAATCTGTGACAGACTTTGGAACCCAATTTTAAACCAATTTATGAAGATAGTGTTGAAAAATGGCCGTGGTACCTATTTCGAGAAAATAGTGTTTGAATCAAATCCATCAATAGAATCATTGCATTGTGTTTCATTCTATTATATTTTGCACCACAGGATGATAAAAATAGGTATCCGCAGCTATCATTGAGCACAGGTCAAGAGTAAAAATTGAAAAGAATACTCTGGCACACATTTAGATATAACCATCAAACTTTTTTTCAAATCAGGTTAAGTGTGATAAAGCTGCTCGAGTCTGGTTGTGCTTTCGAGCCCTTGTTCGGCGTATGATTCCTCTACGTCTACCACAATAAAACAGCAAGCATGTCTAATCACTAATCAGGGTACAGTTAACGCATCAGTCACATTCATCCTATGTCCTACGATGCATTGACTTAGGGCCGCGCCAACTTGTGTCGTCATATAGCGTCAATATCACTCCTTTTCAAATAATGCCTTTAATAATAGCTCTTTCCGAAAAATGAGCTTAGTATGCTCTAAGAAGTACCGTCTGTAGTACCCTAGGCTTTCCGTGTAGAAGTGAGTCTTTCACAATATGGTCATCGTCAACATCATTGGGCGGATATAATAATTTGACAACCAAGCGTCTGTACTATTACTAAGACAGGTGCGCTCCCAGGATTTTCGTTCGGAGGGCCTGGCTAACGAAAGGGGGAAGCAGGCTGATGGGGGGGGGCGGCATGTCACGCGTCGGATTTCTTTCCCTGTCGAGGGGCGGCAGTTTCGGAACAGGGGCGGCTTGAATCACATATTGGGTGAATACTTCAACGCAGCGGCGGCACGCTATGGGCAAGTGCGGCAAAGTGAGAGTAGAACTGGTACTAAAAGCCAGGACAAGGGTCATTTCTGGCCTCGAAGGGCGCCTGCAGCGGTCAATTATTACCAAAACCCAGGTCGGGCGCCTGCGGCGCCAGGCATGGTCAGGGAGCGACACTATGGGGTCGAAGAGTTTGGGAGGCCCGGGCCCGCTGCCCCCCCTGGGTGTGCTACGGCTTACTGGTTAGCCTCGCTGGCAGGCGCCCGGCACCGTGCACCGGGGCATCACTTCCGGCGCCCACCCCGCAACCACAGACCGAGGGGCCCGGGGGCGCTGGGGTAAGCCCGACGTCTAACGATGGTCCTCCCGGCGTTCCCCGACCCAGAGGCCCGAGAACGCCAGGGAAGTCGACGCCAGGCGCCCACCAGCACGGCTACTTTCCACAGCGCGCGTGTTCAACCCGGATCAAACATGATCACAAAGTCAATAGTTGTAAAATAGTCCACCTGCACCCGGGCTGCAGCCATATGTCCAGTTGGTTCCGGTGCCGCATTCGGCGCATCGCCGGTACAACCTAACTACAACCTATGTTTGCAGGCCATCCGCTCGGCTGCTTTGTGAGTTATTCCTCGGTTGGCATAACTAACCCACACCAGGCGGCAGCCGCCATCCCCGCCAAGAACGCTCCCAGCTTGTTTCTTTTGGCCTCATTCTTTCATCACTTCCTCGTGCTGGCTACAAATTGTGAAGGGAACAGATGAAACAGCTCATTGGCTCGCTCGGATCAATTACCGATGATCAGAAACTCTCGGCGGTTTATTCGGGTGTACAGCAGCGTGTCTGCCCACAATTGTGAAATTGTACGTTGTCAACATCTCCCACGAATCTACGTCAATTCATTTGAAAAATATTCTACTTTGCGCTAAGGAGCACTTCACTGAGAGAGGATTGCACCAGTGACCCAGCCCCGGCGTTCCCTTGCCCTGGTGTCTGCAGCCTCTGTGTGGCCGACTTCTCCTTCTGTCTGCTGGTGCTGCCTTTCGAGATATCCCGCTTCACACACGGAGGCTGGATCCACGGCGACGGAGCCGTCTGTGTACTCTTTCCCCCTGCTGCGCTACTGGAACGTCGGAAACTCACTGCTCTCAATCGCCATGGTAACAACGCACAGCAGCATCGCTGATGCGATGCTTAGCTGCTGTAATAACGATGCGCTTGAACCAGCGTTGTGATGATCAATGTGGTGGCGTATTGCCGAGGTAGCCATTTGCATGGTGGACGACGGGCAGTTTGACAGACACATTAATCGACGGCAACCATGCCAACGTGCACAATCAGTGCCGGACCCAGGGCTTCATTTGGAGAACGGGGTTCGAGCCTCCCCAGCCATTGCCTTGGACCACCCTCCAACAATGCATTGACTATGGGCACTGACATTTCAGCGGGAGGTGGGGTTGGCCCCGAAAATAAGTTTTGTGTTTTCAATGACTTTCCACTTTGAGAGATCGTAAAATAATGAATACGTTTGTTTTTGCCCTGAGGCTACGCATCTGTTGCAGATCACGGTGAACAGGTAAGTGGCCAGGATCGGTCACTTCAGTGGCGTGTCGAAACGACACTTCAGTTACGGTAAGGCAAACATGGAGACCGACTCATTCCCCTCCCTCTGATATTCTCACCTTACAAGGTTTATTGTCCTATATGCTTATATTTAGAGGACAGCAACAGCGGTATTCAATTACACTGCTTTGTATTGACGAATACATCGTGACCCGTACCCAACAAGGGCCAAAAAGTCTTACTTTTAAGAAGGGGTCCGTCAGCACGTGTGCAGCCTTTGCGCATGTCGGTGCTGTCCTAGGGCGTGTAAAACTGGAAGTTTGTTTTGCCTTAATCACATATTTATTTGAGTATCGTTTCAGTCTGGCGCTTCCTGTTCATTTACAAAAAGAACCACCACGGCGTGAAGCAGTACCAGGCCTCCCAGAACGGCTCTATCAACCGTTCAGGAGGAGGCACTCACTGGGGTGAGCAGCGCCTTCACGAGCTGAGTGTGGTGGCAGGTTCGTCATGATCGCCTTCACTGAGCTGTACCAGCGCCTGTACCAGTGGCGCTGGGTGGCCGTGCAGATCGCCCTCGGCTGGATCTACAGCTTCAGCATGCTCATCCCCACGCTGGCTGGCAAATGGGGTCAGTTGCATCACCCGTGCGCACAACGCAGCTAACAATGCACTGTTTGGTGTTTAGCTAGAAAGTTTCAGCCAACCGTTTAACCAGTGTTTTCATACTCGGGATTACACCGATCCGAAAATGACGCTGTAAAGCCTTTACAAGACATAATTTCAGGCTGCGTTTTGGCAGGACGGTTCGGGTACCACTCGCGCCTGCTGACCTGCACCATTGTCAAAGTCGACGGGAAGTCGGCCAAGATACCGCTCTTCGTCATGGGCTTCGTCATCCCCTGTGTGGCCATAATAATCTGCTACCTGGGCATCTTCCTAGTCGTAGTGATGTAAGTAGCTCCCGATGTGTATTGGCCTAGAACTATGATCCATAGGCGGATACATGATTTCCGATCGGGGGGGGGCACCTTCCCAGGGGGGCGCCACTTTTGACCAGCAAAACCTATCAGGTGGGCGCAAAATCCTATCGGTGGACGCCGATTTTCGCATCCTGGGGTCTCCAGTGGGGGAGGGGTTGGGAAGCGACATTTCAGGGGGGGCTGAGACCATTTCAGGGGGCGCCGAGGACCGATGGGGGCACGTGCCCATTTGCCCGCCTGGATCCGCCTATGCTATGATCTGACTGATTATGTGGCACTATTACCGTATAATACGATAACGTAGATTCTGCTGACCCAGTCTGTGAATCCTGATAAGCAACACACTGAGGGCACCTGAATTGCATGGAGTTAAGTAAGGTTTTCGACCACGCTGTACCTTCCTATGGTATGATAATTTCAGTATCTCTGTACCCATAGCATAATATTACGTTTATGATCCAGCATTTCTTTCTCATCTTTCTATCTTTTGCTGATTCATGAGATAGAAGGTTGGTTCTAAAAAAAGGTTGCAGTACTGTGTATGGCCTGGCTTCGCTTGGCATTTATAAAACTATTTGAAAATGTAAAAATTCGAGGTAAATGAAGTAGGCATGTACCTATTTCTTTAATTCCGGCCCCCTGGACGCGCCTCTGCCCATGACCATAATATGTTGCTTGGCCTCCGTGTGGCAGATCAGACACACGTCACGGTAAGTTTGTGACAGCCAGCATACTTTCTGCACGCGCGTGACGAGAGACGCGGCATCTGCAGGTCGGACCGCCGCATGCGCCGGCACAGCGAGCGTGCCGGCCACACCGAGACGTCGCAGCAGAAGAAGTCGCGCGAGGAGCGCCGCCGCAGGAGCGAGGCGCGCGTCACCCGCATCTCACTGGCCGTCTTCCTCACCTTCGTCGTCTGCTACCTGCCCATCACCGTCGCCAAAGTGAAGGACCCGACCGTCAAGTACCCTGGTGAGGCCGCTCACCGGGCTGCTGGTTTGGACGATGGGCAGAGATGGCTGGAAATGGGTGAATGAAAAAGGAATGGAGTTGGATAATCACCTTATGCAGCACATTATCCTTCTTGTCTTGCTTAATGAATGATTGAAGATACACTGGGATAGACGAGATACCGTAAGGTTGTGGCCTTCGAGATAAAAATTCAGCATTATCGAACACTGATGATAACGTGACTCCATGCATTAGGGTGTCCCAAAATACCACTTTTTCGTCTGTGCCAGCTTGCCGGTTGACACCGCATTCTCCTTTGAGTTAATAATGAGCATGCAAAATTTGGATTCGATCCTTTGAGGTTTGGTCCCCCCGCCCCCCAAAACTGGTGAAAATCAAAAATCGTTGAATTGGCTCGAAAATGGGTTCATTCGAAAGCAAATGACAGCAGAAAACATATTTCCCTCAGACAAATTGATGTAAAACTACTTCTTCATCGTTTTAGAGAGCTAAGAAGTTCCGAATTGCGGTATCACTGGCCAGAGGCGGATCTAATAAACTTTTTTGGGGGTAACATGAGCAGAATGGGAAAACATTGTCTTTTTCAAGAGAATGGACCAAAATTGGCCAAAGCGAATAGAGTTTTATCACTTTTAAGGGGATAGCTGGATTGGTTTTCCTTGCATCCGCCACTGGTATGGACATGACAAATTATATATTGTACTTCGCCTGATTTCGGAAAATAAAGCCATTTGCGGCATCACTACGGATATAAGTGCATGGTACCATTGTGACCGTTAGAATGAGTATTCCATGTTTTCGTTCCTTTACAGAGTTGTCGTGCCATGACTAATTTGCATTTAATGTTGAAGCAGTCTACCTGAAGCAAATTGTACGATACCTTCAGCATACCCGAAGAAAAGATCCAATGATGAAGAAGGGACAAGTCAGCGACGGAAAAAAACATGCGGGCCGACCTCTAAAGTACTCTAGGGACCAATTGAAACTATGAGATGACTTTGTTGGTAAATCCCTTCAGCTGCCTGCCAATCAGCTACCGACCAAGCGCAAAATCCTCCATAGGTACCGAGCCCTCCGCATACAAGAGCCATAGTGCACGAAGCACTAACTAGCTGGACAGATTGCTTTAGAGGTCCAGGCGATATAAGTCACCGTTCGAGTGCCCTGCAATACTGTTTACAGCAGCTGTTGTGTGTGTCATGCATACGCTAGGCGTGTGGTTCAAGCAATACTGAAATCTGAATCGAGAAACACTTTTATTTCAGCGCCAGCTCTATTCATTTCATCGCCAGCTCATGGCAGTCGGTTATTATTTTCGTAGTAACGGTGACACGTTCTTAAGGAACCTGCAAATGATCATGAGGGCTAACAACAATCCTTCTTCGCAACAGGACTTCAGTTTCTTCATGAATCAACACCAGGTGCCTAATCCTAGAATTATATAAAATTATTTTCTGCTCACGCTGTTCTTTGTTGTTGTTTTCTGGCGATACTCTTCGACAAGCTCTCCATGGCCCCCGCCGAGCACCTTCAAGTCAAGCAGATTGCAGAGCTAATCGCCCTCTTTCATGACCCATACTTCTTGCAGGCCCTACTGACTGCGGGAACTCCACGGCTTGACCTCAGGCTGTTCCAGGACATGAAGACCTATTCAAGGCAGCTACCAACCGCTGCGAAAGTCACACAGTGCTCTATCATGCGCCAACCGTGACATCCCACGGGGAAAACGCCGCCCTCTGGTTGTTTGGTGACGGTGTGTCAACAGATGAAAATGCAGAGGTAGTAGCTGCACTCCCTGACAGTCACACAGCCAGGAACATTGGCACCGGGAAAGCCGATGTTGTCAGTAGCAGATAAGCTGAGGCTCTGTGACTTCGTCCGACCGCACTCCTGGCTGGCATTCAGGTGGATGAACGGCAGCAACCAGTGCTTACCACCCAGGAATCGGCGAGTGATACAGACTTCATCAGTATGAACGCTTTCATGGAAAATCTAGAAGTCACAAACGACAGCGCGGAACGATCGGTGAAATACATCATGGACTACACCGACGTTGCCCGTGAAGGTGACATGAGGGTTTGGAACTGACAGTAGCCTGCGCACACCGTCTCCAAGCGCCGAATCTCGAAAAAGAGCTGGATGACGTGCACGTGTAAAAATATGAATATAGAACTAGAAGGAGTAGTCTAACAACATTTTGTCTGAGAACAAGTTTCCTTCCCCATTCATGGGCTTCCGAATAAACACATCAAAGCCATTGGCTTGATGATATGATGTGTCGTTTTGACTGCACCGATCGGTTGCAAAATATCAAAACAATATTTGTGCAATGAACGCCCCTTTTCCATGCCATTCACAGTCCCAGGGAAAGCCAGTCTAGCTATGCCCTTGAAAGCGGTTAAATTGTACTGACTGTGGCTGATTCTGGCCCATTTTCTTGAAAAAGACATTAATTTTTCCCATATTTCCCGAGATACCCCCAAAAAAAGTTTATTAGATCCGCCTCTGGCCAGTGATCTCGCAATTCGAAACTTATTAGCTCTATAAAAGCATCAAGAGGTGGTTTTACATCAATTTGTATGAGGGAAATAGGTTTTTTCTGTCATAAGCTTTCAAATGAACCCATTTTCAAGCCAATACAACGGTTTTCAATTTTCATCAGTTTAAGGGGGGGCGGGGGACCAAACTTCAAAGCATCGATTCAAAGTTTTGATGGTCATTATTAACTCAAAGGAGAAAGCGGTGTCAACCGGCAAGCTTGCACAGACGAAAAAGTGGTATTTTGGGACACCTTAATTACTCATGACACGACAATTCTTTAAATGAACAAAAACATGGTATATTTCTTCTAACGGTCACAACGGTGTAAACGAGTACTTCAGAGGTCAGCCCGCATGTTTTTTTCCGTCGCTGACTTGTTTCTTCTTCATCATTGGACCTTTTCGTCGAGTATGCTGAAGGCATCGTACAATTTGTTTCAGGAAAACCGCTTCAACATTAAATGCAAATTACTCATGACACGACAACTCTGTAAAGGAACGAAAACATGGAATATTCATTCTAACGGTTACAATGGTACCATGCACTTATACCCGTAGTGAGGCCGCAAATGGCTTTATTTCCCGAAATCAGGCGAAGTACAATTAATAATTTGTCATGTCCGCACCAGTGGCGGATGCAAGGAAAACCGATCCAGCCATCCCCTTAAAAGTGATAAAACTCGATTTGCTTTTGCCAATTTTGGTCTATTTTCTTGAAAAAGACACTGTTTTCCCATTTTGCTCATGTTACCCCCAAAAAATTATTAGATCCGCCTCTGGCCAGTGATACCATAATTCGGAACTTCTTAGCTCTCTAAAACGATGAAGAAGTGGTTTTACATCAATTTGTATGAGGGAAATATGTTTTCTGCTGTCATAAGCTTTCGAATGAACCCCATTTTCGAGCCAATTCAACAATTTTCGATTTTCACCAGTTTTGGGGGGCGGGGGACCAAACCTCAAAGGATCGAATCCAAATTTTGCATGCTCATTATTAACTCAAAGGAGAATGCGGTGTCAACCGGCAAGCTTGCACAGACAAAAAAGTAGTATTTTGGGACACCCTACCATGTATTCAAGCAGTTGTGCAAACCGTAGCTATAGATGTCTCACTATTCTTTGGAAGCAGGCGAAATGTTGAAAACCATACCACATTCGAAAAGTTACCGCACCCCCTGTCCTGCCTGAACACCCACATTAACGAGGGGTACCAACCCCTTCGAGCTTTTCGCAGACGGACTAAAAACGGCTGTACTTGGTATGCATTCTCTCTAATTCTTTTTGCAACTCGTCAAGATTTTGGTCCAGGTCATTTCAGGTCAGGTCAACAGTTAAGGTCAACTTATCTCATCCCCCAAAATGAGGATATCATAACTAACAACAGGGTTAATCAATCGATCGTCAATTTATATTACATCCCACCGGGTACTACAAAATAGTTTTCGGGACTGGATTTTTAATATAGATGACCTAAGGTGAGCTGCGAGTCATGGCCTCTCCACTTGAAATGCACGAGTTGAATATTTTAAAGGGAATGTGGCACCTTGGTCGAATCCTGTAATTTAGTGTAATTAGGGGTACTTTTAGCCGAAAATCATGGAACCGTCCATGGTTTCTCTGAAAAATGTACAATAAGCTCAAAATATTAATTTTTAAAATGCACCTCTAGGGAAAAATAAATATCTGCCTGTGGATGACGTTATGATCTGGCGACCACTACCATTTTCAATAGGCTTCAAGGGCTTCAATCGGCTGATACTCACCGTGACGTCAGCATACGTCGTCACACCAACAACTGACAACTGTGGCCTGCTGCTCAGGGTACATGAGGGGTACATTTCAGGTAGGTTTTAGCTTTTATTTACGGAAAGTCGAGATTTCCATAGAAAAAGCTAAAAACTATCTGAAATGTACCCCTCATGTACCCTTAGCAGCAGGCCACAGTTGACATGGCTGTTGGTGTGACGACATATGCTGACGTCACGGTAAGTATCAGCCAATCGAAGCCCTTGAAGCGTTTTGAATATGGTAGTGGTTGCCAGACCATGGCATCATCCACAGGCATATATTTATTTCTTTTCCTAGAGGAGCATTTTTAAAATCAAAATATTGAGGTTATTGTACTTTTTTCAGAGAAATCATGGACGATTCCATGATTTTCGGCTAAAAGTACCCCTAACTACATTAAATTCCAGGATTCGACCAAGGTGCCACATTCTCTTTAAGCTCCATAATCTCATTGGGAATAAAGATGCAGCGTTTATTGTGACGTCATCAGGTTCGTCTTATCCCCGCAATGTCATGCGTTTGGGCCGAATGTGATCTTGATCCTACCCTTGCTTAGTTCAAATATTAGATTTTACCCACACACAAAATGAATTCCAGATTTATTACACTTTTTAGATGGAGCGCCATCTAGAGTCAAGCCACTTAGTCCCGTGAACTGACCTGAAATGGCATTCCCTTGAAATTAAAGAGGATGCGAAACAGGCCCCGGAAACCGCTATGCAGATCATCGATACTGCCCACTATTTTTTGGCTACCTAGCAACATACTCAGTAGCATGAAGTTTGAACTCCCCGGTCGAAGGTTAAGTGTCAACGCGCTGATGGTGAGAACCGTTAGAACAACGACTATAGGATTCTAGCTCGTCATCGTCCTTCAAAAAGTGGCCCAGTTCTGGGTGGAACATATTTCGCAGAATGTGTTTTTTATGGAAATAATCAAAGGGAATGTGGCACCTTTATAACGTGATTTTAACTGAGATAGCCACGTTGTAAAGCATAACGGAAAACCCGGTACTCAATATATTATTTGTCTTGGAACCCAAAATTTCCGTGGAGAAAAGCTAAAAACCTACCTAAAATATACCCCAAATCTACCCCAGCCAGGCGGCCACAGTTGTCAGCTGTTGGTGTGACGTCACGGCGAGTAACCAGCCAATTGAAGCCCTTGAAGCCTATTGAATATGGTAGTAGTTGCCAGATAATGACGTCATCCACAGGCAAAGGTTTATTTTTCACCCTATAGAAACATTTTAAAAATGAAAATATTGAGCTCATTGAACATTTTCAGAGAAATCATGGACGTTTTCATGATTTTCGGCTATAATAGTCCTAATTACACTAAATTCCTGGATTCGACCCAGGTGCCACATTCCCTTTAAAAGGCAGAATGCAATGACGATTTTTTCTACTTTTTTCTCATAGAATCTCAGCCTTGCTTGGTAAAACAAAAGCGCTGTACTACCATGTCTGGCAGATTAGACATAGGGAAAAGTGGGCATTGGTTTCCATCGCTAGGTTTGCCCCCTTCCCCTTCCCGCACTTACATACAGGGCGTGGTCGGCCCTTGCCTCTAAGAACAACTATCTGCACGTATCACTGAGGAGTCTGATCACGCAGGTCTGCACATTTTGGGCTACATCCTCGTGTACCTGTCGGCGTGCATCAACCCCATTATCTACGTCACCATGAGCAAGCAGTACCGCCAAGCCTACAAGACCGTGCTCTTCTGTAGACGACCACGTCTCTTCTCAGAAAATTCTTCACAAGGTGATATATAGGTACAGGTAAGGCTGGCATCGGCTTGCACAATGATAGCTGAACGGCTGACATCTAGGGCTGGAATAGAATGGTCGGTTAGCGCGCCCGTTCGACTCGAACGCGTGCCGCTCTGCAGTGCCGCAGAGAGTCGCGGGTTCAATCCCAGTCAAAGGCAGATTCTCACCCTCGGACCTAGCCCGAGCATTCCCTAACGCTTCGGGTTGGTCGGGGAAGGGTCGAAGCGGCCCCATTGGCGGATCCAGGAACAACCTTTGGGGGGGCAAACCAACGTTTGGGGGGCTAAATTGAGAAAAATCGCGGAAACATAGCATTCTAAAGAAAAACTGATAAAATTTGATCCTTTCGGGGCAAAAGATACTATTTTAGACTTTAAAGGGGGCCACGTCCCGTTCGCCCCCCTTGGATCCGCCAATGAGCGACCCCGACTAAACCCCAAGTCCTCTCTCTCTCTCTCTCTCTCTTTATTATTATATATTCATTATTTTTTTTTATTCCTCTCCCTCTCTCTCTCTCTCTCTCTCTCTCTCTCTCTCTCTCTCTCTCTCTCCCAGCAGTTAGTATGTTGTAAGACTCCAGATAGCAAAGCCTGGCGAATATAACTTTTTAAACAACAAAACCATCATCAGTTGGGTCTAGAAGCGCGTCGACTGCTGCGTCATTTTATGAAAACTATGAAGCAGCATCAGCTACGGCCAGGGGCGTAGCCAGGATTTCGCTCAGGGGGGCAGCGCCCTGAAAAGGGCCCCTGCGACAGCGCCAAAGGGCCCTGATGGGTAAAAAGTGCCCTGCTTGTTACAGAATAGTGTCCTCAGGAGGGCCCTTCGGGCCCTCAGGGGGTGGGGCGGCGGCTGTCCCTGCCGCCCCCCTTGGCTACGGCCCACACTCCCCCTGAAAGACAACCCGTAGAGCGGGGGTAAAACATGGACTGTTATCACTAAGTCGATGCACGACCTAACATTTTCGTCAGTCTGCATCTCGAAACAAGACCGCTACCGTGTCCACAGCCCATAAAATGAGAGGCTTCTAGGAGTGATAGCGCTTGGTTTCAAAACAAAATGGAAGTTAGACTGCGAAGGAAAATATCAAAATTTACTTGACAATGGCTGGAGTACTCTAAGACGTCACGCTTTCCTGCAGGAAAGGGTGACCGCCTGCGTGACGTGACACCGGCTTCGAAGACGCTGCAGTCCCAGCTGTCCACCACCGACGGAGACTGGCGCGGCACACCGCCACTGCCCAGGGCTCAGGACCTGCCGGAGGTGTTCCCCCAACCCGCCGGCCAGACCCGGCTCTGAGCCACGCTCCCGGTCGGGGGCGGGGCCCGAGAGACACGCCCCCGCCGAGGATAGGACCTGAGGAGACGCCCTCGGCAGAGGGCGGGACCTGAGCAGACGCCCCCGCCGAGGGCAGGATAAAAAGCTTAAGACGCACCCCAGCTGAGAGCGAAGGCGGAAGGCCGGGAACGTTGACAATGTTCGACAGGATGCTGCGGCATTCAAGTAGGTCCATTGCAGACATGTTCTAATGTTTTGCGAATGCAATTTAAAATACATGATGAATGCCAAAGTCTCAGTATTGAAAGCTGAAAACAAAAACCGTGTGTGAATTTGAGAAGCACAATCGAGAACGCAACAATGGACTACTGGAAGTGTGAGGTGGCAGCGTTAGGAGATCGGTCTCACTCTCTCCAGTCACTGGTGAGACGGTCTGTGAATCGCCTATCGCTTAACCCTACCTTTCGATCTGTGGACCGCCAAGAAGCGGCTCGGAGGCAGGGTGAGCTCCAGTCTACGTCAGAGAGCCGTTCTGGTTCAGACGGCTCTGCCATCCAGACGCTTTTCATCTGATATATTTGACGCACTATGCAAACGATGGTATATGCATAAGCAAACATATATTTTCTGACACAAACACAAACAAATAATGCACCCGTAATGCACGGCGATCTCCACCTGAGCCAGTCGTGATGCCTCTTTGATGCGGGAAACCTTTTTTCCATAACCCAACAACAATACAAAATAGAACAGTGACACGCGCAATAACGTTTGACACGCGCAATAAGGACAACGCGGGCAATGAAGAAATCAGTCAGGCAAACGAAGGCGCTGAGCCCCATATAGCACGATCCAGTCTGGCCATGAGCTCGAGCGTATCTGTAACATGGTCATGGCCGTCACAGCTCAGAAAATGCACATTCCACACCCATGGAGAGAGTAAAGTAACGAAGAAACACAACACACATATTCCCTGTCTAAATCACTCATTGTGGACAAGAGCGGAACAAAAGATGTGAATAGAAATCATACACATCAAAGGGCTTCGAGGCAGAATATTCTAATAATCTGTTGAAAAATACTTTCTGATGCCACATACACCGAAATGAAATTGGTGTTTTGGTATGTAGTATAATTGGGGTAGAATACATCGCCCTGATTGTTATCAAATGTAGCTCAGGCATGAAAGAATCCAGAATGCATTGAACAGGGTAGGTGATTAGTAGGTGGTTGAGGGCTATTATAATCAATATTTTTATAAGAATATTCAACCCTCTACACATTGTTTTTTTTAAGAAATTGTCTGAAAATATACCAAAAGGAAAAAAATAGAATTAGTTGACTAGTCTAGTTCGTAATTTGCAGCTGGTTTGCAACTAGTTTGCAATTTGTTATTCTGCATTTTGATGCATTTCTAGTTAGCTGCACAAAAAAATAGTGAAGGAACCAAGAAAGGTTAACTATTTTCTAACAATACAGCTGAGTGTTGCAGGTTTTAACACGCACACTGGAGGGGGAGGCCTCGGAGGCCCCCACCTGTTTTTCCAAGGCGGCCGGAGAACCGCTCGTAGCCGAAACACGCTACTTTGCCACATTTAATAGCATTCAATAGCGCGTCGATTGATGAAGATTTTTTGAAAATCGTTCAAAATGTTTTTGACTTATAGGCTTTCAAAGTCAGACCTGCATTTTGGGATCGCCGTAATCGCGCGGTCAGACCAGTTAGTTTGCATTGGAGACCGAGTGGTGAAATCATAACGCCATATAGCCGGGATTATATGGCAAGGTCACCTCACATGAAGGTCAAGGTCAAAGGTCACAGGTCAAGGGCGTCCAGTGCTTCCGGTCAAATGGCGTTACCCGGTCTGACGTATATTATGCTATGACATCATCGATAAGGTACCCCAATACAAATTTCAAGGTCAAAGGTCATTGGGAAAGGTAAATCCTTATTTCCTGCCAAAAAGTGGCTATAGTGTTAGTAAAAGTGTACATTATAAGTAGTATACCATATTGTGACCTTAAAGGCCAATGACCTTGAATGACTTTGACCCCAAAATTGTAGGGAAGGCTCTATGAACCTGGTCCGTTTTTAGCCTATTCCCGCCATTTTCCCGCATAATCACGGCATTTACCAATCGATCCCCAGTATGGCCAATATTTGACATTATGACCTCGTTCGACCTTGCACATATTGACCTACGTCAATAAAAAGTGGTCATGGTGTAGATCACCATAGCCCCTACCCACCTGCCAAATACCGTTTTTCTACACTTCTTAGTTTCCGAGATCTTAGGGGGGCTACCAGGCCCCCCTCAAATACGCGTTAGTGCCAGACCCCTCTCCAGTGCGGGTGTTAAGGTTAAGTGGCTCAGGAATATACCGTGTTTCCACAAAATTTGTGCTGAAGGATAGGAGAATTTGGGGGAGAATTGGGACACATGAGAATAGGGACACCCTCTCCCAGAAAGCTGGAGTAAGCCTTAAGTTTTTTTGCGGCATAAGAGGTGTTTATTTTTGCCAAACCAGCTTGCATGCATTCAACACTCCTTTCCGCTGGAGTCGAAGGCAGGTAAGTTTATGACAATTTTTACAGTAACCATAACGCCTGTGGAGTTTAAATGGCAGCTTTTTCTGAAAGTCATATCATGTCCATTGAAGTCTAGGGACCACCCCCACTGCTGTGTGCATTCAAAAATACCACTCCTGCACTATGCAAGAGCTAGCCTATGCTTTATGCCATGAGACGGATGCAGGAGAGTTGAGACGACTGTCCAAAATCTCGACAGCGGTCCCAAATCTCGACAACAGTCCTACTTGTCGACAGCGCTCCTAATTCTCCTGAGCGCGTCCAGTTCTGCGAGTGTCCATTTTCTCTCGCTGTCCTGCTAGTTTTGTTGTCCAAAATGATATACGAATGGCCCCTGTTGCTATACGGCATGGTCTATCGCACTATTTGTAATTTTTCTGATGTACGTTACATAAGCCGAAAGTCAGCGTGCCTCACACCACGGATGGCCGCCCCGGTCACTCCCAGCCGACCCTTGACACAGGCCTATCCCTGACTGAATGCGCTGTCAAACCTTTGCTGGTATTGAGCTTGTTGATGTGTGGGCATGGACGACTTTATCGGCAATGGGACAAAGGAAACGCCCCCTTCACTCGGCTAACTACACCAAAAAGTGCTGAAAAGAACCAACGAAAAAAACGATTCTTGAAGAATCTTATGCATTCTTTAAAAACCCATAAACCCGGACTGAATTACGATTAAATTATTTCCCAAGAGTATGGATCATGCATCCAGGATTGGCAAATAATGTTTTGCACCTCTCCCTTGCAACCATCTCTTTTTGGAGAGTTTTCAACGTTTGAGCACGCTGTCAGATTATTTACGAATGCCGGATCTGATCCTTGTACCGCGCTCGGATTCTTGAGCTAGAAGGTAGTCGATTGCCGCCGTCATAAGAATACATGCGGGTATTGTCAACGCTCATACAAGGGTACTGTGACGCTTAAGTCATATTGTTGTGGGTGTTTCTTCACATATGTGAAAGCGGGAAAGCGTCGTTTGTATTGTGTCTGGTTTATGATAAGTTGGAACTTATCTCTTTTGTGAGAAAATGTGCATCGTGACAAACATCGTACCACCCAATCCCAAATATGCATAGTATGGCAATTAGTATGGCAACAGGCCAGATGAGATGCACTAGCTATATACCTAGAATGATTGTGCCGCTTGCTGCGAAGGATTCGCATCAAACAAGGGAGAAAAATATGGTAAATACCTTCAAACCAGTCTGAAAAGAATGACAAAAGACGTAAAAGCAGTCTGAAAAGTATGCCAACATAAACAGGCCAGACAAGTTGCTCAATTTTTGAATGGCTGGTGGTGTGATTATTGTATATATTGTTGCAACAATATATAAAATAATCACACCACCAGCCATTCAAAATTTGCAACAAAGTGGGGGGAATGCACTGACCCATATCTTGAAGGAGCAAGACATAAAGTGAAATAAAGTAAAATAGGGTTGTAAAGGAGAAGTGACAGGGTGCTTGTGGAGAAAAAGATGGGGCAGGGCATAGTAGCAAATATTGGGTTCAGGGCACTTGGGCTATCACATAGAGTTGAGCATGGTGGAGCAGGGAGGGGGGGGCATGGCACTAGTGCAGTCATATGGGGTTGAGCATTACAGTTGAGAATGGGGAGATGACACTGTTGGGCTTGCAGATAGAGCCGGGAATTGAAGAATAGCGGGTGGGCAGGCTGCTGGTTGGCAGCCAATTATAGCCAGGTAGAAAAGAAGAGAAACAAAGACAGGATGTTGCTAAGGGACTCAGATTGAACTGGCTATGGTATAATAGCATGGAACAGGGTACTGAAGGGCATTTGGATAGACATGGGTAGGACAGAAGAGAAGAAGGGTGACAGGCAGCTACACGGGATAGCTATGGAGGCTTGTTTTATTATCGAATATATATATATATATATATATATATATATATATATATATATATATATCGAAAATCCCTCTGTGAGCTTTTAACATATCATTTTCAGGGGTCAGTTTACCCTCAGCTTTCAAACAATTTGTTTTTCCTTTTGGGTAGCAAAGTAGTTCCTGTGAACTTTATGAGGATCTAAATAACTATATATATATATATATATATATATATATATATATATATATATATATATATATATATCTGATTGTGGAGGAAAATTGTGTTGCTGCTTCAAGCATCTTCCTGACAAGTGCTCCCTTGAGACTCCTACATCAGCACTTGCACTTGCCAAGGTCATCATAGTACAGGAGTACCTAATAGACATAGACCACATAATCATAGTAGGACAAACATGGAATAGGAATTTGTACAAGTTTACCTATTCTTATCAAGTTGTAACACTTTTGTGCTTCAAATGATGAATTCAAGGCAGCTATGTCAGGAAATGGCTTATTGAATGATGAAATAGTCTGGATAAGGACGCGTAAAAAGATCAGATTGTTTTTCAGGTTACCTGCAGCTGTCAGTTTTGTTCTCTTTCAACCAGGTCCGTAGCATTTATCAAAGACACTCGGAAACACTCGGGAGGCTGTTCAGTTGTGGTGAAACTGCAATTTTTGCTCGCGGAAGTACACATCTATTCGCTACTAGTCCCGTCATATCAAGACTCACACATCAAGAACGAAACTTGTGGACGCTTCTGCCGTCAGTGAAGATAGAGCGAGCAGCCAAAAACAAACATCCGACGAGGGTGATTTGAACCCTGAAAGTTCTGCCAGTGTAAGTGAGGTTAACATTGGTGCTGATTTTACGCCTGTAGTCAAAAGCTCAAGTGATTCCTCCTTTGTTGAGAAAAAGGAGAAAATATTTTCTTTCCTCCGACGCCTAAGGTCAGATCACAATGTGAGCGAAAGTACTTGTCTGGAAGTTGTATCGTTTATGCATGATTCTGTTTTGGATGCTGCTGAAGATGCCCGTGCCTTCCCTGAAGTTCGTTTGAATAGCTTACCAACTGCGAGTGCTTGTGGTGAAATAAGGTCCGTTCGAAGATTGGAAAGCCTATTCTCCTCACAGCCCCATTACATCGAAGCTCGGAGCATAGTGTTGGGACGGAGTGAGAGTGGTCAGTTACAAACATTTCAGTAGGTTCCTCTGCTGGAACTGCAAATTCTTTTTTGCTATAAAGCTGTGGCTGACTCGGGCACTCTGCATCTCCAAGTCTCTGACGGAGTATATGAAGATTGGTCCACTGGGTTACATCACCTTTCAAAGAAAGGAATATATATATATATATATATATATATATATATATATATATATATATATATATATATATATATATATATATATATATAAAATCTGTATTTCGACGAATTTCAAACAGTAAATCCACTGGGAAACAAAAGCAGGAAACACATATTAGGAGTCGTGTACTTTACAGTAAGATCCGTGCCTTTTCGGAGCCGAAAGCGGCATATTTTCTTGTTGTGTAATTAATGTACCTTTGAGTAGGTATCAAGCACGGCCAATATTTGAATTTTGACCTCGTTTGACCTTGAATGTATTGACCTAGGTAAAAGAAAATGGGCTATGATGTAGATCACCATATCCCTCACCAACCTTTTTGACTTGGAAAAACCGGCGTTTTTTAAGTCACCTAGTTTCCGAGCTCTCATGGGCAGGAGCCTTCCCTCCAGTACGCGTTGGTGCCGGACCCCTATCCAGTGCAGGCGTTAACGACAGACATGGTGAGTAGTTGATATGCGGCTCCAAGAAACGAGACACCGCGATGGCGGCCATCAACCGCCTCCTAACAGGCGTCAAGGCCCGCTTTCAGATGGACGCGGGTAAGAATAATGAAGTGAATGACCATTTGGACAGACTTTCAGTTCTTCCACCGCCTTCCACGCACACTGATTTGCCCCAGGCTACGTCAAAGAAGTAGTACTATTGTTTAAGTTTATTCAAATCTGTGACCCAACCGATTGTCAATGCATTCCAGCCTATAGTAAACAATACCAATACATGCCGTCAAGAACCGGGGTTCGCATCTCATTTCTAGGTAGCTTAAAATTGACCGGATGAATTGAAACAAAATAGCTAAGTTTTTTCTAAGCAGTTAACCGTTGCAAATTGCTTAGGTGTGTTACCGCGCTATATAAAAGGGTGAAATTGAAAATCAATGAACATTTAATGGATTTCTATACATACCTTCAAGCGTATTTGAATAGATGTCTACACTCTTCTTTCGCAAACAAATCGTGGAATTCTAAGACGCACTAATATTTTGAGTGTTTTCAAAATAGCGAATTACAGAAAAAGGAATTGTGTGCTATATGAAAGAGGGGTATAGGAGCTATTTGAGAGGTACACAACCCTCCTATGTGAGAGGTGCACCCTCCACCAGGGGGGGTGCAGAAAAGCTGCGCCTCAGGTCATAGAAACGTGTCACCTTCCCCGATGATAGTGATGTAGGTGGTGTAGATGTTTTAGACAGTGTAGATGCTGGTAGCTCCTAGCACCTTCTACACTTAAGTTTTTGCAGATGCCAAAACAATTGTGCGTCCTAGATGGACGCCGAAAACTGTTTTGAAATCAGCAATAGGATGTAAATTTGGATCTGCTGGAATTAATTTTTCAGATAGCTGACTGAATCTGATGCTTAAGCATCAGATTCAGACATCATTAATTTTTTAGATAGCTGAAATCACACCCTGCAGTAAAAGTGTCATGGGGCGGGCATTCATAAGTGAAACATATTTCGATCGAATCGCAAGATATGTACGAAGCACAAACAGCGTAGCTCAAGAAAATCCAGTTTCCGAGATTTAATTGGGCTCTCAAATATATGTGCTTACTCTCTCGTTGACGCTACTCATGCGAAACCCTTGTACATGTCAGCGTATTTTTAATCATTGTTGTTTCATATTGTGTTGGAAACCCTGTGTGGAGATTCTGCCATAAAACCGGAAAGCATAATGTTTCTGATCTAGTTCCTTTGTTCTTCATCGTGTAACTGAAAGATGCAATACAAAAAAACTTTCTACCGTAAATGTGCGATATAATCTTTTATAGATGGGATTATGGTAGCTTCATAATTGGTCTGTGCTGGCAGATTAAGATGCTATGAGAGGGTTGCTTCACCTCCTCGGCATGGGAAATGAGCTGGAGAACCCTGCGGCCCGGATGGGCTTGTCTCCACACCTCGAGGTGGTGTACACTCGAGTAGTCTGCAAGGCTGAGAGCTGGGGCGAGGGACTGCTCCTGTGGGCGGCAGCTCACATCATCTTCGCAGTCAAGCCGGCGTGTCGCTGCCACCTGCTGACACTGCAGGTGCACTGCTTTGGCATCGTGGAGCAGAAGCTGCCTAAAAAAGGGTGCAAAGGCGCTGGCCTTCTGTGGCGTGAGGCCATGAGAGTTTCATTTTGTCTAAGTTGAGCATAGTCAAAACGCAGGTTTCGCGTTTTAAAACGTTGTCATCGTTGTTCGACGAGGGGACTGAAGTGGGCAACGGCATTGGCAGCGCCGCATGCGGGCTGCCGCAGAAGTGATACTTTTGGTAGAAGTTTTATTATAAGTCTGCGCATTGCCATTGCTGTATTGGTTCCATGGCCATTGCTGTATAGTTCCAAATATGTAATGTGCCGGAACTCAATGGTTTGTTTTTGTTGCAAGAGCAATAAAGAATTATTTGGCAAGGAATTGTTCAGATTGTCGTGAATAATTCACCGGGTTCTTAAAAAGTGCTGCCTTTTTTAAGGGAAAACGAACCCGGTAACGAAGAATCTAAGAGCCCTGAAGCAAAGACTCGAAGAACCAAAATGTCCTCTTCAATGGGGACGAGGAGAATACACACAGTTCTTATAGCGCCCCTTGGCTTCTTCGTCGTTTTTCAGCATGGTTTTGCAAACATTTTTTAGACGTGGCTGCGAAGAATTCACTGGGTTCTTAAAAAGTGCTGCCTTTAATAGGGAAAACAAGAACCGTAGAACCATTAAACATAAGACCCGAGAACCCTGAAGCAAAGAATCGAAGAACCCGGGGTAAAGAATCTAAGAACCCATTTGAAGAATCCAGCTGTGTTGTGTCCTAGTATGGAGAGTTACTGTGTAGTGGATGAGAACTCGTCTCTGATGGCAAATGGAACTTCAGGTTACAAGCTGAAGCGGAATGTTTTGTATTGCTGTTGCCTTTCTCGGTACTGTGATCAAATCAGTATATTCATCATGATCATATCGGTACGAAGTGATCGAATCACGCATGGGGGTGCACTGCACCCACATGCCCCCACCCCCATGTATCATGATCAATTCACCCGGTGCATTTACCTAAATCGTGTAGTGTGGTTAGTTCAAAGAAGCAGAGCAGGCCAGGAGTAACTTCATTGGTCCCAACACATGTTTCCCTCTCCGTCAGGGGCAAGAGATCGAGTGCCTTCCTTGATGTGAGTATCTGAATGACAGGAGTCTCTGAATATTTCCGGCCTCGAAACTTTTTTTAATGTCAGAAATCTCCGATTGAACGGAGAACTTCAAGGCAAGCGACAGCATGCATAATATTAATTGTTATGCATTGTTTAAATGCTTTTCTTATTTTTATATTTTACAGATCGCCGGGGAACGGACACCTTTCCACTGTCGGCTGTGGAAAGGAGACCTGATGATGGTACGAAAACGATTGAAGACATGCTCAGAACAAAAGCGGACGCTGGCAACTCAACTAGCGCGAGAGCGGCGTCAACATGCAGCGGACAGAAGACGCTGGAGAGAAACCGAAGAAAGGCTTCGAACAGCGCTAGAAAAATCAGTGCGCGAGCTGTTGAGCTGCGGTCATCACTGAAACCCCTTCTCTCTGTCACACGGGTAGAAAGGAAGCGGACTGGTGGACAAAAACAGTGGAAAGAGGAGGACGTGGCGAAGGCCATTTCTATCCGCTGCCTATCCCGCAAAACCTACGATTTCCTGCGAACAAAGCTTAACCTGCCTCTACCTGGCCTCACAACTCTGCGAAGATGGACCAAGGGGTTCCAGACCCCTCCCGCGAGGCCACTCTTAGAACTCTCGCTGAGGACGATGAGCGCCGTGAAAGACACACTGTCCGAAAGAAGTCGTCTGGTTGTCCTTTCCTTTGACGAAATGTCAGTGGACGCCGGATGTGCTATGATTCGACCGAGGACCGTGTGTGGATGCGTGCAGTACGTGGCACCGGGACACCTGAAGAGGCCGCTGCACTCACCACCATCGTATGCGCCAAGGCTAGCTCAGGGTGTGAAATCCGCTGCCACCTCGCCCCTCCCTCCGTCAAAACATTGGTGTTTTTGGGTGATGAGGGACCTGTACAGCAGCAGAAGAATATCATGATCGGCTCCGAACTTCATTCTCGTCAAGATTTTAAGAATATTCAGTGATTTGAAACATCTCTCTCTCTCTCTCTCTTAGGTCCTGAAAGTGAGAGACATAGCTCATACGGCGGTCAAGAATGATCCCTTGGAAGCTAACATTATCTGCTACTTCCACACGCCGGCCACACAGAGTAAGAATAGTGCAGGGCTTTGGTCGCCCAACTAGATATTTCGGAAAGTCAGAACGGTTTGACCAACCACATGAAGCCCTAACTGTGGGACTTAATTCGCAACCGCTGTGGTGTTTCCACCTGGACCGCAGACAAGAACAACGGCCCCGTTCCCTCCAAAAGCACGCAGGATGAAACTGGTCTCGCCATCGCAACGAGCCGTCAGTGTCATCCCACATGCCGTCAACACGCATCGGGAGGAGCTGCTCGCTTACGGCCACTACCTTCATCAACATCGCTGCCGCGGGGTCCGGTTCTTTATATCAGGCATCGTGAGCAGGTACTGGCTCTGTATGGACCCAGCGTGTCGCGGCACTCTGCCCTCCGTACCCAACGGGAGACGCGAGACCAAATCTCCGTGTTGCGCACGCTGCTGGCCATGCCTACTACTGCCAGGCATGATCAAGAGCTGATAACTGAGGTATTTAGAATGTATGCCATATGGGACAGGTAATGTAGACACACTCATGCAATGCTTACATCATGCAATAAGTTTTGTTAAGACAGGGTTAACTAAGTGTTATTGACTGTAAGTGAAAGCCAGCGTGCATTAAGTTAAGGCATACATTCGAAAAATTCAAGCACAGTCTTGCCTATGCATTTATGTAATTGTTTCATTTTTCATTACGTCATTCCGTCGGATTCATGGGACAAACACTGTCGGGAAATCCCCATTTTTGCTACTGTTCTACAGGCACAAAATGGAGTCGACCTGTCGTAAGCTGTTCGACCCTTTCGCGCTAGATTACTGTTTGAAAGCGAAATCAGAAAGAAACCAATTAAATTGTTAATGTATTCTTATTACTACCAAGTTGTAATTCTTACTACTACCAAGGACAACGCAGACGTCAAAATTGCTGAGGAAATCCACATTCGGGAACTAAAACCCACTATGAACAGAAATTTACCCGTGAAAATCAAATTGATTTAATGGTATCGCAGTTATATCATCAAACCTCTCTCAAAAATAAACAATTGTATTACCATGTTCCCTGCGTTTATCTGCCCTCTACCAGTGAAGTTTCCGGACTGTAAACTATGTATACTGTGTTGCGATGTTGGATTTTTTGTGCTGACATTTCTGAATAGTTCTATCACTCTTAGAAGATGGCATAAGCCGAAACTTGTTGGGTTTTGTAATACAACTAAAAAAGTATGAATTATTTTTTCCTGGTCAATACATTCATAATATTATTCATTTATGCTCTAACTCTCAATGAAGCCAATTGAGCCACTTTTTCAATCTTGAAAATTCGAACGTGAAATAAAAATGCATAAATGGTGGCGGAAAGCCGGGTTCCTAATAAATCTAATCAGGCGGAAAGATGCAACTTCTGCTCAAGTTATTCTAAATATATCTTTTTTTTGCATTTCTGTTGGAGATGGTTTCATTATTGCTATACGTGCTCTGAGCTTAACTTTGGAACGTTGGACTCTTGTCGGCATGATTTACTCACCAGAGCGGATTAAACCCAGGCGTCAGGTCATATCACCAAGTCATGTTTGCTCTTCCTGGGCAAGGGGGTCTGAAGAACCACTGGGGTCACAAGAACCCACTGGGGAGAGAATTAATGTGAATTGTTAGGCTACATTATTTATCCTTCCCATTCTCTTATAGGTAGACCTCAAGAGTACACCATTCTTACCAGAATAGGGTACCGAATATTTCAGTTCCTGTAGGTTGGACAATGACAGGAAAAGTCTGGCTGGTCTGTTATAGAGACATCAGAGATCGCCAACTCCCACCTGAACCGGGCAGGAAATACCTCATACCTCAAGTACATGACGGCTGCTCACCGCGTGGACTTCCTGACGGACCTGGCCCTCAGCTACAACAAGGAAAAACACCAGAGAATGCCAAGACTGCTCACCAATACGATGGAGCACGTCAGGGGTTTAGTCCCAGAGCTGGAAGGCAGACTGCAGGCCTTACTAGAGCAGCATGCCGTGCCGGATTCCGAAATCCCGGCGCTGGCAGCGGAGCTCCGAACTCTGGCGCAGCACCTCTCCCGTCAAGATACAGCCAAGAAAGGCCAGGGCCTGAGGAACGCTATCGAGATGCTGAGTATCAGCATCACGAGGCATAGGAGCGATCTACAGCGAGTGGCCAACAGCTCCAAGCGAAGAGCCTAGGTGCGGATCAGGCTGAGCCACAAGGCGAGGTTCTGCATGCAGCATGATGATGCATCGCCTCAAGGCGGAGACGGCAATGGAGGTGGCACCGTCTGACGTGGAGGAGGACTTGTTTCCATGGCATGCCCATGAAGCGGCAGGCAATTCATGTTTTTGATTATGCACTTTGTTATCGGAATGCAAATCCTGTTTTTGATAATGCACTTGTGTTATCAGAATACAATTCCCTTTTTCAGAATGTACTTGTGTCATTGGTAGGCAATTCATTTTTGAGAATGCACTTGTTATCGGTAGGAAATTTTTGTTTGAAGAATGTTCTTGTGTTATCGGTAGGCGATTTTTTGGAGTGTACGTACCTGGCTGACCTCACTGATGCAACGGGCTAGAGAATGGTCACGCGGGGCAAACAGGATATAGGGAAGACTCAGCCCAGGAAGAGAAATATGCCTGAGCTAAATGAGAAGGCAACCACCCTGCAGGATTTGATCAAGTGGGACAGAGCTCACGAGCCCCTGCTTACCTGCAGCCTCACCAGGCAGGAGATCCAAGAGTTCAAGGACACACTCATGGAGGTCCCTTACTACTGTGGTCACACTCAGCCCATAGAGAGGGCTATCAAGGAAGTGAGAGCAGCCTCCAGTGCTGTGTATGGGGAGGAGAGCCGGGATGACTGGATCCGGTCCAGGGCCAGCAACAGGGAGATCATGCCTGTCTGCAACACTAAGACAGATCTGCTGGGGCTCCTTGCTTAGACTGAGCAGTGAGCATGATTAATGGCATAAAGATTTAGATGACTAATTTGTGAAATATATACCAATAATATTGTGCAAAGTATCTTGTTTCATTAACTAGGATGTCATAGTCTTGTTAATACCCAGCACTTGGTCCAGCACAATGTACAACTATTATTTCCTCCTATTATGATTCACGGAAACGGTCATAACTCGGTTACTGGTCATGCCACAAGTCTGGGTCAAAGACCAAAATATGACCCATTATCAGGGCTATCTTTTGGGCTTTAATTCAAATCTGTAGCATGATTCTTACCAGAGGTATGGCCCTTTCCGTGAATCATGTCGGTTATTGGCGCTATACTGTGCAATGGATGAAAAAGTCGATTTACAAAATAACTGTTCCCCATAAGTAAACGACTTTAAAAAATGCTGAAAATGATTTTTTGAGCTCCATATATGTCCCAACATCAAAGTTGGGGTCACAAAAACACTTTTTGATTTTAATACACACCCTAATGGTCAGAAGATTGCGCGTATAAAATTCCTGACCTGCATTGGCGCTAGCATCCATCTATACCAGGAGTACGTAAAACCGGCTACCGTTCCACTGAAGCACTTGTTAACCCCCAGAGCGATTCGTCTGTCTTGCGCGAGTAATAACTATCCGACAGTGAGAAAGTTTGACGCAGCTTGTAAACGGCTCCTCATGAGACACCTCAACAATACAGGTTCAGGCAGCTACTCTGTCCAGGATGACACGTGCATCCTTGCTGGAACCACGAGTAACATCAAGAAAATGACGATCAAGACACTATACAGCACTTATTTTTACGGGGCGAAAATGACGAGGCGCACACTGAAGTGTGAGACGTGTGTAGCTGCTTTGACTGAAGCGGCTAAAGTGGGCCTGCCTGGGCACGGCCTTATATGTGCTAAGACTATAGGTGGCCTGGTAGTCTGAAGGTGCCATCACCAGTGTAGTGCTAGGCCACTGAGATGCGTGAGGCGTGTTGTAGCGGTGACTGGCAATAATATGTCACACGGAACCGGGTTGAAATCTGCCATTGGGACGTCGGTTCTGTCAGAAGTGGGTCTTCAGTGTTCTAATGTCTCAGTGAGAACATTTGATGCAGAGACAGAGAGCAACCACGTGTCCTCACTAGTCCATGATGTAGTGATTATTTACCTCAAGGTAAGACTGCATCTCGCGGAATTACAAAACAGCGGCATGCATTAAAGATGACCGAGAGAAGGAAAATTCTCCACGATCTGCCAAGTGAACGGTGGGAACTATCAGCCAGACCCGACGCAGTTCCGGCACGCTTATTGAAATACTGCAATTAACAGTGCCTTGCGGCCTTCAGCACTAACCAACTGTGAAGCCGCCTCTGATGAGCCGATGGCAGCGCTCAGCTCACTAGCATCGCGCACCAAAGTCTCCAACATCCCCCCAAAAAAGAGGTTGGACGTGACTCGGCCAACAGTGAGCAACACTGGGGATGTTGATGCTGTTCTGAGTAATGCGCTCACCTATGTAGCTTGGTCAGAACACTGAAGGCCACCCTCAGTTGCACTCAGTACAAAGCCCTTCTTACTCAGGGCCGCCAGCTGGCTGTGTACGACAGGGAGGCTTTAACCAACCTGAAAAGTTTCACCGGTCACGATGAAACAGACGTGGGAAGCTTGAAGCTGCCCAGTGTCGCGCTGCACGAGCTTGCAGCGTATGACATTGTTCAAACGCATCAGGACAGTGTGATGCTGGGTCAGCACCTGCTGGCCAAGCCTTTTGATTGCGTCGCAGCCGCCAGCCAGTACGCTGTTATCGCGTCTGCGACATGTGAGCACGGGGTTGAGCGTAATTTGAGGGTCACATTCATTCGGCTTCAACTGCATCAGCGGTGAAAAATTCCGACCCTGAGGGCGCCGCACAAGGCAAATCGTCCCAAAAAGAAGGATTTAAAAGCATCCAGTATAAATGTACTCCGCCACGTAACTCCTTGTGGACATAGTTTCAGTAGTTGTTTTTCAGTAGTTGACATAGTTTCAACTATGTCCTCGCGGGTAACCTCGACCCTAGGGGTTTTGCATGGAAAGCCGCTGTGTGCTGTTTAATCCTCAGTATAAAGTGTATGAACGAAATCACAAAGCATGAATCTGCGTTGCATTCACCCGTGAATGTGGATCGGCGGATAGTGAATCTGGAGAGAGATCTGGCAAAAGTAACTGCAGATTTAGCAAATGCTCAAGGTAAGTGTCTCCGATCTGCATGTAGATTGCTGAACTAATGCTATAAACTCGATCTTTGAAGTTTGAATCCAGTGCTGAAATTCGTTGTAACATGCAATTATGTCAGCTCTTTTGTTGTTAGATTGTTTATTCTGAAGCATGATAGTTTTTGCTTTACAATTTTTCAAGTGATATACTGCAATCAAATTCCTTCAGCTGCCTTTTATGAAATGATATTACGATAGCTTTTGAGTATTTGCTTTTTCTCCTATGTTCTGATATTTTTACATGCACGTGTGTGGCAGCCACGCAGCACAGGTGTGAAGCATGAAACAAGGGGAGTTTGAAATTTGTATAATTCATCCTAACCTCAAGTTGGTGTTAGAGGTTTCACCGATTATATGTCTGTGGGAATATCTGGTACATCTACAGGGTGTTTCAGAAACAATGATATTTTTTAAATGTTCAGTAAAGTACTAAAAATCCTCCAAATCCGTCCACAAAACGCTCATTATAATGGTATATTGTAGGACATTTTCTATAAAGATGGTCCATTTGAATCAAATATTTTCCCCCGTCTTAAATGTGCTCGGAAAATGATGCAAGAAACATGACATATGCCCGGTTATATTTGAGAACACGGAGCTGGCAGCACTCTAAAAAGGCTTTAGCACGCAAAGATGGCACGTGAGCAGGCACATCAAAGGCACAAGTTTCAGTAATATTACAAGTTTAAAGCTTTTGGCTCAAGCTCAATATAGCTCATTGGCTTACCTTCCATATGAATGGCTGAATGCGACGGACATAGCGCAAAAGACCTCACTGTTCACCACAGAACAAGGGACATGAACCAATTGGGGATGGCTTGCTTGGATCCGAGCTTTCCTAAGCTTGAGGGGTGTGTTTTTTTACAATTAATTTCCAGAGGCAATGCGCGTTTGGACTGTGATGCAACACAGTGGCGATGTAATGTTTGCAGTGTCATTGCCGTGATACTTGTTACGTGATATGCACGTGATTTCTACTAAATTTTTTGATGAAGGCAAAATAGACAGCATTTTCTACTCATTTATAAGACTACTTTGAACTAGCAAAATTGTAAAAACAGCTATCAAAATACGAATAATCGTTAATGTCCCAAAATTCGCCTTCGATTGATATGTAAATCATACCACAACAACCTATCTATAGCCGCATTATGACCAATTCAAAAATATCATTCTTTATGAAACACCCCGTAAATGACTTCCCAGGGCTGGTGCATGAAACATTGGTGATTCGCAAAATGCAATAAGCATATCAATTTGCAGAGAGCGCTCAGACTGGAATGCAGCTCCAAGAGGTCGCGCTTGGAGTAGCCAGAGCAAAGGACCGGCTCCTGAAGGTGGTGCAAATCCTCGAGGAAAAGGTTATAACCGGTAAGGCCTGTCTAGTGTGAGAAGCTTTAGTTGATGCAGTATGAAAGGCTTTTATGACCTGTATGATTCTCCAGCATATGTGGCATATCGTGTTAGGGAAGGAGCAGAGGTAGCTATGCTGGAACTAGGGTAGGGAATCAAGTCCTTTCTCTGACTGGATTCAAACCCGCAAAGCTTCCGATTTATTGACCAGACTAATTCAAACTCAAGCCTACGGTCTACAACCACAAGTATTAGCGACCCTAGGCCCAAACTAATCGTTATCAATGTTGCACTAGCTGCAAATCAAAGTGCACTAGCTTCGTACTCCTTAATTTTTGATGCTACATCCCATCCCATTTTGTGGGCTCTCATTCTATGCTGAGCCACAACGATAGTCTATTTGTATGTACCTAATGCATGGTATTGAAAAATCCTATCCATGCTGGTCCCGGCCGGCTAATTTCCGGTCAGTATTACATCCTAGAAGCAAAAGCAGCATCTCCTGTCTAAAACTGACCGTATAATACAGTGTGAACCACTGAAATAATATTTTATTTCGATTACGTATTAGTTCAAGCATTATTGCTAAAAATAGTTTTTAAGTATTCCAGTATTATCTGTGTGAAGGAAGGCTTGTTCTTTTGTCGGAAATATAGTGTTCGAAACAGCGGCATGTACAGTGATAACTTGAGCTTCAACTCTAACGAACAATTTCGTGTATTTTGCCAGTGCCGTGTTCTGGTGCGGCGGGTGACTCTCCCGTGGTTCGGTCTCGCCCTCTATCAATCCTCTTATCAACGAGCGTCATGACGAGTCAGAGGATAGCTGAGCCGGCAGCTCCCAGGAAGGACAGCTACGGTTTGGATAAACGCCACGGATTCGGGCTAAGTAGCGTCTGATACAAAAATGTGCTATACTTCAATGTTTATGTAACGGGTTACATTTTTTCTTTTTCTTCCGGCTGTTCTGGGGAGGGGTACGAACCCCGTTAAAAAGGAATATATCGCCACTAGACTTATTCCGTATTAGGCCATTCGGATGGAACACAGAGCGGTCCTTGCGCACGGCCAGGATGGCCGGAAACGGACCACGCGCACTGTGGCCTGATGTGAGCCAGGCCACCAGAGACTGGTCACACGCTTGGCCGTCCCGTGACTGCAAATCACGTGAACGTGGGGGGGAGTACCCTCGAGAAATGCGGGGCAGTCGCGCGGGAAGAGGCGGAAAGGTTGGGAGTGATTAGAGGCAGGGCAGGCAAAGAGAGACCCGAAGGCGGGAGAAAGCACTGGTTGACCAACCATGTAAGTACCCACGGAGAAAACCCTCCCCGGGCCGACTCCTTCCCCCCTGGCAATGAATCCCTCAAAAAGGGTCGACGCCACCCCAGGGCAGCGGACCTAGATCTAAAAATGTAACCCGAAAAACATACCGAAATCCAAAAATGTGATAAACCAAATCACGTATCTGAGCGGGGAACCCCTACGCACCGCCACATCTCGCATTAATCACTCTTACCTCCTATTCTAGAACTGGACTTTCCTCAAACCGACAATGGTATGGCGCCGACGTTTTTTTCTTTCTTTAGTATGTATTGTTTTGTGAACGTATGCCCCTGCGTACCACTGTGTGTATGTGTGTGTGTGTGTGTGAGTGTGTATGTCATGTCCAGAGCGGATGCAGGAGTAGCCAGGGCTGCACGCTCTAACACCTTTCAGGGTCGTTAGGCGGACATTGGAGGGGAAATTGTTTTCAGATAATCTGTTCTTAGGGCGTCAAGCTAGCATCAGTTCACATGACATGAAACCCTTTATTTGTAACGCTCCGTGCTGATGGGAAAAATACGATCGTATATGATACTCAAAGCTTTCAATCCCCAGGGGGGACATATTCTTTGCCTAGAAGCAAGAGAAACCCGGATAAAAATGTGTTAACGGTATCTCCGTTTCTATTTCATTCATTCGTTTAACCTTTTTCCAATGTGTGCTCCTCGTTGTTTCAATCGGACGACTCGGACCCTGCCAGCAAGCTCATATAATTATTATTCGAAGTCGGGTCTGTGTAGTCATTGAGACGAGGAAAGGTAAAAAAACAACAACAATACGCGACGTTTGGCTGTCATCCGGGATTCTAGCTGACGGGCACCAGCGAGACCCGCAGATCACTCGCCACAGGAAAGGGGGCCATAACCACGGCACAAAATACGCACCACCAAGTGTTTCTCTGTTATTCGCTCAACGTAGGTTAAAATGCAGCCCTGCATAGTAAAGGAAAACGAGGAATAATGTGTGCGTTAATACCAATTTCGTGGCCTTTAGTTTGAAGCATTGTCCTTTCCAGTGGACACAAATTAACATTCGAAAAGAAACCCCCGGTGCTTCTGAAAGCGTTTCGGGGCCGCACGTGGTCCCGATTCGTCCTAAGCCCTACTGACGAGTCGCACGTGACCGAACAAATCAACCACCCGGACAAAAGGTACGTTCAACGTCAGCAGTCGCAACGGGAGACCAAAGGTTCTTTTAGGGGAGATTGTGCATGCACCAGAATGACAACAGGACGTGGCGGAAGTCCTCTAACCTCTGAGCAGCCAGGTTTTAGGAGATTATACCCCCCAGGCGCTCCGCTTGTCTTTTTCCCCACCAACCGGAGGGGATCAGTCAACGTACACACGTTTTTTTCTTCCCCCTTTTGGGTTTCCTTCCAATTTTCTAAAAATACGATTCGTTCGTGTACCTCGGCTGTTGACGATGAATGGCTGAATAGATTGCACCAGTATCGAGTAGAGACCCGGATTGTAATGGGCAGGGATAAAAGTACATCACCTATATTTGAGGACCTTATATGTCTCAGATTTCTAATCTTTTTTACTTCAATGTGTATGGTGCCCTTGGTTAATTTCCTTCATGTTTAAATGCGAGAGCCAGACTCGATCTCTTAGGTATTAATGGTCGCGGGCCCCCGGTGTCCAACTAAGGGCGAGGAGAGAGGGCCTGACTAGCTCAGAGAGAGGTGAAGACGTGGCTGACGGCTGGCGGCATAGCCGCCAGCGCCGCAGGCGCGTCAGCACACAGGACCGACGAGCCGCAGGGTGACGATGGCGCGATTGAGTGGCCGCCCTACGCGGGAAACCACCAACCCGCGCCGAGCACCGGATTCCCTGCTCGATACCACCAGCTAGTCCCTCAGAGTAAAGGGAAAATGAGGAACGACGTTCTGTTAGCCGTGCCCTTGTGTACAGCGTGTCCGTGGGCAACGGTGAATGGGTCACCTTCGGAAGGGACGCAAACGCGTTCTTTTCCAATGTTTAATCACCCGACTCCGAATCAGCCCGAGGAGCGGGCTGGGCTCTAGGGTGTCCCTGCTCAGCAGAGGCGGTTGATGTGGTTCTGAAGGTGGGTGGGTTATGCCCGCCTAGTGCCTCAAGTAGAGTAGTTGAAAAGGTACCGGGGTAAGGCTGGAGGTGCACCCGAGGAGAACCTCACTAGTTTGAGCGATCGCCTAGATCCCGTAAGGCGAGAGTCGCAGGGAGGGCGGAGGCACTGATTCCTAAGAAACCGATCCAACCGTCTCCGCTCAGCATATTGACGACCTAAAAGCCAGCCAATGATCTCATCGCGCATGATACATTGCACTTATTGGAAGGGATGGGGAAAAATTGGCTGATAAGTGGCGGGCGCTCGAATCCCATATTATCTTTTTCAAATTCTCTGGCCCAAAACAGGGGGGGTGGTGTTAATTGTAATCATATGCGTTAAGTTTTTTTGGACCTAGCCGGTATGCAGAGTTTTCTAATCAGTTGAGCAACATTGGAGGGAGGGCTAGTCTAAACGGGAGGGTCTCGTGTTTTTTTTTCAAGTAGATTTCAAGGGGGACATGTGACCTTTTTATGTAACGAATTTTTGACTGTTCTGTTTTCCTCCTTTAAAAGAAAGGGCCCATTACAACCTCTCCATTGGAAATAGATAGGAAAAAAGGTTTAAATTAAATAAATGGAAATGGATGGTTGTAGAGCATTTTATTTAATTAGCATTTAGCGTTGCATTGCAGAGCATTAATATTTGGTTTGCCTCATCCTAGCATTTCTAATGATATGCATTTGGACCTAGTTTGACCTTGACCTGACCTCAGGCCACGTCAAACCCTAGGGGCCTGTTCCAGCGCCTCCTTAAACCTGATCTAACCTCCTCAAAGCTTCTCCAACTTCCTCTCGCCCGGTCCAGCGCCTCCTCCAACTTCCTCCAAGCTCGTCAAAGCTCATCTCAAATCTAATCCAACCTCCTCTCAAACGAAAGGTGGTTTTTCAGAGGAGGTTGGAGGAGGCTCATTGTGGCGCACGAATTTCAATTGAGAAACTGAAATAAGCTGTTTTACAGAGAGAAACGACGTTTGAGGGCAGCTTAAGGTTTTGATTCCTTTGTTTTTCGGCATACCACTTTCACTTAACTACATTAAATGAGCATCAGAGGCCTTAATAAAATTCGATTAGTTTCTCAGCTTTGCAACGCCCGCCATATTGGAGCGTATCAGGCGCAATCAGCTGATATCTCATCCCAAATCGGTCCAGCGGACACCGGTTTTTGCGCCTGCTCCGACTTACTCCAAGCTACTCTCATCTTTTTTGTAAGGAGGCGCTGGAACAAAGCCTAGGTTTGACCCGATTTGTCCTAGCAAGGTCATATTTCGGTTCGGCTTGCGAGGATTCCTCTGGCATATATTGTTTGGGTCAATATTTACTAGTTCAGATGTAATGACTGAAAATCTTCATCTACATGTTTCCCTATAGTGGCATGTTTTGACTTCTAGTGACCTTAACAACTTCCAAACCTAGTAACCTTCTAGTAACCTGACAAACTGACTTCTGACTTCTAGTAACCTGACAAACAAATGGTGCAAATATTTTCGATAGAGGTTTGAATGGGCTATCCAACACCGTTTAACATTTTTCGCTATCTAGCGTGGTTCTCGGGATCTTAGGGGGACTCTAGTCTGGGGGAAGGGTATCCCCTCCCGTCAATGCGGGGTGACTCAGACCCCCGTCAATGCTCGTAGGAACATTGTATTTCTGGAGAAATCTAGTTCTTCAAAAATATCTTAAATTCAAAATTTTCCTCCATTATTTGAGCCACATAGGTCATTTTGAAATTAGATTTGACGCACAAGGCAACCAGCTAAAAAATAGCTATCCTGCAATATTCTTTGGCTGAAAACCCGACGTAGTTGCTTTTGACTTTGCATGACAGAGTTCGTCGCTGTGTTATATCAACAGTTGTTCATTTTTTTGCGGAAAGCAGTCCAAAAGAAACAAACCTCTCCTGAAGTTTTCTGGGAAGGAAAAAATCGCCAACACTTCTTTAATAGCAGTAATACAACACTCCTTATCCTTCTCCTCTAACAAGTGTTGGACAGGACAAGATAAGACCATTACTCAGTCATAAGTTGATAAAAATAAATAAAACAATAAGAACAGAAGCATACAAATAACCGATTAAGATAATTCAGCGAAATTTTCATTGTTATTGAAAAGCTAATGTTTGGCTGAAATAATAGAAAAGTCTGTCACACAAATACTGGTTTAGTCTTGTATTGTCGGCATTACTCTTATGTTAGAGGTACCAAGATCGTTGTTGTCACGACATCCAATTTTTTCATTCTAAAAAGCATTTGTGTGAAGCTCAATTCGAGGTGTGGGTACACTATGATCGAGAATTTTGGATATTTTCTACACGATTCTGATAAAGGACTGTGCCCGAATATGTAATCTTCAGTGTTTTTTACATTTCCGGATTCGAGGCGACAGGCCACCTCATCAACTTATCACCATGCTCCTCGCCGCAACACTTCAATACTAATCAACATTACTCACTCATGTTTGAAACGGAGAGTTTACCCCAGATCTGAATAGAATGTTCTGCCTCGAAGCCTTTCAATGGTTCAGGTGCACTTATTTCGAAGTTGGGCACATTACTCCAGCTGACTCAGTATGTACTGCATAGCCATAGGCGTATCTTCTGAACCAAGAGGCCAAAGCCAAACATGCAGCGGACAGATACGCTGGATAGGAACAGAAGAAAGGCTTCAAACAGCGCAAGAAAAATCAGTGCGCGAGCTGTCCGAGCTGGGGTCATCACTGAAGACCCTTCTCTCTGTCACACGGGTAGAAAGGAAGCGGACTGGTGGACAAAAACAGTGGAAAGAGGAGGACGTGGTGAAGGACGTGGTGTACGCTTTATGTATGCATACTGTCAATATATGTGTATGGACGTAAAAAGGCCATTTCTATCCACTGCCTATCCCGCAAAACCTACGATTTCCTGCGAACAAAGCTTAACCTGCCTCTACCTGGCCTCACAACTCTGCGAAGATGGACCAAGAGGTTCCAGACTCCTCCCGGACTCTTAGAACTCTCGCTGAGGACGATGAGCGCCGTGAAAGACACACTGTCCGAAAGAGGTCGTCTGGTTGTCCTTTCCTTTGACGAAATGTCAGTGGACGCCCGGATGTGTTTTGATTCGACCGAGGACCGTGTGTGGATGCGTGCAGTACGTGGCACCAGGACACCTGAAGAGGCCGCTGCACTCACCACCATCGTATGTGCCAAGGCTAGCTCAGGGTGTGAAATCCGCTGCCACCTCGCCCCTCCCTCCGTCAGAACATTGGTGTTTTTGGGTGATGAGGGACCTGTACAGCAGCAGAAGAATATCACGATCGGCTCCGAACTTCATTCTCGTCAAGATTTTAAGAATATTCAGTGATTTGAAACATCTCTCTCTCTTAGGTCCTGAAACTGAGGGACATAGCTCATACGGCGGTCAAGAATGATTCCTTGGAACCTTACATTATCTGCACTTCCACACGCTGGCCACACAGAGTAAGAATAGTGCAGGGCTTTGGTCGCCCAACTAGATATTTCGGAAAGTCAGAACGGTTTGACCAACCACATGAAGCCCTAACTGTGGGACTTAATTCGCAACCGCTGTGGTGTTTCCACCTGGAGCGCAGACAAGAACAACGGCCCCGTTCCCTCCAAAAGCACGCAGGATGAAACTGGTCTCGCCATCGCAACGAGCCTTCAGTGTCATCCCACATGCCGTCAACACGCATCGGGAGGAGCTGCTCGCTTACGGCCACTACCTTCATCAACATCGCTGCCGCGGGGTCCGGTTCTTTATATCAGGCATCGTGAGCAGGTACTGGCTCTGTATGGACCCAGCGTGTCGCGGCACTCTGCCCTCCGTACCCAACGGGAGACGCGAGACCAAATCTCCGTGTTGCGCACGCTGCTGGCCATGCCTACTACTGCCAGGCGTGATCAAGAGCTGATAACTGAGGTATTTAGAATGTATGCCGTATGGGACAGGTAATGTAGACACACTCATGCAATGCTTACATCATGCAATAAGTTTTGTTTAGACGGGGTTAACTAAGTGTTATTGACTGTAAGTGAAAGCCAGCGTGCAAGTTAAGGCATACATTCGAAAAATTCAAGCACAGTCTTGCCTATGCATTTATGTAATTGTTTCATTTTGCATTACGTCATTCCGTCGGATTCATGGGACAAACACTGTCGGGAAATCCCCATTTTTGCTACTGTTCTACAGGCACAAAATGGAGTCGACCTGTCGTAAGCTGTTCGACCCTTGCGCGCTAGATTACTGTTTGAGAGCGAAATCAGAAAGAAACCAATTAAATTGCTAATGTATTCTTATTACTACCAAGTTGTAATTCTTACTACTACCAAGGACAACGCAGACCTCAAAATTGCTGAGGAAATCCACATTCGGGAACTAAAACCCACTATGAACAGAAATTTACCCGTGAAAATCAAATTGATTTAATGGTATCGCAGTTATATCATCAAACCTCTCTCAAAAATAAACAATTGTATTACCATGTTCCCTGCGTTTATCTGCCCTCTACCAGTAAAGTTTCCGGACTGTAAACTATGTATACTGTGTTGCGATGTTGGATTTTTTGTGCTGACATTTCTGAATAGTTCTATCACTCTTAGAAGATGGCATAAGCCGAAACTTGTTGGGTTTTGTAATACAACTAAAAAAGTATGAATTATTTTTTCCTGGTCAATACATTCATAATATTATTCATTTATGCTCTAACTCTCAATGAAGCCAATTGAGCCACTTTTTCAATCTTGAAAATTCGAACGTGAAATAAAAATGCATAAATGGTGGCGGAAAGCCGGGTTCCTAATAAATCTAATCAGGCGGAAAGATGCAACTTCTGCTCAAGTTATTCTAAATATATCTTTTTTTGCATTTCTGTTGGAGATGGTTTCATTATTGCTATACGTGCTCTGAGCTTAACTTTGGAACGTTGGACTCTTGTCGGCATGATTTAATCATCAGAGCGGATTAAGCCCAGGCGCCAGGTCAATCACCAGTCATGCTTGCTCTTCCTGGGGAAGGGGGGTCTGAAGAACCACTGGGGTCACAAGAACCCACTGGGGAGATAATTAATGTGCATTGTTAGGCTACATTATTTATCCTTCCCATTCTCTTATAGTTAGACATCAAGAGTACACAATTCTTACCAGAATAGGGAACCGTATATTTCAGTTCCTGTAGGTTGGACAATGACAGGAAAAGTCTGGCTGGTCTGTTATAGAGACATCAGAGATCGCCAACTCCCACCTGAACCGGGCAGGAAATACCTCCAAGTACATGACGGCTGCTCACCGCGTGGACTCCCTGACGGACCTGGCCCTCAGCTACAACAAGGAAAAACACCAGAGAATGCCAAGACCGCTCACCAATACGATGGAGCACGTCAGGGGTTTAGTCCCAGAGCTGGAAGGCAGACTGCAGGCCTTACTAGAGCAGCATGCCGTGCCGGATTCCGAAATCCCGCCGCTGGCAGCGGAGCTCCGAACTCTGGCGCAGCACCTCTCCCGTCAAGATACAGCCAAGAAAGGCCAGGGCCTGGGGAACGCTATCGAGATGCTGAGTATCAGCATCACGAGGCATAGGAGCGATCTACAGCGAGTGGCCAACAGCTCCAAGCGAAGAGCCTAGGTGCGGATCAGGCTGAGACACAAGGCGAGGTTCTGCATGCAGCATGATGATGCATCGCCTCAAGGCGGAGACGGCAATGGAGGTGGCACCGTCTGACGTGGAGGAGGACTTGTTTCCATGGCATGCCCATGAAGCGGCAGGCAATTCATGTTTTTGATTATGCACTTTGTTATCGGAATGCAAATCCTGTTTTTGATAATGCACTTGTGTTATCAGAATACAATTCCCTTTTTCAGAATGTACTTGTGTCGTTGGTAGGCAATTCATTTTTGAGAATGCACTTGTTATCGGTAGGAAATTTTTGTTGAAGAATGTTCTTGCGTTATCGGTAGGCGATTTTTTGGAGTGTACGTACCTGGCTGACCTCACTGATGCAACGGCCTAGAGAATGGTCACGCGGGGCAAACAGGATATAGGGAAGACTCAGCCCAGGAAGAGAAATATGCCTGAGCTAAATGAGAAGGCAACCACCCTGCAGGATTTGATCAAGTGGGACAGAGCTCACGAGCCCCTGCTTACCTGCAGCCTCACCAGGCAGGAGATCCAAGAGTTCAAGGACACACTCATGGAGGTCCCTTACTACTGTGGTCACACTCAGCCCATAGAGAGGGCTATCAAGGAAGTGAGAGCAGCCTCCAGTGCTGTGTATGGGGAGGAGAGGCGGGATGACTGGATCCGGTCCAGGGCCAGCAACAGGGAGATCATGCCTGTCTGCAACACTAAGACAGATCTGCTGGGGCTCCTTGCTTAGACTGAGCAGTGAGCATGATTAATGGCATAAAGATTTAGATGACTCTAATTTGTGAAATATATACCAATAATATTGTGCAAAGTATCTTGTTTCATTAATTAGGATGTCATAGTCTTGTTAATACCCAGCACTTGGTCCAGCACAATGTACAACTATTATTTCCTCCTATTATGATTCACGGAAACGGTCATAACTCGGTTACTGGTCATGCCACAAGTCTGGGTCAAAGACCAAAATATGACCCATTATCAGGGCTATCTTTTGGGCTTTAATTCAAATCTGTAGCATGATTCTTACCAGAGGTATGGCCCTTTCCGTGAATCATGTCGGTTATTGGCGCTATACTGTGCAATGGATGAAAAAGTCGATTTACAAAATAACTGTTCCCCGTAAGTAAACGACTTTAAAAAAATGATGAAAATGATTTTTTGAGCTCCATATATGTCCCAACATCAAAGTTGGGGTCACAAAAACATTTTTTGATTTTAAGACACACCCTAATGGTCAGAAGATTGCGCGTATAAAATTCCTGACCCGCATTGGCGCTAGCATCCATCTATACCAGGAGTACGTAAAACCGGCTACCGTTCCACTGAAGTACTTGCTAACCTCCAAGGGCGATTCGTCTGTCTTTCGCGAGTAATAACTACCCGACAGTTAGACAGTTTGACGCAGCTTGTGAACGGCTCCTCATGAGACACCTCAACAATACAGGTTCAGGCAGCTGCTCTGTCCAGGATGACACGTGCATCCTTGCTGGAACCACAGGTAACATCAAGAAAAAGACGATCAAGACACTATACAGGACTTATCATTACGGGGTGAAAATGTCGAGGCGCACATTGAAGTGTGAGACGTGTGTAGCTGCTTTGACTGAAGCGGCTAAAGTGAGCCTGCCTGGGCACGGCCTTATATGTGCTAAGACTATAGGTGGCCTGGTGGTCTGAAGGTGCCATCACCAGTGTAGTGCTAGGCCACTGAGATGCGTGAGGCGTGTTGTAGCGGTGACTGGCAATAATATGTCACACGGAACCGGGTTGAAATCTGCCATTGTGACGTCGGTTCTGTCAGAAGTGGGTCTTCAGTGTTCTAATGTCAGTGAGAACATTTTATGCAGAGACAGAGAGCAACCACGTGTCTCACTAGTTCATGATGTAGTGGTTACTTACCTCAAGGTAAGACTGCATCTCGCGGAATTACAAAACAGCGACATGAAAGATGACCGGGAGAGGAAAATTCTCCACGATCTGCCAAGTGAACGGTGGGAACTATCAGCCAGACCCGACGCAGTTCCGGCACGCTTATTGAAATACTGCGATTAACAGTGCCTTGCGGCCTTCAGCACTAACCCACTGTGAAGCCGCCTCTGATGAGCCAATGGCAGCGCTCAGCTCACTAGCATCGCGCACCAGTCTCCAACATCGAGAAAAGGTGGTACTCTGGTACGAGCGTCGGAGACAAAAACAGTGCTGCCAGATTTGGCGGATTTCCGCAAATCTGGAGGATTTTGATATTGATTTGCAGGAAAATTTTGCACCTGGAGGATGGCGGAAAGCCTGGAGGATTACTCTCATTGAGTGTTCCACCTCGTTTATACAGCTAAACTGATATGGGCCTATTTCAGTGACTCTTCCAACCTTCCCCCAGCTCAGTCCGAAGTTGGAAAAGTCTCTACTGAAGTCTTTCCCCATCAAACATTAAAAAGTTAATAAAGAGCATCCCAATTTTTGTAGGAGAAGGTTGATGATGATTTAAGGAGGCTCTAGAATATCCCCCAAAAAATAATTCTAGAGGTTGTCTGGAGGTCTACGGAAACTAAAAGCTGATCGAACTGTGAAAGTGTTCCGTGAAAAATATTGCTATTTGTGTAATCTTGCACCTTGTTGTTACCGTGTGACCTTGTTGCTTCTGGGACTGCCGAAGAATGATTGTCGTTGAATAAGTTAAGTTATTAAATTGGCTTTCATTCAGGCTCGGAAAATGGGGAACGCTTAGTACGCGCAAAGGTACAATAAAGATTGGGAACGAGAGCCGGCGCTGAAAGGGTGGCTTCAGACCGTGGAGCGCGATCCATCCCGCGCCCGGTGCAAATTTTGCAACTCCACGCATGTGGCCAAACACAAGGACCTTGTTGACCATTCTAATTCCGGCAAACACAAAGGGGATGGTCCAGGCCCCCTTGCCTTGCGAAAATCCGGGAGCTTTTGGTGCGAGACATTTTTTTCAGGAAATACCTACTGGCCTTGAAAAGTACCCAAGATAAGTGACGTTAAGAAATGTAACGAATGCGCTATTATTGCCGTGTTCTTAGTTATGACAATTATGACTCATGTGTTTCAGTCCTTCTCTTGGGTAATTTTTTAAAAAAGCACATTGCACCAAAAGCTCTCGGATTTTGCAAGAGGGCCTGGACCATCCCAAAAAGCTGTATCAGTATCAAATCAACCAAAATTCGCGATTCTTTCCCATTAGCAAGTAGCAGTCACAAAGAAGATGTGAAAAAGGCTGAGCTGCGCCTGGCATTTCACATTGCTGAGCATGGGTCAAATGCCTCAGTCGACCATCTTTGTGAGTAAAATTTTTGATTCTCAAAAGTTAGAAGGTTCCTAATTGCTGAGGCGAGGAGCATTTTAAGAAACCGAAGTTGGAAATTGTCTTACCTATCTCACCAAGGCCTAAAATGTAAATTTAATATAATAACATATTTCCTATATATTCGAGCACAGCCCTTTTTCAGAATAAGAATGGATGTAATTGAATTTATAAAATCCTTGCGCCCTGGATGTAGCAAAGACCTCATATAAACATATGCTATTTTGCCTTAGTATATAAAATAATCCTTGGTTATATAGGTATCTATGTAGCACATATCTCCGATAAACATGTTAGATTTGAGGCCTTTGCAGCACAAAGGATCCAGGATCTTTATCAATCCTATAACATACCTTCTGATTTTGTCAAAGGGATGTACACAAATATATACCTTGTCTTCTGGTTTATTATATTTTTATTTCATAATTCATGGAGATAGGACAATATCTAACTTCAAGTTGTTGAATTTTTAATTTTTATAACATGGCAGGCCCCGCAATGTTACTCTGGGACATCAGAGCATTAATCAATCTACCATTAACCAATTACTGATAAGATTTATGCTGTTTTTGCAGTTAAGATAATAATGCTTATCAATGCGTATTCACTCTTTAGACTCTACCATGCTCTACAGCTCACTGTGCCTTAAAATATGATAGAATTAAGATTTAGCATACTACATTCACTACATCTTGTTGTTTCATAGGCTCTTTCAATTGGGGCTGACAGAATGAGCTCACTAAACAATGGCCAACTTCAGCAGAACTGTTGGAAAAGTACTGAAAAGGGAGATGGGGGCGGCTTGGCTCCAAAGGAAGTAGGTAAGTTAGTTTTGGTAATTTTGGTCTGATTCCCAAATTGATAATAGTTGTGGGAGAATAAAAAGTGCCTTGCTTGCATGCATTTTTTACCCCTTATTTTTTCGGTGTACTCACAATGTATGCTTTAGCAGGCAATGTATTAATTAGTATAAATAGAAATTCTTTGATTGTGAACTACACTCCCATGCAAGTTTCATGAAAAGGTAGTCAAAATATATTATTAGGAAGTTATGATGCATAATTTGCATTTTATCCAGATTAGATTTAGGAGAATCAAGTTTATGGGTTCGCAAAGTCCAAAATCAAAATAGAGTGGGCCATTTGGTTACCCTGGCACCAAATTTTGTTGTTGGGGTCAAAATGCCTGCATCCTGGATGGTTAGGAGAGGAGAAGTGAAACTAAGAAGGGATGGGGTTTTCACTGTTTGGATGATCACGGAATAGCTCTGTCTTCTCCCCAAAAATTCGGTTAACACGTGCACTGGAAGGGGGCCTCAGAGGCCCCCCACCTGTTTTTTCGGGTTGGCCGGAGAACCGTTCATCACCAGGAAATGGAACTCAGCCACATTTGAGACAAATAAATAAGACGTCGATTGGTGAAATATTTTTGAAAATCAGCCCATAATTTTTTTCACTTATAGGCTTTCAAAGTCCGACTTGTATTCTGAGATCGCACCAATTGTGCGGCCGCAGTATTTAACTGCGTTGCATGACGAATGGTGACGTCATAATGCAATATAATTGGGTTTTATGTAAAGGTCATCCTACATGAAGGTCAAGGTCACAGGTCAAGGTCATGTGACCTCTTCAAGGTCATTGGCCCCAGTCAAATGGCATCGCCCATTATGACGTATATTATGGTATGATGTCATAATAAAGGTTACTCTGTGTCAAGGTCAGAGGTCATGGGTCAAGGTCAAGCACTTGTTCCCTGCCCAACGGAGGCCATATTGGCAGTTGCATTGTATATTGAGGGAATATGCTACTTTGTGACGTCATAGGTCAATGACCTTGAATGACCTTCAGCCCCAAACTAGGAGGTCACCTAGTACGGGACCTTCCTTCCATACCTTAAGGCCGTTTTTAGTGTATGTGACTTGGTTCCGCAAAATCCCGGCGTTTCCCGGTAGGTCATAACTCCCATCTTTAAGAAAGGACCCAAGCAAGAACCATCCAACTAGCGACCAATTGGTCTGACCTCAGCACCATTCAAGGTCCTGGTATCTCTGATCCGTAACAGATTGGTGCAGTTTCTCACTGAGTACGACCAGCTAAGCAGCGCACAGCATGGCTTTCTTCCACGGAAATCCTGTATGACACAACTTCTCTGTACAATGGAAGATTGGACGAAGGCAAGTGAAGATGCGAGCCCATCGATGTGGAGTACTTGGATTTTAGCAAAGCCTTCGACTCGGTTCCGCATGAGAGGCTCCTTTGCGAGCTAAGGGCACTTGGAGTGACTGACAACCTGCACAACTGGGTCAGAAATTTTCTATGTGGTAGACGGCAAAAAGTATCTGTCTGTGGGGAGACCTCAACCTGGCAACCTGTAACCAGCGGTATCCCGCAGGGCTCAGTACTTGGACTTACACTGTTCCTTTTATTTGTGAACGACCTGCCCTCTGTCACTTCTAGCAACATTCAGATGTTTGCGGACGGCACCAAACTCTACCATGCAGTGTCGACCATAAACCAACAGAACATGCTCCAGAAAGTTTTAGACTCCCTCAGCCAGTGGGCAAGGACCTGGCAGCTCCCGTTCAATGAGGGGAAATGCACAACACTCCATCTTGGTCCTCACAATTCACACAAGAACTACTTTCTGAACGGCAAGGAGATCAGGTGTGTCCCAGAAGAGCGTGACCTAGGGGTTGTGATTGACAATGGCCTCAAATTTAGATCTCAGGCGGCAACAGTTGTAGCAAGAGGAAGCAGGATGCTAGGAGTTGTGAAGAGAGTCTTCAGCAACCTGGACGCTGATATTCTGCTTCCCCTTTACAAGGCCCTAGTGAGAACACACCTCGAGTATGGGAACCTGATATGGGGGCCATTCATTACAGCAGACCAGCGGGCTGTGGAAAGAGTGAAGCGCCGAGCAACCAAACTGGTACAGCCGATAGCACACCTCTCGTACACAGACCAGCTCAGGGCCCTGAAGCTTCCCTCTCTGGTGTACCGCCGACGCAGAGGGGATATGATCTGGGTCTTCAACATCATGACTGCAAGAACAGGGCTGAGAGGGAACCTCCTCTTCACCCAAGCAAGCACCTCAACAACTCGTGGCCACTCCATGAAGATCAGGAAACCGGAAGCTGCCACCAGAGGAAGGCGTAACCACCTTACTAAAAGAGCCATCAACGATTGGAACTCTCTTCCAGAGGGGGCGTGACCTCACCAAGTACCAACACCTTCAAGAATAACCTAGATCGACATTGGTCGGCGAACATGTATACCACGCCGTTCACGGAATGATCTTAAGTCTGGTTTTATTAAGAGCTCGTTGAGATAGGACAACATACAGGCCGCTGTGCCTTACAACCAGTCCACAACCCTATATGGTATGGTAAATAAGAATGCCCGCGCTTCCTTTGGAAGCCAAGAACGGTTGGGGTGCGAGCGTGTCTGCGGCCGTTCCTTGTGTTTTTTTGTGCTAAAAAGACTAGATTAAGTGTATATACATTTTGTTTAAGTGTATATCAAGCTCGATTAAGTGTGAATACAAAACTGGCTGGACAAAATGCCTTTCCCATCGCGTATGAAAGTGACGTGTGGGCATCTTCATAACAGTAGGCCATGCACGTTCAATGGTGAGGCCTGCAACTATTCGAGGCACCTCAAGATGGCTCATCCTGGTCTGCCATCTAGGATGCTGGGACAAGATTCAGTTGCGTCATGGACAAATGGATTTGTGAACATGGTAAGTTTCATAATTTCAACTTTAAGAATCCAGTACATGGTTCTATCCGTAGCAGGCTTACAGGTGTTCACACATTACAATTCATTTAGCTGAATTGCAAAGTGATAAATTGCCCAAAGTGGTCTATACCTTGCTAGGATCCCCTGTATCCTGGTGTAAAACCGGGAGAATTTGAGGGCAGTATGTCTGTTCACATAAGCGTAGAAACGTCCAGAATATTGGAGAGGCCAAGGTGCATTTTGAAGTCATTTCTTTCCAGTCAATGCCATAGGACTAATGGTTAAGAATCACAAATATTGGGGGGGCATGATGCCCCTGCCCCCCTGTTCCTACGCCTATGTCTATTCATTTTAATCATACATTTGAGTAGGTACCTATGGGACAAATCTGTACCTACTTGGGACAAATCTGTATGCTTGCTGTTGCTTCCTCTTCAATGCCATAATATGGCATACATTTAAGCTATGGCCCATAGCTTAAATGTTGAATAACAGTGCTTGTGCCACTACTGGCCTACTGAAAATTGGAACACATATTTTTGTATTCAAACATTTTACAGTGTGGATCCCGAGTCTTAGGTATACCAATAGGCATTGTCAATTGCCAATTGACCTGCCTTCAATCCTAGATGCCAAATTGGCAAACTGATAATTCTCTCAGTATCTGTTCTAAATGATAAGAACGCTGTTCAATCTGCTTGACAGGCGGATGACGTGGATAAGTTCGTGCGGACGATGGACACCCGCTGCGGTGTACGGCATGGGGGAGTGGATGTGCGTGGACGCGCCCATGGTGCAATGAACACTAAGCTAAGCTGTCACATGCAAAACCTGAAGCAGGTAGGAGATCTCAAGGGCATCCAGAATGTGATGCATGTTGACTGCCTACGCTGCGTGCAGCGCAGTACAGATGCTCTCATCTGTGCGAAACTTGTGCCTCCATCTTGTGCTATCACGATGAGTGAAATCGAGGCAGCATGGCAGGTACTCAGAAAGGAGCGTCAGGGTGCGAGTAATCAAGAACTTATGAAAGTCCTCTTCAGCGCAGCTCAGTCGAGTGCGCCCATACATAGGTTCTGTAGGCTGGTGATCCGAATGTGGTTGATGAGCCCGCCGGAGTCTGTCGTTGAGTCCATGGCGAGCGTTGTGGACGATGTGTTCGGCACACATCGGCAGCTGGACCATTCAAACGCAGCTCTCGAGCTGCAAGTCAGATGGAATGGCCCGACAGTGTTCAAAGCGAATCGCATTGTTGAGTCAGTGCTGGCAAGAAACTCACATCGCTTTGTCAGAACAAGCGTGGACGTGACTAGCTTTCTCGAGGGCACTGTGATTCGAAAACATCTGGAGGTAGGGCTGATCGTGTCACATGTTTTTCGCAATGAGTGTTTTCGTTGGTAGCCTGTTTGGATCCAGGTTTTGTTGTCGCGTCTGACCTACTGTAATCGTTGGAGACGTAACATCTGAATCGGGTATGGAAATGAGGGGTCAAAAAGCATTTGCATGACCGTTCCCACCAGCTAAAAATGGGGCGTCAACAATCTTCCTGGACGCTGACTAAAAACTTTCAACAGTACGACAAATAATTCTTTGGATTTGCGCCCTCTTTGCTTCCGCACAGTATGGTTATACTGTGCCGGTTTCCTCCCAACTGGGCTCAGACAATATTTTTTACAGAAATGGGGAGGGGGCCTGGCTCCCTTTCCGACGCAGATGAGCATTGGGATGCGTGAAAGAACTATGTTCGCATAATTAAAAACGTTTTACGGTGGTCTCCAGAAGCTTTAGCAGAGTATTTCAGACATGTTGCGCCTGTTATTGCAAAACGGAATTCACCACCCCCAATTGAATGCTGCAATTCGATTATCAAATCGTTGAACTGAATTCCGCTGTGAGAAGTCATAAGGCCAAGCTTAGCTATGTTAAGTTAATTGGCGTGATACAGTTTTAGGCGTTACTTTGAAGTATAATTTTCACTTTTTTTGGCCTGGGGAATTCGAAGGATTTTTCATGCATCCCTTCCGGGGTTACGGTTGTTGGTCTTATTACAAAATGGTTGAAATCAAGAGTGGCTTATTGGTGGCTGAGCAGTGACCCAAAATAGGTTTTGCGCTAGGGTGTCGAGTGGAAAATTCAGCTCGGAATATATGGCGAGTGAGTGGAAAATTCCCTTCAAAATGTATGGTGAAGTAAAAATTTTCCAATTTTAGTACTCGGGTGGTAAACTCTCAGATCCCTTGTTTGAACTAAGGGAAGGATATTTTGTTTAATTTTCTCTAAGTAAATATTTTTAAATCGTCCCCAAGCAGCATTGTTTGACCATTACCATGTAAAAATTTGGGTTAAGCAGGTAAATCTTTACCAACTGAAACCCCCTGATGCAGTCTCCAATTATTGTTTAAGGCATTGGTGAGTTGCCACAAAAAACTTTGGGGGGCCTCTGAGACTGACCTTCCGGAGAAAGAACTCTCGGAGCCACCAAGACTAACATTTGAGGGATAAAGACCAACTATTGTGCCCCTCCTCTCCTCTCCCACATGACCAGCTCTAAAAAGCCTCTGAGACGAGATATCAGGGCCCCTTAGACAAACTCTGCAGAGGAGGCCTCCGAGACCGGCAGGTGGTGAAAAATAAAGAAGAGATTTGCCTAAATGTATTATCTAAGCATACACTGTACAGTTTTTCTGTCCGGGACAACGCCCCTCCTATACCTATATTTATCGGAATTTTGGAGGCCACTTCTGACCTCAAGCACTGCACCTCTCATACACCTATGCTAGGGCCCAGTAGAGCCTTGGCTTACACTTAACTAACCCAGACGAAACTACAAACTTTCTATCATGGCAATAAACTCTTCCAAACCCTTGCTAAAAGTTTCTTTTCTTTACCTGTCAATTCCCCTGCCCCTCTTCACATATATTCCCACCTTCCTTCACATGAATGTGCTGCATCGAAGCTACAGCAGCCTCGTGTCTTTCTGTTATTTCTTCTTTTCGTCTACAATCAGCCAGGCGCGGCGGGTTGCGACAGCGTCAGAGCGACTACTACCTTAAATTTCTGATCGCTTGCTGCTTGCCAGTCGCCTGAGCTACATAATTTGCTTTTTGAAAATTGTTCTAAAAAAGTTTCTAAATCCTTATAGGCCACAAATTCTACAACCAAAAGCACACAAAGGGGAAGACTAACAATGTTTTGTCAATAACGAATATGCAAAATGCAGCCTGTCTTTCAAAAAGCCTAAAGATACCGTTTTTATTTACTAGATGTAAAGACGACCTTTTGGTAAGTCCACGCCGTAGACCAGCCACACAAAAAAGTGCCGATATTTGAAGAGCAACTGGGTGCATTCTTGTTGCCCCCAAAAAAATCGTTTAATGAAAATGTAGAGTTTCAATGTATTCAAATACCGGACACTTTCAGTTCAACTTAAATATCAGCGTATTTATGCCTAGGGTGTCGTAGGGTGTCGTGAGTGGATTTGGGTGTCACACGGCGTGGACGCAGCAATGAACGGTTGATACGGATAAAAATGATTTTCTTCGCAATAAATGGCCAATTTTCTACGATACATTGTAAAAAATATGCTGCTTAGCATACAAATTTCAAGATAATTGCTTTTAACAACAAGATGACCAAAAATGGTTTTTCACCATTCTCGGCACCAGAAAAAAATACAAAACTAACTTTTCAAGCAGAACTTTTCAAGCCTAGAAATCATGTGCACATATAAACTGTTTTCCAGAAATTTATCTCTCAAAGTGGCCAGCTCATTTTTTTAGCAGCACAAGGCTAGGGTGTCTAATTTTCCACTCACCAATTTTGTGAGTGGTGGAATTTAGTGGCGGTGTTCACCCACTGGAACTTTCTCCGGAGGGGCGGGGGCCACTGAGCGTCTTGCCCGCGCCAGAACTTCGATTCTGTTGTTCCACTGAAATCGTTGGAGATAAGGATGCCAGGTGTAACTGGCCAGAAAAATAGAAGTCGCCAGATTTTCTTGCAGAAAAGTGAAAGAAGCGCATAAGAGCCGAGTTAATTTGGCGATCTTCTATTCGATTCTGCTGCTCTCTTTTCCAGTGGACGTTAGTAGAGGAGGTAATGGAACTGGCCCTTGTAGTAAGTATTGTTGAGTAAGTATTGTTAACTTTGTGAATTGTATCTTTGGTAACTAGAACCATAATTGAGAAGTGAGTGGAGAATTCAGCAAAAAAAGTATAAAAGTGAGTGGAAAATTCTGCTTCACTGGGTGTCGCTCTGCACCCAGCACCCCAGGTTCTGGGACACTGTGGCTGAGTATGCCAAAAATGAAACTAGTGCCAGCTCGGGCGTGTTTATGTGGTTGTACATGCTTCGCTTGCAGTAGATAGGGACATTTTGATGACTTGAGTGAAGGAAAATCATTCTTCTCCCAATTTCAGAAAAACTGTTGTTTTACCATGTTCTTGCTGTTTAATTAGAAGCCCGTTTACCCTCCGATCGCATTTATGCAAAATCCCATTTTAAACCCTTGCAATCGGAAGCTATTTCATGTGCAATGTTCTATTTCTTCAAACGTTTAGAATTCTTTGGGTCACAACTTTTTGCCTTCCAACGTCATAACTAATACATGGAAATTCCAACGGAAGTATCGCTACTGGAGGACTGTGTCAGCTCTCTTGCATGACTTGCATGACTTACAATGGTGAACTAAGGATGCGGGTGAACTGGAGCAATTGATGGGCGAAATGCACTAACAATTAGTTTTAAAAAATATAACTAACAATCTGCCCACTTGGACGTTATCGATTTTCATCACTAGGATTGATATGATTTGCATCACAGGCTTCTGAAACTGGGGGTTCTTGAATCGAAATTAGTTTTTGTAAGTCACATGGTAGCCTGATTATACTCTGAATGCGATAAACCAGATCATGCTGAGCTGTACGTTAATTCTGTTAAGATGCAATGATATGATAAAACTGTGTCTGAAACGTTTGCTGTGAATCAGCGGATCTGAGCAAACGTTTCTCTAGCAAGGAGTGCCAATGGAAAGGCAAATTGTTGCAGCTCTCCCTGTGTCACATTCAAAGTATTTTCAGTTTACTAATGCTGCTGTCATAATTGATCGATGCTGCGGCCATAATTGATTGGGCCTCTGCCAGTGGAATTTGTGTCATACAGATGAGTGGTACTGACTGGTAAGCATTGCTAGCATTCGCGGCACGTGTGTCGAACCGTCGACACGTTTGGTCGAACTAGGCTCAACATTCCTAATGAAATACTTGTGCTCATTTTAATACTTCCCTCCAATAAATTGTGATATGTTGACACAGTAGGGGTTATGCTGGTTTGAATGATGCGCGCGTTGCTTCTGTCCGGCGTTCTTTGTAACAGTGCTACTGCTATTGCGCCGATATTCTGGCGATTTCGCCGCTGCGGCGATTTCGCCACTGCTACTCACGATGATTAGGGGGCCAGTGTTGTCGAGAAATTGATCTCGTGCTCGACCTCAACAAATCTCATCAGGATTGAACACCCAATCTCATAGTTGGTGCAGGTGTCCGCAAATATCAACGTTAGACTGCTGATCATTGCTTAAGCTTCAGTCTCACTTTTAAATAAGGGAATACCACTCCCCACGTTTCGTCCATTTTTACTGTAGGTGAGTTTAAGGAGTGTATTGGTGAGTACAGTGGTAAGAAGTCTGTATTTTACCCGTATTTTTCTTGTCTGATATTCTCATCATGAACTGGAGCTGATAAATAAAATGTGTGAAGTGGGTGAAGGGGAAGGGGAAGTGCTGGGGAGGGAAGATCCATTAACCATTAAGTGGGACAAACTGAAAAAAATTAAAGTTTTTCATTAGCCAGATTCTGTCTCTGAATGTTGCAAGTGGTGTTTTATCAGCACGTGCGTCGGCACGGGGGAGTGGGGCGCTCCGGGAAATTCAGGGTGTGGAAGCTCCACACTTTTGACTGATAATATCATTGAACATGCTGAACATGAGTTTCATCATTGGGCGCGGTCATCCGCCTTGGCTCCGATCACCCACTCGAAATCTGTGGCGACGCCTTTGGTTTTACGATTTTCTGTCCGGAAGAATGCATAAAATGACCTGAAATGAGCATTACATGAGCAGTTCTTGCAACGGCTATGATGTAATTGATTATTGAATTGCTTGCTATTATAAAATGAATCGCCAGGCAAAATGCGTGATATAAAAGTACGATGAGTAGATTTTAGTAGAAAGCTATTTCGAGAAAGTTGGATAATGACCCCAGGGCTATGAACTGAGACAATCAGGTAAATATCGGCGCTAGAATCGTGAGACATTGTTTGGCATGGTTATTCACTCAACCGACCTACTCTTCCTAAAGAGACACTTTCAAGAGCTCTTTATATGTGAAGGAGACAGTTCAGACATTTTTAGACCTCTGTGCATCAGCTGCGAAAAATGCTGACCCTGAGGGCGTCGCACAAGGCAAATCGTTCCAAAAAGAAGGATTTAAAAGTATCCAGTCGGGTGCGCTCCGCCACGCAATGAACTCCTTGTGGACATAGTTTCAGTCACTATGTCCTCGAGGGTGACCTCGACCCTAGGGGTTTTGCATGGAAAGTCGCTGTGTGCTGTTTAATCCTCTGTATAAAGTGTATGAACGAGATCCCAAACCCTGAATCTGCGTTGCATTCACCTGTGAATGTGGATCGGCGGATAGTGAATCTGGAGAGAGATCTGGCAAAAGTAACTGCAGATTTAGCAGATGCTCAAGGTAAGTGTCTCCGATCTGCATGTAGATTGCTGAACTAATGCTATAAACTCGATCTTTGAAGTTTGAATCCAGTGTGTGCACATGTGTGGCAGTCACGCAGCACAGGTGTGAATCATGAAACAAGGGGAGTTTGAAATTTGCATAATTCATCCTAACCTCAAGTTTGCTGCTAGAGGTTTCACCGATTATATGTCTGGGTAAAAGCTGGTACATCTAAATGACTTCCCAGGGCTGGTGCATGAAACACTGGTGATTCGCAAAATGCAATAAGCATATCAATTTGCAGAGAGCGCTCAGACTGGAATGCAGCTCCAAGAGGTCGCGCTTGGAGTAGCCAGAGCAAAGGACCGGCTCCTGAAGGTGGTGCAAAACCTCGAGGAAAAGGTGATAACCGGTAAGGCCTGTCCAGTGTGAGAAACTTTCGTTGATGCAGTATGATAAACCTTTATGACCTGTATGATTCTCCAGCATATATGACATATCGTGTTAGGGAAGGAGCAGAGGTAGCTATGCTGGAACTAGGGTAGGGAATCAAGTCCTTTCTCTGACTGGATTCAAACCCACAAAGCTTCCGATTTATTGACCAGACGAATCCAAACTCAAGCCTACGGTCTACAACCACAAGTATTAGCGACCCTAGGCCCAAACTAATCGTTATCAATGTTGCACTAGCTGCAAATCAAAGTGCACTAGCTTCGTACTCTTTAATTTTTGATGCTACATCCCATCCCATTTTGTGGGCTCTCATACTATGCTGAACCACAACGAAAGTCTATTTGTTCATGCATGGTATTGGAAAATCCTATCCATGCTGGTCCCGGCCGGCAAATTTCCGGTCAGTATTACATCCTAGAAGCAAAAGTAGCACCTCTTGTCTAAAACTGACCGTATAATACAGTGTGAACCACTTAAATAATATTTTATTTCGATTTCGTATTAGTTCAAGCATTATTGCTAAAAAATAGTTTTTAAAGTATTCTAGCATTATCTGTGTGAAGGAAGGCTTGTTCTTCTGTCGGAAATATAGTGTTCGAAACAGCGGCATGTACAGTGATAACTTGAGCTTCAACTCTAACGAACAATTTCGTGTATTTTGCCAGTGCCGTGCTCTGGTGCCGCGGGTGACTCTCACGTGGTTCGGTCTCCCCCTCTATCAACCCTCTCGTCACAGAGCGTCATGACGAGTCAAAGGATAACTGAGCCGGCAGCTCCCAGGAGGGACAGCTACGGTTTGTATAAACGCCACGGATTCGGGCTAAGTAGCGTCTGATACCAGAATGTGCTATACTTCAATGTTTATGTAACCGTGAAATAACTGATTATCGTTGCAAGTGTTACTAGAAGAAGCACTAAGCTGCCAGTGTTCCAAATCGCAAGGTGCTGGGTGGAGAGCAACACCCCGGCAAACTGGATTTTCCCCCTCACTTTAGTGTTACCTTTGCTCAATTTTCCACTCGCTGGATTAGTTTTTTTCTCAGAATTTAATAGCCCTGGTGTTTATGAACTCATCGCAGATATGGATGCAAGGAAAATGTTGATGAAAATATATTCCTGGTCGTTACAGAAGGGTGTTAATGAGGTTTACAATGACTGTGGAGACATAGTACTTCAATTCGCCTACCATATTTCCCGATATGAATTTTACAATCCTCACACTAGCGCAAAACCAGTTTTGGGAAACTGTGACCAGCAGCTACCAGTTCGACCTCTGTCCGGACCGTACAGCCTTTAGTTCTCAGATGGATGAGAGAAGCGGAGGGCTGGATAGCGCGATGGGAAGTGCCATGGGGACAGCTACCAGACAGTGTCCATGGCATACTGCTAACGATAAGAAGTGTGCAGTGCGTATGGGAGCAGATAAAGCCCCACGGCCGGCTCTGTACCCGACCACTGAACCAAGACGGACTGGAGACATTCTCTACGATCCGCCAAGCGAACGGTGGGAACTATCAGCCAGACCCGACGCAGCTCCGGCATGCTTGTTGAAATACTGCAATTAACAGTGCCTTGCGGCCTTCAGCACTAACCGAATGTGAAGCCGCCTCTGTTGAGCTGATGGCAGCGCTCAGCTCACTAGCATCGCGCACCAGTCTCCAACATCCCCCAAAAAGAGGTTGGACGTGACTCAGCCAACAGTGAGCAACGCTGTGGAGGTTGACGCTGTTCTGAGTAATGCGCTCACCTATGTAGCTTGGTCAGAACACTGAAGGCCACCCTCAGTTGCACTCAGTACAAGGCCGTTCTTACTCAGGGCCGTCAGCTGGCTGTGTGCGACAGGGAGGCTTTAACCAACCTGAAAAATTTCACCGGTCACGATGAAACAGAAGTGGGAAGCTTCACGCTGCCCAGTGTCGCGCTGCACGAGCTTGCAGCGTATAACATTGTTCAAACGCATCAGGACAGTGTGATGCTGGGTCAGCACCTACTGGCCAAGCCTTTCGATTGCGTCGCAGCCGCCAGCCAGTACGCTGTTATCGCGTCTGCGACATGTGAGCACGGGGTTGAGCGTAATTTGATGGTCACATTCATTCGACTTCAGCTGCATCGGCGGTGAAAAATGCCGGCCCTGAGGGCGTCGGGGTCACCTCATCTCTGCCAGGGCAGAGAACCTGGGCAGAGATGCGGGGGAGGAAAACCAGACGAGCGATCAACAAGCTTTATCAGTTGGAGGCCGCTCCCTCCGACATGTGGGTGGGCCCGACAGTTCCCCATTGGCTTTAGGTGGCTTCCCAGATTAGCTTTAGGTGTTAAATATTGTTATTGGGGATTTGATGTGTGTGCCGACCTCTGTGTGTGCGGAATTTGATATCATCGGGTCTATAACTGTATTTCATGTATGCTTCAGAAGGATGGATGAACTAATGATCGAGGATCCGGAGGCTGGCGAGGCAGCAGCAGCAGCAGTCGGGCCGTCTCCATCTGCTCATGGGAGATTCAATCGCCCGAGACGCCACGCTGCTATCTCGCCTCCGGCGCGACTGCGTGATGAATCGCGCCAAGGGCGGTGCCACATGGGCGAGCGTCCTCCAGGACCTCCCGTCCGTCCTCGCCAGCTGGCATGCCGCAGCCGCCAGATCCTGTCTAACGAAGGGTACAGCCATAATCTGGCTTACCGGTAACGAAGTGTACCCCCGGAACTGCACTGTGGGGAGGATCGAACGGGGTCTGAGCATCGCCGGGCGGGTGCGGCGTGTAGCAGCCCTAGTCGACGCCTCGAAGCTCCTGGTCCTGGGGCCGCTCCCACGGTATGCGTATGAGGTCCAGGAGCGTCCGTGGGAGGCCTCAGCGGCTTACCACCTGGAGAGAACCTTGAAGCGCGCCCTGCCAGAGAGTTCCCACTTCGTCCCTTTCGGTCGCTTCTTCACGAAGAGGATGGGCAGCCGCCTGATTTTCGGCCGCGACTGCGAGAGGTTTTTCGAAGACTTGGTTTTTCGAAGGTTTGCGAATCCTGCAATTTTCTTTGGCTGAAAACCCGACGTGGTTGCTTTTAACTTTGCATGACAGAGTTCGTCGCTGTGTTATATCAACAGTTGTTCATTTTTCGCAGAAAGCAGTCCAAAAGAAACAAGCCTTTCCTGAAGTTTTCTGGGAAGGAAAATAGCACCAACACTTCTTTAATAGCAGTAATACAACACTCCTTAACCTTCTCATCTAACAAGTGTTAGACAGGACAAGATTAGACCATTACTCAGTCATGTTTGAAACGGAGAGTTTACCTCAGATCTGAATAGAATGTTCTGCCTCGAAGCCTTTCAATGGTTCAGGTGCGCTTATTTCGAAGTTGAGCACATTACTCCAGCTGACTCAGGATGTCACTAGCCATAGGCGTATCTTCTGAACCAAGAGGCCAAAGCCAAACAAGAGCCCTACTTTACCACACAATGACAGAACCGGCGGGACTCACGCCGTTATTGTACTTGTAACTAGTTAGCATTTCACGAGAACACAAAGCAGGTCGTTTTCACAGAGCAGAGTCTACACACAGCACTTTCAAACGACAAACTTAGCTCTTTCAAACGACAAACTTAGCTCTTTCAAACGACAACCACAGAACTCAAGAGACCGCCCGTAAATTATGTAACGAAGAGGGGCGGGGGAGCCACAGCAATTATTAAACTAAAGCAATCATGAAACGACACACAAGGGCGTCAAAAGGCGTTAGATGGGAAATAGGGTGAAAAATAACCAAACGTGCGTTACGTAATCTACGGTCGGACCCTAGCTGACTGGTGATTGCTAAACACGAGCCAAGCGGGTAATGACCAACCACAGAAGAGCTCAAGTGGCATCTATCAATCTTAACTCTAGTAAATGATACAAAAAGAGAGGTCTCATTGAACTCCGAGACAAGGTACTGCTCCAGCCCAGCGGCAAAGCTGTTTCTGCTGAATACGAGCATAGCAGCTCTGCGGCCTAAATAATTACAAGAAAAAGGACGACTGCGCAGACGGGAATTATTCATGAATATATGAGGGACTGCAACGACCGGGCAGCTCGCAAAGTTCGCCGATGTTTGAACAATGAACAGAACAAATGACTAATTGACTCATTACGGGACAGCAGGCCTGACACTTGGCCCCGTTTCATAAGGCGTTAACAATATCACACCGAACCGTGCATATTCGGACAAAGCACAACACCATGGTGCGGTGACATCCAACGAAGAAACCCACGGCAATCCATGAAACAAATACCCCTCGCCTCCCTCCTAACTCATGTGGTCATCAAAGGCGAGTTAAGGCACGTATTGAGACCAGGGGGCAGGTAAATCCACTGTCTCTATCACCGTCCTGGCGGGGAGGTGAGGCGACTGGCTACCTCCAGCGTCGCGCCTGTGCTCCGTATAACAGCCGATGGGACGCGACGACATTGTTTTGTGCTGTCCCCGTCAGCTATGACGTCAGACGGTAGGGCGGTGACCATGTTAGCCGGTCCCTCGGTGACGTCACTCACCGTGTGTGTGACGTCAGACGAGAGCGGTGACCAGGTAAGCCTGAGGCGGCACCAGTTTGCCCCGGCGCGCACAGGCGTCCAACCATGCAGGACGCGCGAACATCAGCTCCGGGTTGTCCGAGAGCGCCTGGCGACACGCGGCACAGCCGTGACGTCAGATAACCAACCGGGTGACGTCACGCCGGCAGGTCCGGGCAACAAACGCCAGGCTATCCATAGAGTGACCGTATAACCTAGGCTGCAATCGATATGGTTTGGCGTTATTTGCTCAGTATCACAAAGCATGCATTTCTAGATTTTGTGAACCATTGCCCCCGCTAGCTCAGTTTGTAGAGCGTTGGGCTCCGGCCCACAGCTCAGAAAACCTTGCAAAGTGCTCTCGTCAGGGCCTAGAATCGTCTTTACTCCGCGGTCTGCCCCCGGTCGCCCTATGATTTTGTGGAAGTATCGTTCATGACTCACGCGTTGTTAAAAGTCTCGGAATCGTTATTGACCACCGTCTTTCTTATCAGTCTCATGTAGATTCAATCACAAAAAAAGCGTTCGAACATTGTCATGGCTCTAAACGATACGTGATCCTTCCCTCGGCATTAAATAAGTTGTTGAATCTTTGCCAATTTGAATCGTCCGTTACTGCGTCTCTGTGTATGGTTCTTGAGGGGCAACCAAGGTGCACCGTATAAAATTATAAAATTTGCACTCGTGTGGTGTTGAGCCGACGTGGATATGACTATGTGCCAGACGTCAAGGAGCTCCTACAATGGCCTTCTGCCCGCCAGCTGATCATATCAGGCGGTGAGCGCTGCTGAGAGGATTGTTAGTTCTGGTTCGTTCTTAAGGCCAACCTGAAACCCCTTTGATCACTGGCGCCTGGTGTGACTTAGCTATCTAGTCATCGTGGTACGCTTTTACGCGGTACGTTTGTTTATTTCATCTTCCAGACGTGGTTGTGTGAAAACTCCCTCGCTGCCGTGAACCACAATCGAATACATGTGAGTCTTGATTTCCCTGCGTCGCTCTGGCGTTCAATATTTACCCGACGTAGGTCGCCTAGCGACCGAATGGTCAATCGGGTGACTGTTTCTGTTCTTTGAGGCGCTAAATATTGCTTCCATATCAACCCCACATTAAGGGAATTTCTGCTTCGGATGGTGGGGTCCGAGTCTTCGAGTTATCGCCTCGAGCATCAAATCCAGACTTACCTCGTCAAAGTTGTCGTCCCAGGCATCTGCTGTGATCACGCAGTTGACATCTTTCCCGAAGTATTGCTCCAGCTTTCTGTAACGGGAACATCCCGGCATTAATTCGGTGATGCAGTTGGCAAGTGTCTTGTCTGAAGCGCGACGGACACGTGACTAAATACAGACCGTAGCAAGCCGCGCCCGCCCAGAAAAGCGCTGCGCTTAAGAAGAATGTGCACCTTTATAACGTGATTTTAACTGAGACAGCCAAGTTGTGAATCATGCCGGAAAACCCGGTACTCAATATATCATTTGCCTTGAAACTCAAAATTTCCATGGAGAAAAGCTAAAGACCACCTGAAATGTACCCCAAATCTACCCCAGCCAGGCGGCCACAGTTGTCAGCTGCCGGTGTGACGACAGCGCTGACGTCACAGTGAGTAATCAGCCAATTGAAGCCCTTGAAGCTTATTGAATATGGTAGTAGTTGCCAGATTATGACGTCATCCACAGGCAGAGGTATATTTTTGCACGCTACAGGATAATTTTAAAAATCAAAATATGGAGCTCATTGTACATTTCTCAGAGAAAACATGGACGTTTTCATGAATTTCGGCTAAAAACACCCGTATTTATACTTAACTCCTGGATTAAGCCAAGGTGCTACAATCCTTTTAACAAAGGCAACTATGAACGCGAAACTATAGTTACGTGCACTGCAGGCTACTGTGGTTGCATAACTCAATCAAGAAGCGCAAACGTTTTAATTTCAACCCGAGACGGGCCTGTTCAGGTTCACTTCGATGCCACGGCGGGCGCCAAGACGGGGTCGCGCTCTGGTGTGAATGGGCCCACTCCCAAGAGAACACGTCGCCCTCGGCGCCTGCGTCCGGTGCGCACCCTCCGAAGGCGGTGATGTAGCGCGTGGCCCGCCGCCTGGTCTCCGCCGACATGGCCTCTCCGTACAGCAGGAACGTCCTGCCGCGGAGGAACTCCGGCAGCGCCGGCACCGGCAGCCCGCTGGTGTCGGGCCGCCCCTCCGGCTCATCCTCGTCCGTGTCCGCGTCGTAGGCGGCGTCCGAATCCTCGCCTCCGAGCCCGGAGGCCGACCCGTTGGCGGAAGCGGCACGTTTGGATAGAGTCGCTGCAGTGGACGGAGATGAAGAGCGCTTCTGAGGCGCGCTGACTGGAGGTGGAGGGCGATTCTGTGGTTGTGTTACTGATGATGCAGAAGGGGATGAGGTAGGCGATGACGGCTTTTGTTTGGAGGCAGGCGCATCTCCGCTGGCATTCCTGGACGGTTTCATTGAGGCCTCAGCGCTGGAAACAGGGAACAGACCATTGCTTTATCACACACGCTGTTCAATTCTCCGGTTTTCAAAGCGACAACGACCATCAACTCAATTCTGGGCAAGTAACGGATTAAGGTATATCAGTGACGTACACAATGTACACAAGTAACCTAAAAATACGGTTAAATTGCTGACAGGTATACTTGGCGGATACTTTTTAGAGTTAAGTGGAGCGTGCCAACGGGCTGCACTCACACATTTTACGTCCTAATAATTTCAATTGTGCGTCACGGTAAAACGGTCTGGTTTAATTGTATTCGTCCCCAACCGCAAATCAGTTTTTTTCCTCAGTGTCGCCCCCTTCCAGCACGCTGGAACTCTGAACGCTGTCATAGAACAGGTCCGATTCCGGTCCTATCTGCATTTCAAGTCCAACATTAAGCTCCAGTAGGCAAGACACATCGTGACATCTACAAATGCGAGTTTCCACCACCTGAGGCTAGCTCTGAACAAGTAAACATTGTCAGTGAACAACTCGACAGGTGCTATCATCCCATCAGCATCCGTTCTGCTAGTACGGCTCCTGATGTCCTCAAAGTAAGGGTACACCGACACTGAGACTGACCATGACTCACATTCGAATTTCGTCGTCGGTGTCCATTTCGTCAGTGCTGCCGCCGTATTCGTCATCCTCGGTCGGCGGCGCTGGCGGCGCGCCTGAGACACAAACGAAGCACGGGTCAGTGCAACTGGCGCACCGAGCGACGTGCCGCGCGCGCCGATGCGTCAGATCATCTAGTTATGACGTTCAATCCCGATTACCGGAGTCACGGTGACAGCCAGTCGTCATTTCGGACAGCAGAATGTCATTCAATAATTGAGGATGGTTTAGGACCAGACCAGCGAGCAGTGTGGACGTTCGGAGAACCCATCCACCAGGAGATGTGTCCCGTCAGTTCACAGTACAGCCGATGTAAATAACACCCGTATTCACACAACTAACTAAAACTACCAGCACTAACGCCCCACTACAGTCTCAACAGTCCCGCAACCACTTTCACCGCCAGTTAGCCTCGCGAGCTGACCACCAGAGCGCGGTGCGGGCAGCGGCGGAGTGTGTGGTGAGGTCTGACCTGGCGGCGGCGGCGGCGGCGGCCGCAGCTCCTCCGCCCACACCTCGTCGTCGCTGGCCGGTCGGCGCGCCTCGGCCGTGTCAAGCGCGTACACACGCCAGTTGATGCGCCGCTTCCGACGCGCGCACGCCGTCAGCCAGTCTCCGGTCACGATCTTACCGCGGCCGGCCACCTGGGCGTACTTGGGCGTGTTGCGGAACGCACAGCTGACGAGAGAGGGAGCAGCCGGTGTAGACCGGGAGTCAGGCTGGGGTCAAGTGGTATCTGCCCCTCAAATTTGATACAATGCGTGTGACGAATAGAAGCAATGTTTCAGTTTACGCGCTTCAAGACACTCCGCTCACCCCGGCTTTTGCAAAATATAGATGTGAATGATTTGTCTGCCTTATCGTAGGCCAAGACACACCGTAAATGAGCATTTGCTGTTTAAATGGGCATAGCGTCCATGACTTTATGATTAATGGCTGTCAAAGATACAACTCCCTGCGATGTGCACTTTATGATTCATGGCCGTCAAAGATACAACTCCCTGCGATGTGCACTTTATGATTCATGACCGTCAAAGATACAGCTCCCTTCGATGTTCAGCCGCAGTAGGCGAAACAAATCGGCCAATGGACATCCAGCATTTGTTTAAGTAAAATAACAAACACAAGGCCGGCTTATACAACTTACCACTGATTCTTATATCCAGAAGAACTCACATGAGGTGCGTGCAGTCACTGCCCCAGTCTGGTCGGTACTTGGCGCCGAGCTTCACACCCTTATCACGCAGTTCCGCTCGCTCTGGGTTCTTGTATCCGCTCATGGCGAACACCACGCCAGACAGAAGTTTGCCCAGCGGGCGAAAGATGGCGTTAGAAGGCGGAGTATCATCGCCACCAGCCGCACCGTTCTTTGAAGCGCCGACGCCGGAGGAGGACGACCCAGTCGCGCCGTTCCCGCTCGCCACTGGTGCGGTTGCTGTCGGCAAAATCGGACTGGTGGGCGAGACCTTCACTGAGCGAATCTCAGAGGCGGATGCTCCGATTCCGAAAGATTGTAATCACAACACGTACTCCTAGAAAGGTGGGATAATTGTACCACTGAACTGCCACGCTAAGAAATCAAACCATAACACCAGTCAGAAAAAGAAGTTTCACTGGTTAGAACAAACAGAAGCCCAATTTTAAAGTTTATCAGAAACTGCGAATACCAACAGGTGCTATTGAAGCAAGGCTAGTTACCCGTTGCTGGAGCAGGCTTGCTGGCCGGTTTCATTTCCAGCTTCTCCTGTTTCTGCCCTTGTTTCACCCCCGGTTTGGACTCCGGTTTGGACCCTGGTTTGGACTCTGGTTTGGACCCTGGATTCGGCGCCGGTTTGGAGGCGGGCCTCTGTTTGGTCTCCGACTTGAGCTGGTAGTAGGATGTGGGTTTGGGCGGGGCCGGCTCGTCCATGGCTGCAGCCGCCGGGAGGCGTGGAGGCACAACGCGGTCCGAACTGACGCTGCCACCTGAAGCGCACCAGATAATAGCCTCTACAACTCTACAAATATCGATGCCAAACTAACATTTCGTAATGCACGGGCATGTTTGCCTTTCCAGTGTCCGCCCAGAAAATCCTGCAGAGCAGCGGGATGGGCGTCATGATGAGCGAGATTTCGCAAGCATCCTCTAGTCACTGCCGCAACCCAATCGATCCCCACGTGAACATCCTCCTGTTACTTTTAACATCTTCGTCCAAAAATAGTTCTTGGTCACAGCAAACAACCAAGTGCACATACCCCAGTAGCATAAATCAACATCAACAGTTTCTGACAAAAAAGAACCATACCGGTGCTGAGCTCGGCGCGTCGGTTAAACAGTCCCCCGGCGCGGATGGATTCCGCCTTAGACTCCGGAAGCAGCGTGAACGCACCCAGTTTCAAAGACTCCCCAGCGCCCGTTCCCGCCACCCGCGCAGATGTCGCCACCGGCGCCGATTTGGCGCGAAATCTGGTGGAACAGAGCGATGTATGTGACCGTCAGTGAAATGAGCACATGGCAGTTATTGAACAAGAAAGCAGTTGACCAAAAGTCATCAAGTCATGTTCAAACGTGATTTCGTTAGAACTTTTAGATCCTGTTAATGCACGTTAACCCTCGCCCCGGTGGAGGGGGTTGATCGCGCCGCCGTAATACTTATCGCTGATTTTCTGCAATTTTTCCCCCAACTTTCAGGTTGGGCCATCTCAGGTCAGGGCGCCAGTGCAGGACAAGTGACCTCACCTCGAAACAAATCAAGATAGTAGAAATGAGAACAGGCCGAATCTATCCTACAAAAACTAATATCACATAATGGGATCACTGGGTAAAAATATATTCCAGGGCTTTTAATATCGATGACCTAGGGGCAGGTAAGGCTCATGACCTCTCCGTTGGAAATGCACGAAAAAACGGGAATTGGTAAAAAAATGGTCACATACATCATCGATTCGTCGTCACGAGGAAGCAAATGGTACCTAAACGTTGAAACATTATAACTCAACTCTGTCAGACGCTCAAGTCCAGAAAGTCTTCTCCAACCTGTCACCTTCTTTAGCCTGTCATAACCTCAACATTGACTTGGGAAAAAACTAACCGATATAGTTCCTTCATAAATTATTGAGCTATCCACCCGCGTTCGCGTTTATCGCTCAATCAGCATAACAAGGACACTCCGTTTCCACCATCGGAGGCAGCTACCTGACGAAGGCCAGTCCGTAGGCGGCCGTGCGGCAGAAGGGCTGGGTACAGACCACGCGGGCCACCTCCCAGGGCTCAGCGGCCGCCTCGGTGAGACGGTCACGTTCGAACAGCCGCACCCGACCCGTGTTGGAGCCGGCGCGGCACTCGGCAGGGCTCATGAACGACGAGGTGGGCAGCAGCACCTGCACGGCACCGCGCTGGGTTACATTACAGATACATTAGCGGGGATGCCGAACATCGTGTGCCACTTCTGGATAGACAGGCAGTACAGTCAGGAATCACTGAGGCGCTAAGAGAATTTACCTATCTATCCATTAAGATCCTCAAATGTTTTTCCAGGTTTTTTTTGTCCTGAGATGAAATGCTGAGTTACGGGCCGAATCAAAGGACTTATTCCAATAAGCTTCAACTACCACATAACAACATGAACAATCGCTAAAGTTCCACTCTTCATAACGGAGGCGACGACGAGCTTGTAAATAGCTGATTTTGAATGCTAGATCATTAAGCTCTTGAGCGCATAAAAGCTAAATCGGAGACAACTTGTTTTACAAAAGCGAACAATTCCAGTGCTCAAGAGATCGTGCATCAAACGCCCGTCCTTGTTTATGCACCGTCACCTACAACACAAAACAACTGTAAGCATGCACCTCACGGGGAATAAACACACGCCGCAGGACTACGCACCTACGGCAGTCATGACTATGAATAGTGCGCTGCGCGTGCTCACACATTTAAGGCCACTGTTTGCACTGTTTAGGGTAATTTTGTATATATTTTAGCCTCTGACTTCGCCTGTGAATGGCGACATCTCTGTCAACGATGTGGATTATTAAATACATAAATGTGCCTGGCCTCGTCTCATGAAAGATGTGGAAATGCGACGCATTTTACCCCACACTCATCTCCAAAGTTACGCCATACCCACAATCACGTTTCACAAAGAGCGGCAACATTCACGTGACAGCGGCGTAGATATGAAATCCAGGGTCAAATACTGCAATTCCAGAATGAAATTATTTTCCTGAATAGATTAGATAGATTTTAACATTCAAAAATACTTGTTATTTTTAAATGAGCTAATAGCAATAAAATATCTTATGTATTTGCTATTGTTTGATTAATTAGTCATTTCAGTGCCAACTTTTTTTAAAATGTTGCCGAACAATGCGCGTCAGTAACAGCAGCAATTTGAAAAAAGTAGGACCTTGTTTTTGCTTGCTGTTTAAGAAGCCTTCAACGCTGATTCGTTCATCGCCAATTTTTAGCAAAAAAAACGTGAAAAGTGAACAAGCGCGGTACGGTGAAATAAAAGAAGGTTGTATACCGGATAATTTCGAGAAACTAGGACAGGAATACGTCATGGTATTCCTCGGTACTAACGTCATCATTTTGGCGAAAGGTCTGGGTCGATACCCTTGGATTCTGTGGGTTACAACCACTTTAAATTGAATTACTACCCTCCATAGACTGCATATAGCCGTATCAGTACCAGCATATCTACGATTCTTTAAATCATGACAGGACGTCAATGCAAAAAATCAGAATATGAACATTCCCATTTATTTGCACCATTAATTATCATAATTTGGTATCATACGTATGTGTAAAAAATGGCCATGAAACATTATTAAGGAACCGTTTAATTTATTAAGTCAGCTCTGTTTGACAGGAGTAACTTTCATTTCAATATTACGCTGGGAAGAACGTAGCACCTTTAAGTCTATTTTAAATTTTTGACGACTCTTTTCCTCATTCACAATAATACCTTTTACCTGAGATTAAAAACGCAGAGGAAACCTATTATTTTGGATGTTTAGCATAATTGTTTGATTTAAGTTACGCTGCTACTTGGTGCACCGTTTTCCAGGTGTAAATTACATATTCAATTGTACATTATGCCTCTTTTATAAAACAGGATTTATAAAAGAGAATATTCAACGCTGGATTGCAATGCAGCCCAATTTACACCAGCGCAACTTTACTAGTAGCTACATTTTACGCTGCATTTTAATGAAACGAGATGTATGTACGTGTATTATCCACTTTCTGCGCTGTTATTCTACTTCTACGCTGATAACGTAACTAACGCCTTTTCTGGAATGGGGCCTTGGGCTCCAAACAGCACAGGATACGTCGGCTGTATTACTGATGTTCCGAGAAGTTATCCGGGTACGTGCAGGGGCAACAGTGACATTCTGCGAGGTCTAGACATCTTGTTTATGCATACAATATTACGCCGCTTTTAAAGCTTCTGGATATGTGGCAGTGTTTGCAAGAATATAACATTTCGTCATGTGGTTCTGACACGTTTTTAGCAAACAGAGTGTTCTCAAACTCCGCCATCCGAAAATGCGGTATCTATCCACATCAAGGCCTGACGGGTGGCCTGACTTCACTCCTTCCATTGCGTGTGTTGAGCCACGTCTCACCTTGAAGTCCTTTACATCGGCACCCAGCTTTCCCACAAACACTTCAACAAAAGCCGAGCACTCGTTTCCAATGTGGATAGCCTCTATCCGGGCGCTGTTTTCGAATTTCAACATAACAGAAGCCTCCTTTTCTCCGGCAGTCTTTGTTTTCCACTTCCTGTAGCTCTCAGAACCCAGAAGGTTTGAAGCCGGAAAATTCTGCCGAGCGATGCAATAACTGAACAACTGAACTCACCAACATTATGCACTCAACATTTCGCAAAGGACTGAACAAAGCTATTTGGAGCGGCGTTTTACCATTTTTAGTTAAAGTATTTGAGTGGCGGAGAAGGTATTGCAGTGACGTCATAATGGTGGTAAATATGGTAAAAATGATCATTATCTGCCAAATATATATTATTTTTTAATGAGTTTTAGAAGCCAAAAGTTGTCAACGACTTCACATAAAACGCATGGTCACGACTCACGACTCACGAGTCGTGACCATGTATGTGTAACAGTTGACAACATCTGGCTTCTAATACTAATTTAAAAATAATATAGATTTGGCAGATAATCATCATTTCTACCATCTTTACTGCCATTTTACCAGTCCTATAGTGAGGTATTGCTGAGAAATTTTACACATCACAACCATTTTTTAACCGCCACTCCTTTTTCCGAGGAATATCTCCAAAACACACAACATGTACAGTGTGTAGGTACACAGTCCATACTCACTGCATCCTCTGAGCTAAAGCTGAGTACTTGGGTGATCTTAATGTCCGGCATTCTTTCTATTGAAGCGTAGAACTCTTAATCGTTACTTGAAGTGGACCAACAGTAAAGCTAGCAAGTGCATACTCCTGTCGAGATAACTGCTGTTAAAAACGAACAGGCTCATAATCAACCTCTAATACCAACATAATGCACTCGAAACAGGAGCCCATTGGTTTTGGATACTCGAAGCGTCAGCGACATTGGTACGGCAAGGGAGACGCTTCCCGTGCCGGGCAGCGCTAATATTCACACCTGTGTAGGACACATCAGATTATAAAACCATTTGCCGAAACAAAAGAATATCAATAATAGCAAACTACCCTATCTCACTCTGACCCTGACCCTGACCCTGACCCTGACCCTGACCCCTGACCCTGACCCTGACCCTGACCCTGACCCTGACCCTGACCCTGACCCTGACCCTGACCCTGACCCTGACCCTGACCCTGACCCTGACCCTGACCCTGACCCTGACCCTGACCCTGACCCTGACCCTGACCCTGACCCTGACCCTGACCCTGACCCTGACCCTGACCCTGACCCTGACCCTGACCCTGACCCTGACCCTGACCCTGACCCTGACCCTGACCCTGACCCTGACCCTGACCCTGACCCTGTCCTGCCCTGTCTCTGTCTCTGTCTCTGTCTCTGTCTCTGTCTCTGTCTCTGTCTCTGTCTCTGTCTCTGTCTCTGTCTCTGTCTCTGTCTCTGTCTCTGTCTCTGTCTCTGTCTCTGTCTCTGTCTCTGTCTCTGTCTCTGTCTCTGTCTCTGTCTCTGTCTCTGTCTCTGTCTCTGTCTCTGTCTCTGTCTCTGTCTCTGTCTCTGTCTCTGTCTCTGTCTCTGTCTCTGTCTCTGTCTCTGTCTCTGTCTCTGTCTCTGTCTCTGTCTCTGTCTCTGTCTCTGTCTCTGTCTCTGTCTCTGTCTCTGTCTCTGTCTCTGTCTCTGTCTCTGTCTCTGTCTCTGTCTCTGTCTCTGTCTCTGTCTCTGTCTCTGTCTCTGTCTCTGTCTCTGTCTCTGTCTCTGTCTCTGTCTCTGTCTCTGTCTCTGTCTCTGTCTCTGTCTCTGTCTCTGTCTCTGTCTCTGTCTCTGTCTCTGTCTCTGTCTCTGTCTCTGTCTCTGTCTCTGTCTCTGTCTCTGTCTCTGTCTCTGTCTCTGTCTCTGTCTCTGTCTCTGTCTCTGTCTCTGTCTCTGTCTCTGTCTCTGTCTCTGTCTCTGTCTCTGTCTCTGTCTCTGTCTCTGTCTCTGTCTCTCTCTCTCTCTCTCTCTCTCTCTCTCTCTCTCTCTCTCTCTCTCTCTCTCTCTCTCTCTCTCTCTCTCTCTCTCTCTCTCTCTCTCTCTCTCTCTCTCTCTCTCTCTCTCTCTGACCTGCGTGCGTGTGTACGTGTTTGGGTTTTACGGCGCTTCAGTGTCTTGCTGTATCGCACGCAGATTTGAAGTGTTGGGATGAGCAGGCCGTTCTTAACAAGTATGGAATGAGACCTTGGATGCTATTGGGATGGCGGGGGGTGGTTAGAATCCTCTCGATTCTGGGTCTCCCGTAGAATTTTAATTATTCCCATGCCGATATTAACGTACCTAGGACCCCCTGCATCGAAAAGGGATCTCCAGCCCGGACGAAGACGATAAGAATGAGAAATGGTACACTGACTTAAGAAACCAGCTGACTGCAGCACTTCTCGCTATATGAGCAAGTAAAGCGCATAAAAAACCGGGCACAGATTAGGGGTACTCAACCCTTTGCTTTTTGCAAAGATGACTAAAAATAGGCGCTGCGCAGTAAAACCGTACTTGTGCATCTTTTATTTTTTCCTCAAATGTTATAACAATTTTACACCTGGACCAACTAAGGTCACGTCACCACTCCAGGGCGAGCGAGCTCACCAACAGAGATGTAGCATTAAGCACAAACTTAATATATTCATCCGAGTTTCACATAGTATAATGTCACCGAGTACAACAAACTATAGTAACTGGGTCTTTTCTATCACTGACCTAGAGCCACGCAAGGCCCATGACCTCTCTATTGGAAAAGCATTGGGAGATTGCATTAAATTCAACAGCGTCGCAGTGCATGGCGATGGAGGCTATTTGGACGTCCATGTGTTTGGCTCGTTACTGCAGCTCGAGCGACACGCACTGGGTACAACCCATCCTAACCATCAAGTGACCTTAGATCAGGCCAATTTTCGATCTAAGCTGATGCCATGCGGTACATCATTCAGTCGGGCTTGACCAGAGGACTCCAACAGAGCTTATGTACTTTCTATTGCTCTGCTCTGTAAACAGTCACGTCACAAAACGTAAGTTTTCACTGTACCTCTAGCAAAATATCTCACTCACAGTGGCTGTGACCTGACCAAGAAACTGGACCAATCACTTCTGATAGAAAAAATGGGCTACCTGACGCCGCTTTCGGCTACCTAGCGCGGTTTCCGAGATAGCAGTTCCACCACTGATGAGGCATCTGTCACACCAGTGATGGATCCAGATTTTATCTCCAGGGGGCTAGGGGGCTCAGCCTTACCCCATCTTTACTCCGAATAACCTCTTACTATGTGATTAATGTGGACACGCAGAAATTGAGGGGTGCTTGTACTCCCCTAGCCCCCTACCCCTCCTCTTATATCCAACACTGCACCCACCTAACAGGGCGGGTTAAGGTATTTCCCGGTCCACTCTGAGCCGGCTCCAGCGAACCATGCCAAGAAGCGTTCAAAGTGACACCAGTCTACATGCACAGTTACGAGACAAACATCTTGCTTATACCCAAGTGGAGAAAGCATGCAAGTGCAGCAAGCATGGGAAACGGCAAAAAACGATCTGAACTTAAGGCCTCTGGCGCACGGCATTCCCAATTGACAGTGCTATGGGGGAAACTTGACTTTTCAGCCACCTGCCGCTGATACGTGACGCATTCGTGGTTCGCAAAAAAAGCTTGTGATATGTGATATATCTATGAGATAAAAGTAGTCGACCAAAGATTCAGTTATTCCTAAGGACAAGGTTCAGCTAGTGTTTCCAACCATTGGCCTTTGCTTCATTGCCCTGATAGCTTTTTGCCATGGAACAAGCCATCTTTGACAGAGCGAACATTTAACTCATTACTGGCTCGACAAATACATAGCGTATCAGCGAATCTCATTGAACAGGAAAAAATTTCTCCCAATTCGAGAAGAATATCTTACGGAAACCGCGCGTACATTCAGAGTGACTTTTTCCACTGCCCCAGAATCTCACGGTCACTGTGTATCCAGAGTACTTCGTGTACCTCGTACCTGCGCATCTCACGCTGATTTCGCAAACTCAACATTCGACTTCCACTTCAGTAATGTTTGAAGACCCTCACCAAAAAAGACCAGGTCAGTTCGAGAATAGCCCGAGAGTTATCGGCCGAGAAACAGAGCTGTTCTCAAATCCGCACTCAGGCCGCCGGTCAAATTAAGTCGAAAACAAGACAGCATAGCATTGTTTTGCATATGTTTTTTTCTACATCGAAGGTTTCCATATACACGTTTATATATGGAATGTGGTTGACTGGACCAGTCCATCCGTGTGACCCATTTCGCTCCCCTCTGCTGTCGCCCCTGATCAATCCGCCGCATCTGATGCGTGATGCGTAACTACAGCATACCAGGGTCATGCTTCGCACACGAGGGCCAACAACTTGTACAAGCATCTGGAGAGATTGACCGATTTCACTTGATTACGGCATTCTGTCTTCGGAGATTGCTGCGCACAGGGCGCAGCCCGCAGTACAGTGCAATTCGAAGAGCTCCCGATCGTGGCAGGGATCACGAAATATTTGGTGAGCATGCTGGCATCCGCACTGTCGGTTTTCAACATGACATCTTTGCCTATCGGGACAGTGCTGCTGACTGCGCTGGTACCAGTGCTGCTCCTGCTGCTTCTCGTCTGGTACTTCTCGCCCCGAAACTGTGATTTAAGGAAGCTGCCAGGCCCGAAGCCAGTGTTGCCTATCATCGGTTCTGCGCCCTTCATGAACTGGGACAGTACCAATATGTTAGATAACATGATACAATTCGGCAGGAAGTTTCCGGGCTTATACCATCTGCGATTGGGCTTCGATTTTGTTGTTCTCAACACGCCGGAAGCAGCAGAGGCTATCTTTAGTAGCAACCGTCACATCGATAAAGGTTTGCCCTATCAGGCACTCCAGCCATGGCTTGGCGAAGGTTTGCTCATAAGCCAAGATTTGAAGTGGCATAAAAGGAGGAAAATGCTGACGCCTGCCTTCCATTTTGGCATCCTTGACAACTTCGTCGACGTCTTCAACGAGCAATCATTCGTTCTTGTCCACAAGCTCCGTGCCACACGCGGTAAGACTGCTGATATCTACCCGATGATTACCAAGGCAACTCTAGACATCATTTGTGAAGCCGCAATGGGAGTCAAGATCGGGGCACAAAACGGTGCACGGGCAGACTACGTGCAAGCAGTTCATGATATAGGCGATATATTTTTCCAACGCTTTATAAATCCATGGCTGAACAACGAGTTCATATTCCGCTGGACCTCCCTCTACCGCAAACAACGCAAGTGTCTGAAGCTGCTGCACGGCTTCACAGACTCAGTAATACAGGCGCGTCGTCAGGAGCTGGCCAACTCTGGAGCTTCCCCTTCCAATGGTGGTAAGAGATTAGCGTTTCTGGACTTGCTGTTGGCGTCCACCATTGACGGGAAGCCTCTCAGCGATGCCGACATCCGGGAGGAGGTAGACACCTTCATGTTCGAAGGCCACGACACGACAGCCTCCGCCGCCAGCTGGACCCTCTACAACCTGGGCCGTTTCCCCGATATTCAAGCCAGAGCATATGCTGAGGTGCGAGAGGTCCTCGACGAGGATCCTACTGAGCCGATCTCACGTGCCAACCTATCTCAGCTACGATACCTAGAAATGGTCATCAAGGAGACGATGCGCCTCTTTCCTCCGGTGCCAAAAATAGGCCGGCGACTCGCTTCAGATGTTGACATCAACGGTTACAACATCCCCGGTCATTGCATGATCACTCTGTTTGTATACGGTATTCATCGCGATCCACGTCACTGGCCTGAGCCGGACAGCTTCGACCCCGAGAGGTTTTCTCCGGAGAACTCGGAAGGCCGACATCCGTACGCCTTCGTTCCGTTTTCCGCCGGCCCCCGGAACTGCATCGGCCAGAAGTTCGCCATGATGGAGGAGAAGGTCCTGATCGCCAGTGTGCTGCGTGCCTTCGAAATCAGGTCGATTGACAATTACCAAGACCTCAGCATCACTGGAAATCTTATTCTGCGCCTGAATGGCCCCCCTGCGGCTCAGGTTTACGCCACGTCACTGAGTGAACATCTCGTAAAACTTTGAGCCGTTCACGGCTGAGATGCCGTACCACGGTGTTTGACTTGACATCGATTCCAACCACCCAGCCACCCCAAACGTGCAAGTTTAATGAGGACTTGCTCGGTCCAAGATGCACTCATTACAGGATCTCCCAAACTCCCGTACAAAGCACCAAACGTGTGGTCGGCGATTCAAAAGACAACACTTAATGCAAGAGGAGTCACTGTGCCACGAATTCATGTCTGTTCACTTGTCGCCAACGACTGTCAAGCTTGCCACAAGACAATCACCCATGCAAAGTTACGTTAGTTAAGCTACGCTATGTTTATGTTACAAAGATAATCTACCTTATTGTTCATACTAGCGTACATTGTGAATAATAACGTCGTATGTAGCAATGGCTTTATGTATGTACATATTCATCAGGTCACTGGTAGATGTGCGTGGTCATGTTTCGAGAACTTTGTCGGGAGAATTATGAGAGGCATAACAATTTATGACAGCTTACAAAAAAAGCATTACCACAGAAATCCTGTCATGTGTTTTTTATTAAGGCTCTCTTAATTTGCGCGGATGACTGGACCGCATTTCTAATTTTGTGTGCATTGGTTTGGGTGCGTCAATGCAAACAAGAGGGCGCCACGAATTCGATACTGAAATGGATCCCCGGACCGTTGGTGAATTGGACGAAACTGATCAGAAAATTAGGGCAGCTTAGGGTCCAGATTTATGAATTTGCATTCCCATTTAGACGTATATCTCGGACACGGATTGCATTTGGGTAAACAATCATGGTTTGCGAATGATCTAGCTCCAACTGATGGCATACACTGCAAATGCGAGCCGGACCGGGTCCAAGTTATACCGATCACGACACGCCTGTAATACAAACGAACACTGTCCTCCTCTGCTACGTCCTAATAGCCTTCCTGCCGAGTTGGTTGCGATGAACATCCCCTGGTCCTTGTAAAATCCTTCATCCTTCCTTGAGTGATCCGGTGACATGGTTGAAAAAGATAAAACGTGGGGGTTTACAACTGCACTGTGGGGACCACTCGTAATAGGCTGCGGAGTCCATAATGACTAATTATAGGCCTGGCAGCCTCCTGAGTAGCTAGGGTATAACGCCAACACATGTGCGCTCAGTCATAGTATTTTGGTGAGACCAAGTAAATACTTGCATACATCAAAAAGTGTTTCACACATTAGCCTTCTATCGTCCACCTTTCTTGGATGTAGATGATAAATTGTGAATCATGAATGAGGATATCAATTTTGAATACCCTTTTCAAGTCTGAGCAGAAATATGGTGGGGGGCACAAATGCTTGAACTGAAGTTTGAGTGATCAATCGCCTCACAAACGTCCAAATAGCTTTCGCGAATTTATCATACTATAGTGACTTTTTATAACGCTGAACCAAAGGAACTCTGATTTATTCTGCCGTGCAGAGGCGAAACCACGTATGTCTCATACGTTTTGCATGGGACATAAGTCTTTTCACCTTTGCATACATTCTAGAAGATTCACCGAGCATTTGTTTTTCGTGATAGCCAAGAAAATAAGATGTTAATTATTGTTTCCTCTAGAAAAAGTAAAAAAAACGTTGTCGATTAATTGTAAAATGATGGGCACAGGTAATTTTGATATAATGTACACGCATTGCAATTAGTAGCGGTTATTTAGTTGCATTAATAAAGTTAAAAAATGACATGTAAGGGGCCCCAAGGAGGAAAATAATTACCACACGATACCACACGCCAATGACACAAACTTCCCCACCAAAATTATCCCAGGTATCTGTCAAGTGATAGTGATACACGTTCACCCAGTAAATTTCATCACAATGTTCTTTATGTTTCGTTAGGCTTGATAACTACGTTGATGTAGTCAATATTAAAGCACTGTTGCAAGGTAATAAGGTAATAATGAAATAGACATTAATGTTTCATTAATAAGCTAGAGCTGTTCATTTTTCAACGTTAATTGTTATAACATGGCCACTGTGGCCTGCTGCTTAGGGTACATGAGGGGTACATTTCAGGTAAGTTTTTAGCTTTTATCTACGGAAACTTTGGGTTTCAAGACAAATTATACATGGAGTACCGTTTTTTCGGCATGCTTCACAACTTGGCTATCTCAGTTAAAATCACGTCATAACAGTGCCACATTCCCTTTAATCCCTCATCCTTTAGATTCTGACGAAGACTACTGTCGAAACGCGTACATCTGCTGTGTTGGTGTAAATGTGAATAGGTAAGTATATACATATACTTAACATATATAACATCTGTAACATCTATCTATATATATATATATATATATATATATATATATATATATATGTGTGTGTGTGTGTGTGTGTGTGTGTGTGTGTGTGTGTTACATATAATTAATTGATCGGCAGTTGTTTTGCTATATATGCGAATAGAAGAGAAGTAGCACAGCATATAAAGAAATGGAGCGAAATCTTGTTGATCAAGGGCTTACTCACAAAAGGTTTGCCAAGCACGTCGGGCCAAGGCAGTCTAGACACAGTTGCCACACTGCAGTTCAAATAGCATGGACTAGACGTCTGCCAAATAATACCCTGCTGCAGGCACAAATTAGGCGCGGGGCTCCACCAAATGGCACTCCACATTCAAACATAGCGTTTCCTTCGCTCTTGTTTACATAGACTCAGACAATTCACTATCCATTTTAATGTCAACGTTTCGTTCCATTTGAAGCAGGGAGATTAGGTAAACATTTTAATTTTTCAAATTTGACCACACCAGGCCAAAGGTTGTGTGTCGGTTAATTAAAATGGTGATATTGTCACAGAATGGTCAAACATTTGTCAGTGATGCAGCCCCCCCTCCAACAGCCGGCGCAGATACCGGATTAGACGTCACACCTCGTAGCATATAACACGGGAAAATTAAATGATTAAATATCCAAATTTTTGCAAAAAGAGGCCCAGAATCGAGACAAAATGCTTATTTATTGCATTTTGGATAAACTTGATCATCGTGTATTCTCAAAAATTCGTAAGCGGGCAGTGTCATTAGCAGCAGTTTGACACACGGCCCATATGTGAAGGAATTCCTCCACGCCCGTGTGACGTCACTCGGGCGTGGAGGAATCCCTCTTGAACGTACCTTTAAGTAAAGGTATCTTGTCAGCGACGGTATTCAACTTTTGTCACTCGATCCAATAACGAAAATAAATTAACCATATTCAAGACAAGCTGGTAAAAACTAGTGGGCTCTGATAACCTCTAAACCTAACCTCATGTGTCCCCGGTGCGTGACAATATACATGTGCTGTATACCAGTGGCGGCGCTTGAAGATTTTGACAGTCTAGGCACCATTGGCTTAGAGGTAAGGACGTCGCCCAGGCTTTTAAAGGGAATGTGGCACCTCGGTCGAATCCTGGGTTTAAGTGTTAATAGGCGTACTTTTAGCCAAAAATAATGAAACCACTCACGATTTCTCTGAAAAATGTACAATAAGCTCAATATTTGGTTTTTAAAAATACTCCTCTAGAAAAAGAAATAAATATCAGCCTGTGGATGATGTCACGATCTGGCAACCACTACCATACTTGAAACGCTTCAAGGGCTTCGTTTGGCTGATGCTCATCGTGACGTCAGCATATGTCGTCACACCAGTAGCTCACAACAATGGCCGCCGGCGACGGGGGGCTGAGGGGGGCTGGTGTCAGGTAGGTTTTAGCCTTTTCTACGGAAATATCGAGTTCCAAGAAAAATTAAATATGGAGTACCGGGTTTTCCAACCCGCTTTACAACTTGGCTATCTCAGTTAAACTCATGTTGTGAAGGTGCCACATTCCCTTTAACCTGATAAAGGACAGGGGCGGATCCAACATGTCGGCTGGAGAGTGAACAACTCAAGTCGATGAGCAAAAAAACAAAACAAACAAACAAAATAACGTAGTACGATTGCAGCGTAGGGCGGCAGGATGTAACTGGGCCCGGAGTGATTTTCACCTTCGAGGATGCACTTCCCGAAGGAACAAGGGCTCTTAAAAAGGTTTTAACGACAAAAAAGTCCTCCACAGTTTATGAATTTTATAAAATTAGTTGTCTGAGCGGGACAATACTTATTTTTCTCCTTGTATTTTACTTTGGGATCAGATTGCCCGCCCCCTGGATCCGCCCATGTGAGGGGGATTCCAAACTCACTCATAACATGGAAGGGGGAGATAGTGGGCGAAGCCACCATTTGGCTACCGGCTCCCCAACTTTCTGACTGGGAGGCAATGTTCCCCCAACTTTGAACCGATTCCAGACATTTTCAGTTCACAAATCAAGCGTCGGAAAACGGGGGGGCCAAGCGGGCCAGGTCCCTTACTTCTTGTCCTACAATTTTCTGACCTCGGTCCAATTGGAGGGAAAACGGAAATTTTTAAACAAGCAGCGCGGAAGGCAACGTGGGGCTCAGATACGAAATTGTTCGTCCTAGTATGGGAAGTTTTTGTCGGCAGCCAATTGAAGATTAGCTGCCTCCCCCCCATTTTTTGTCGGTGGATCGTGAAACCGGTTAAGCGGCATTGTATGTAGCTACAAGGTACTCACGAGAGCTTTCCATTTCAAGGACAGCTTAGGCACTTCATTTTCATGTCGTCTAATTTCTTGTGGTACGATCGATTCGAGAACATATTTTTTTACAATTTCGTCCACCAGATTTCGTGTCATGACTCACGTCCTTCATAGGAATTAAACAAATAAAATATATTTCTAATAATTTCCGAACAACTGTTCCGCACTTGAAATGGCTAGAAATCTGCGAATACAAGAATGTCAATGAAGGAACAAGCTGTTGTCAAGATTGTAAGTGGTCACAAATGCCGGATTAAAGGGAATGTGGCACCTTTATAACGTGATTTTAACTGAGATAGCCAAGTTGTAAAGCATGCCGGAAAACCCGGTAATTAGTATATCATTTGTCTTGAAACTCAAATTTCCGTGGCGAAAAGCTAAAAACCTACCTGAAATGTACCCCAAATGTACCCCAGCCAGGCGGTCATAGTTGTTAGTTGTTGGTGTGACGACAGCGCTGACGTCACGGTGAGCTATCAGCCAATTGAAGCTCTTGAAGCCTATTGAATATGGTTATGTTCCAGACCCTCTTGCAAAAATTCGAGAGCTTTTGGTGCCAGGTGTTTTGTCAAAAATCACCCAAGACAAATGACACATGAGCCATAATTGTCATAACCAAGAACAAGGCAATACTATAGCGTCCGTTACATTTCTTTACGTCATTTATCTTGGGGATTTTTTCAAGGCCAGAGGGCAGGGGCGCCGCCACATAATTTTGCAGGGGAGGGGGCGGACCCGAGCTGGTGCTGAGAGGGGGAGGCGAACTTTGAGCATATTCGGTATCTGACAGCATTAATGACGATGGACCCAAAAATTTTGGGTGACGTCCCCACCTGGTTGGCCAACACGGGGGACGCGTTCCCCCCCCCGCTTCCGGCGCCCATGCCAGTAGGTATTTGCTGAAAAAGTCTGACACGAAAAGCTCTCGGATTTTCGCAAAAGGGTCTGGAACATACCCCATGGCAGTAGTTGCCAGATGATTACGCCATCCCAGGGCAAAGGTTTATTTTCACCCTAGAGGAGCATTCTAAAAATCAAAATATTGAACTCATTGTACATCTTTCAGAGAACTCATAGACCTTTTCATGATTTTCGACAAAAATACCCCTAATTATACTAAATTCATGGATTCGACCAAAGTGCCATATTCTCTTTAAAGAGCCGATTAGACATGTTTGCTGGTTTAAAGAGCCAGTACTCGCGTCCGAGTGAATGAGGTATTGGAGCTGTCAATCAAAAAGCATACATTAGATTCGATACGGGGTTGAGCAGATTCAGCTGAATCGCAAAGTGCCTCACCTCGCATTTGTTGACGGTACGGCCCTGCGAACGTGGATGATCAGCGATGCAAATCATCGGTTCTTTGACCCAGTAATCCGAAAAAGGAGTATTCTCTGTAACTTAAACATTCCAGTCAAATTGTATTTATTCCACATAAAATAAATACCTACTGCAACATTGAAAGGTGGCTAGCCAGTGCCTAATGTGCCTCTATGGGTGCGCCACCATTGCAGTCTTTACAGCCCACTTCTTACGGAGCACCAGTGCATCTTGAATGTGCGGACTAAGGTGCACAGATACTAGTTCCCGTACCATATGACCCTAATGCCCGGCGGCGGCGGTTTGGTAACGCAGGGGGCCCGGGTACTGTCGGTGCAAGGCCCCCATTCCAGTCTACCCATACTATTTCACTGTACCGGGCGAGCTTCGAAACAAACGAAATAGCATACCAAAGTACTTCATATGCTCTTACCATACGGTTATCTCAGTTAAAACCCCCATTTTGGAGGCGCCACGTCCCTTTGAAGTCAATGCCCCGATCCTGAATATCCGCATATTCGCTTCAACAATTACCGGCCCATGAATATTTAGTGGCCCAACTGAATTCGGGTTCCGTTACGCCGCCCCTGGCCGCTCAGAGCCAACAGAGACAAACAAGCCCTGTGCCTGCAACTCTCCGGCCAGTCTGGCCTTGAATGCATCGGCAGATGCCGTGGCTCCGACACACTCCACTGGGATTCCGCAAGAGCCACTCAGAATCAGATAATTTACGCTTGTGGGAGAACAAGCATTCCCTTCTTCAGGACTGTAGTGTGAAGCAGTGCGTCAATTTTGTAGTGCAGCGCAGTGGTCATTAATTCATCGCAGCAGGGACTGTGAAGGACGCGCTTACACCCGGTGGCATCGACGCTAGTCGTTTTCAACATGACATCTCTGCCTATCGGGACAGTGCTGCTAACTGCGCTGGTACCAGTGCTGCTCCTGCTGCTTCTCGTCTGGTACTTCTCGCCCCGAAACTGTGATTTAAGGAAGCTGCCAGGCCCAAAGCCAGTGTTGCCTATCATCGGTTCAGCCCATTTGATGACTTGGGATATGGCAAATATATTGCATACCTTGATGCAATTCGTGAAACAGTTTCCGGGCTTGTACCGATTGCGATTAGGCTCCAACTTTGTCATCCTCAACACAGCAGAGGCAGCCGAGGCTGTATTTAGCAGTAATCAACACATAATGAAAGGCAAGGCCTATGAAGCAGCGAAGCCATGGCTTGGCGAGGGTCTTCTCATTAGCCGAGGATCAAAGTGGCACAAGAGAAGGAAAATGCTCACACCTGCATTCCACTTCAGCATCCTCGACAACTTCGTCGACGTCTTCAATGAACAATCATCTGTTCTAGTCCACAAGCTCCGCGCTAGAGATGGTAATAAAACCGATACTTTTCCGATGCTTACCAAGGCAACCCTGGATATCATCTGCGAAGCCACCATGGGGGTAAAGATTGGAGCACAAAGCGGTTTACGGTCTGACTACCAGCAAGCGGTACATGACATTGGCTATGTCATGTTCATGAGATTTCTACAGCCCTGGCTGAACAACGAGTTCATATTCCGCTGGACCTCCCTCTACCGCAAACAACGCAAGTGTCTGACGCTGCTGCACGGCTTCACAGACTCAGTAATACAGGCGCGTCGTCAGGAGCTGGCCAACTCTGGAGCTTGCCCTTCCAATGGTGGTAAGAGATTGGCGTTTCTGGACTTGCTGTTGGCGTCCACCATTGACGGGAAGCCTCTCAGCGATGCCGACATCCGGGAGGAGGTAGACACCTTCATGTTCGAAGGCCATGATACGACAGCCTCCGCCGCCAGCTGGACCCTCTACAACCTGGGCCGTTTCCCCGATATTCAAGCCAGAGCATATGCTGAGGTGCGAGAGGTCCTCGGCGAGGATCCTACTGAGCCGATCTCACGTGCCAACCTATCACAGCTACAGTACCTAGAAATGGTCATCAAGGAGACGATGCGCCTCTTTCCTCCTGTACCAATGATAGGCCGGCGACTCGCTTCAGATGTTGACATTAACGGTTACAATATACCCGGTCATTGCATGGTCACTCTGTTCATATATGCCATTCATCGCGATCCACGTCACTGGCCTGAGCCGGACCGCTTCGACCCCGAGAGGTTTTCTCCGGAGAACTCGGAAGGCCGACATCCGTACGCCTTCGTTCCGTTTTCCGCCGGCCCCCGGAACTGCATCGGCCAGAAGTTCGCCATGATGGAGGAGAAGGTCCTGATCGCCAGTGTGCTGCGTGCCTTCGAAATCAAAGCGTTTGATAAGTACGAAGACCTGCAGATCACAGGGAACCTGATCTTGCGTCTGAATGGCCCGCTCTGGCTCAGCTTCACACCGCGTGACAGAGGAGAGTGAATGCTGTTCCGAGAGGAGGCGTGCTGTCCTGATGGCGGTCCGGCTCAGACTTGTGCCTTTGTCTCAGATATTTCCAGACGAGAAATTTCCACGGAGCTACAATAGGGGCAGATGATCATCTAGTATTGCTGGCACATGAAGGTGTCCGGAAATATCGTTTTTCCAATGAAGGCAATTTGTATCAAGACGAAGAGAGCCTAAATACATAATATCTGATTCTCGTGTTTCTCTTTTTTTCGATTACTGCCACTTTTAAGTTCTCCTATTTTCGGTTAGAACCGTCGTGGGCGAATTTAAGACAAAAGTGTTTTGACATTGCTATTTAATGACAGGTGATACTGGCATTGTTATTCGCTGTTTTTACTACTAATCTGTTGCACACCGATCATGGTCATAGTTGATAATAGTGAAGTGCTCCAGCACTGAGTCTGAAACCCCACATTGCTGTGTTTCTATCTACAGCCCAGACTAGTGGCGGGGACTTTTCCAGTTTACTTACGTCTCATTGCACCCTGTGCCATACTTTGCAGTCCGGGTAATGCTAACCACAGTTTTCTACTGTGAAGGACAGTTGATTATTTGGGCTTAAGAGCGCGCCAGCCCAATAGGTCATATAGCGCCCATTGTGAAGGACAGATGAGTGGTATTTTGTTACCGTGTACAACTGAATCCATGACGTAACAGTCACTTTGAGGAATTCATTTCGGTGCAAATAACTCACAAATAGCACCTTAACTTAACACGCGTACAGTCACTTTGAGGAATTCATTTCGGTGCAAATAACTCACAAATAGCACCTTAACTTAACACGCGTATCGACGGGGGTGGGTACCCGGCCACCGTCGGGTTCTTCGGAGATAGCATAAAAACAGCCGTACTAGGCATACTTTTTCTCATCATTTTTACAACTTTTGTCAAAATTTTAAGGATAGGTCATCTAAGGCCAGGTCACCAGAACAGGTCAAGTGACCTGACCTAAAAAAAGTTTAAGATAGCATAAGTCGGAACAGGGTGAACTTATCCGATTGAAAATCGTATCACATAACAGGCCCACTGAGTTCTCTAAGATATGTTCCGTTATTTTTTATATCGATGACATACGGTCAGGTACGAGCCATGACCTCTCCATTGGAAAAACATGGGTAAAATAGTTTTAACTAAATAAGTTAGTAACAGATAGCGATATAGCATTTATTTTAACTGAATTAGATTCACCTTGTCTTTGCGGTTCCAATGATATGCATATACCTAATTTGACCCTGACCTGACCTCAGGTCAAATCCTTGATTTGACCTAGCAAGGTCATATTATATATCACTCGATTCGGCTTGCTGCGAGGATTCCAATGGTCTAAATTGTTTTGCTCTATCTTTACTTGTTCAGATGTAATGACCGAAAACCTTCATTCACATGTTACCCCTATGACGCCATGTTTTGACCTCTAGGGATTTTAAATGTGACCTGATAAAAAATGGTACAAATATTTTCGATGCAGAAGTGGATGGGCTAACCAACGCCGTTTACCATTTTTCGCTACCTAGCGTGCTTCTCGAGATCTTAGGGGGCGGGTAACCACCCCCCCCCCGTGAAAACGAAGGTGGCTCAGACCCCCGTCACTGCGCGTGTTAAACAGAGCGACTAGGATAGCTTGAGCTGCCATCGTCGTGCTATGGTAGAAGATGGGGCGACGTGATCCAGAGTTCACCAGATACTACATGGCTCCAAGACCTGGACGCGATACTTCTTCAGCCGGGAAAACCGTTACAAAACCACGGGTTATACATGGCAACTTCTGAGACTCCACCTGATTTCCCGAGTGATACGAACTATGTTTACAGTCAGGGTTGCAAATGATTGGAGTGTTCTGCCGAAACTAGTGATCGGCGTTCCTACATCAAATCCCTACTTTAAGTACGCCGATACTAGACACGCATTAGGTCAGCCTGATGCACACGATTCTTACCACAGATTAAGACAGAGTTTGATAAAGAGAAGTCAGAACCTTATGACTAGGTAGTACTTTGCCAGCCGGTTTAAACCGGTAAAAACCAGTGGTTTAAGCCTTTCAGTCGGCTGCTGCCAACCCTGCCAGTGAAAATACCTTTTTGAACGCGTATCCTATGCGCATATACGCGACGCATATCCTTTTGAACGTTAATAATCAGCACGCTCACGTTCAATACTTGGGTGGCGGCGAGGGCACATTTTCGATCCGAGACATAGCAACATGTGGGAAGCATGTACTGGACGAGCTCATCTCTCCTTCCGAGAACAGAGGCGCCCCTACCTTAGAATCTGGGGGTCTTGACGACATACAACAAACCAAAGACAAGCATGCAACAAGCCAGGAAGCCCCCGCACTTCTTCCACCAGCTCCAGGGCTATAAGGCTTGCGCCCTTGCGCCGCCCAAAAGGCAAACACCTCTGCCGAATCGTTTGGATCTGCCACTGTGCTAGTCTCACCATTCTGACCGACCACTGTCCTGCGTAGGTCGCATCCAGCACTGCATATTGATGGGTGATCTTACCACGTGATATCGGTGACTATGGTCAACACTCGGCCGACGTGGTTTTCTCGTTTTCTTTCGCATGAATGACATATTGGTTCTGAATTGGAATATGGGGAGAATGTGGTGACTGCTGTTGTGACACATGCTGACATAATGTTGTGATCGTCAGCATAGGTCTTGTGTTCTCTACGCTACTTGTTTTTCAGACATGTCAAGTCCAATGACCAATGGGTGACATCTCTGCCGAAACTAGGCTCTGGAAATCGCTTTTTTGGCTGCCGCAGTTATGTCAAGTCTCTTTTGTTCACTGACTAGCGATCAGAGGGCACTCCGACACCGATGAGGGCACGTGCCCCCTGTGCCCCCTGGAGGAGACTATGGGTGGATTGCTCCCCAGATTGATCTGCCCCTGGCCCGGGGGTGCTCATTGAGCGGCAGTTAGGACCATATGTTTATTCAATTCAATGCCATCACTCACACTCCACCGCCAATGCAACCAACGCAAGTCAGAACGGACCCAACCGGCTCACACTAGCCCAACGCCGCACAGTAGGAACTTTTCCACTAGTAGCCTGAATTTAATCAAAAGTTAAAAATTTAATTTTTGGACAAACTATGCTCTCAATTGGATGGAAATTCTCCAAATTTTACGATGGTGAAGATTAGGTTTGTGTCCTTTTCCTAAGAGTGGGTGAAAAATGTATCTAAAGTAGGAGAAAGTTGGACATCCAGTGTTACCTGTTTCAATGCCAGAAAATGATGGCAAGATACAAACGCAAGTGGGATGTCCGATATGGTTGAATGTGTACCAAATTCTGTATTCTTAGAAAGCTTGACCCCTTTTACGTCCAAAATAACCGTCGGATTAGTAAACCATTTCAAAGGAATAAAATTATATAAGAATATATAAGACCTTGTTTCTAACCACTTTCAATTTCGGACCTCCAAGAAATGTGTCGGGTTTTACGTACTAGTGATGTCGATTGGCGCACAGAAATGTATAAATTAGGACACAGCAGACAATTCTAGGTACGAACCCAAAAACAATTCCTGCGACTTTTTGTGATTCTTGGAGAAACGTTTGTATTTTTTCCGCAATGCGCCTGGCCGGCGCGGCGCCCATGCAGGCACAATGACAGAGGAGAGGCCACTGAGGTTGTGGAGTTAGGACTTTTTAGCGATAATTACAGATGTAGGTAGATGGTGTCACCATAGGCGAATCCAGGGGGGGAAGTGGGAGCACTCCCCCTTGGATTGAACTTCATCGCCCCTTGAAAGTTCAATGCCACCCCTTAAAATGTCACTTCTCATCCCTTTCCTCAAGATGCGGCTATGGAGGGAGGAGGGGGAGGGGTGTATCGACACCTACGACAGAATTTGGCAGAATCTGATAACTTTTGGTTTTCATCTGATGGTTTCACGCGCAGAAAATTGGCAACCTCGTGGTCCAGATGCCGCCCCCATCAGGTTCTCCCGATCGAATCTCTTGAATACGCTTACGTGCGGCACCACGCCAGAACTTGTGTGATACTCTGTCGGCTTTTACCGGAGATAGCGTTAGTAGTTCTTCCAGCAAAAATAAGCAATATAATGATAACATTTTAACACGTGCAGTGGAAGGGGATTTTAAAGCGCCCCTCACATATGTTTCCAAGCTGTCCAAAGAACCATTCTCTACTGAAAAATTGTACTCGGCTGCACTTGAGAGTTTATGAACGCGTCCATTGGTGAAGAAATTTTGAAAATAGTTCGCAATTTTTCGACTTATAGGCTTTCAAAGTCAGACCTACTGTTTGAGACCATCGCAATCGCGCATTCGCGCCAGTTCACCTGCACTGCAGACCAAGTGATGACGTCATAACATCATATAATCAGTGTATACGTCAAGGTCAACCCACATGAAGGTCAAGGTCAAATGTCACAGGTCAAGGTCACTGACCCCGGTAATCCGGTCAGATGGCATTATTCAGTATGAAGGTTATGCTATGATTTCATAGTTACGGAAAGGTCAGAGATATTTCAATAGTCTTTCAATAGGCAATAGTCAAGGTCACAGTTCAAGGTCAGTGGTTTCTTTCAAGGTCAAATAATCGATTCCCGCCAAAATGCTGCTATATGCTATAGTGCCGGTTAAATTGTATATTATTGTGAATATGGCATGGCATATTGTTACGTCAAAGGTCATTGACCTTGAATGACTTTGACCTCAGAATTCCAGACAAAATTGTGTGGTACCTTTCCTATATGACTTTATTCCGCTTTTGGTGTATTGCCGGCTATTTTCCACATAATCACGGCATTTCCCAATATGCCCCATATTTGATCTTATCGGCCTCGTTTGACCTTGAAGATATTCAAAGGTCAATAAAACTTAGTCATAATGTTGATCACTATTGCCGCCACGCACATCCCAACGGGCGTTTTTTAACCCTCTTGGTTGCCGAGACCTCAGAGGGCACTTTAGGACCCCCTCAACTGTGCGTTGACACCAGACCCCTCTCCACTGCACGTATTAATTGGAAAGTAGATTTCAGTGTTAGGCTATGGAATGAGAAACGATAGTCAGGTATTGTAAAAATTTATTGTTGCATTAATTGAGAGCCGTTTTAGTTATCAGGGCTAATTTGGAAATCCATTTTGGGGGCACTTTAGGACCCCTCCTCTGTGCGTGTTAAGTCCAAATTTGAATACAGTGTGTAATGTTGTCATTTTATCAATAGTCAACTGATTCCCAGCCAAATTAATATAATTCACTCGTGGATTCTGTCGTTAGGAAAAAATTCAGGCTAAAAGTGGAAAAGTACCCACTGTGCACTGGGCAGCCGCCACACCGGGCTCCTACGCGCTGCACCACACCCGCGGCCGCCGATGCCGCGCCCGGGCCAAATCAGAGTGCCCAGTCGGCCGCCGGTACGGATTCAGACAGCTTCCTCCAGTGTATCAGTTTAAAGAGCACAACAACAAAAATGTAATCTGCACATTTAATAAGATATCGAACACATACCATTAGAACAGGATGAAAAAAACAGAATGTACGGTCGGAATCCCCAATGACACTACCACATCATCAGGTACCAATACAAGTTGTGAGCTCTCATGCTGACTTGGGAGTAACAGAAGACTCCACTTTGAAATTATATCTCCATATATCCGCCACAGCCTTTGATATGGCTTACTACCCAGGCTTGAGGGGCCAAAGGTTAGAATACCGCAAACCAGGATTGGAAAAACTTTTTTTAAAGCCCGCGGGTCTGGGATTTTCATTTCGTGTGGGTTTTCCGTTTTTTTGTAGCATTCTCGTTACACGGTTTTTAGATTAATTCCATTGTTTGACCACGCATAAAGAATGCGATGCTATCAATATCATCGTCGCTTATCAGTCTTTGCCTCAGGTTGGGGAGGGGAGGAGAACCTTATCTTCCCCAAGCTGTTCTTAAAGGGAGATACGCGAAAAAATGTATTGGCTAGATCAAAAGGTCACAAAAAATTGTTTCAGAAGTCCTATTCTCATTTCTACGAATTCGGCCTGCAAATGCCTTAAAATTGCTCTCAAAGTCAACATTTCAAGACGACTTTACCGGTACACCTCTTATCGATGTAAATGACGTACCCCCGGCTAAGGCTATCACATTCTCTAAAAAAACCGGTCACATTTTTCCCAAGCAGTGACTTGAGAGTTGAAAACTATTAAATAAAAAGTTATCTTAAAAAAAGCTACATCAAAAATAATATTAACACAAAAATATAGGACTTTTAAGAAATCACAATTGACCAATCAGAACGTACAGCCACCTCATATGAGGTCACGTGACCTTTCTGACGCAAAAGTTTTGTCATCCTGGGGCTGAAGCAGAAAACGACTCAAGACCCGACGTACGAAACGGCTGAAGACTTGAGCAATTATGTTTTTTTCCGTTTCTAGGGCAAACTAATTCATTTTGTATCTTTTAACGGCTTTGTAAAATTAATCCTAATACAAATACAGGTGGACAGACATTTTTATTACCAAAAAATACATTACTTTTCAACTTTAAATAGTTTTCAAAAGGTAAGTGATGGGTGAAGGTTTCAGCATTTTATCGAAACTGTTAACCTATTTCGATAATAAGTGAGTGGCCTCCCAAAATTTTGACGAAGATATAAACATAATTGTCAGTTTCGTAATCATGATTTTTCAAATAGCAAGAAACCACAAGAATAATTTTTCGCGTATCTCCCTTTAAGTAGCCGATTGACGGCAGCACGCAGACCCCTTCCTAGTTTTATGGGCACCCATGGATAAGAAAAATGAACCGATCAGAATAACAATTTTTCGGGCTTATCAACTCATCCTCTGCTATTGTTATACGGCGTCGTCGACTCTCGTTCCTGTTGTTCTCTCAGGAGCCGGATTCTCCGTACTCAAGATATCCACCGGACGTAAGCCTGGGCGACCCTGTAGAAAGCAAGTGTGACGAACACCACATCACCGCGCCCCACAGGAATTTACTTTCAATTGTTTCCTAAATCAGTAGATCATATTCCTCACGCGCAAATGCTAGCACTGAAAATCTTAATCCGGTACATTAATAAAGGCCAAATCACAATTCTCAGAGCATAGCAAAGACGTATTCATGATTTGCTCAAGGGGAAGAGGGGGAGGGTGCGGATGTAGGCTCGCAGCTACTGCACGGGGCCCCGAGTGCAAAGGTCGTTGGTGAAAATAAAAAGAACGTCAGCGGTGGCTGATGGGATCGTGGAGTGAATCGGTGTGCTTTACGTGACTTTATTGGCTGTTTTTACCTGCCCTGCGTGTTTATTTGCCTATCTAGCTAAATAAAGCGTGGTATCCTTTTTATTATATTTCTTGTGACCCGGGCACTATCTCCGAGGTGCCCCCAGCACGAATTCTTTGGGCAGTCTGAGAAAAATTGACTTACGCCTTGAGACAAAACCTCTCCTTCCCCAGCAAAACTTCTCCTTCTCGAGAACTACTCTTGGGACCCCCGAGACCAACTTTGGGGGCCCAAGAACAATTCTTGCCCCCCCGAAATTAACTCTGGGGGCCCAATAACCCAATCTAGGGACCCCAAAACTAACTTTCAGCCAGGTCTGAGACCAACTAACGCTATGGGCCTCCGAGACAAACCCCTGAAGGCACTGGAGACCAACACTGAGCCACTTCCCCCTCCCCCCGGACGAATTCTGAAAGGCAAACCGAGAGCAAACCTGGGCTGCCCTAGAAACCTTTTTCGGATCCCCCCAGACTGACTCTTGGGCCCGCCGTGACCAGCTCTGGGGGCCCTCTGGGGGGCTCACAAGAACTCTGGGCGCCCCCCGTGACAAACTCTTCAGGATCCTCCAGTCCAGTCTGGGAACATCGGAAAAACGTTTGAGGATCCTCCAGACCAGTCTGGGAGCCCCCGAAAACTTTTGAGGCCCCAGAGACCAAGTCGGGGGTCTGGGGATGAATTCGAGGGTCCCAAAAGCCGAATCTTGGGCCCCCAATTCAAATTTTTGGAGGGCCCTGTCAGACCAATGCTTGGGCCCCCTAGACTTGCTATTGAGACTCTCCGAGACAAGCATTGTGATGGTGTCCGTGTTCTTACAATCAACTTTGGGAACATAAATAAAAAACGACAGGAGGCTGTGCGGGAAGCTCTTTACAGTGCTTAAGCTCAGCCAAGGGGAGGGCCGGTCGCCCCCACATTGGCTGCGCGCCTGGAGCACAGCACCATGTGACTCCACCACGATAAGCCTTAGAGGTTCCATGAGCTGGACAAAGAAACTATTTGTGTGCCTCGGGTCAAATTCAGTCAGAGTCACAATCTGAGATTGTACTGTTATTTTGGCATATTTTGACCCTTCATTTATGTTTATAAATGAATGAAGAGATAACATAAAGGTTGAAATTTGGAAAAACTGTATGGTAGAGAAACACTGGCATCATATTCAGTCAGTATTGGTCTTATCCAGCGACTTTTACCTTTGGCGAAAAAAATGATAAATTCGTGCTGCACAATGTGCAATTTGGACGCAATATGGATTTTCAGGAATTATTTTCCTGGGAAGACAGCAAGAATTTCCCAATAAACTTTTCCAGCGGGTTACATGAGGTGCCATATGGTACCAATTCTGCCAAATTTTGGAATATTCTACACATACTAAGGCTTAGTAGCTCTCAAACTGATGAGAATCGCAATAAAGGAAAAATGTTTACACATGGGCATCTAGAAAATGAATTATTAAAAAACCTGGGTGGGTTTTATCCATTAGAAACCCACTAAAAAAAGACTCGGGTAGTGGACATTGGGCAGTGCCAACCCTGTAGCGAACCCATGTGCACACGGACACACACAAACGTTCATTTACTTCTATTGAGTCAGTGCCTAAAATTGTCTTCCAGACCATGTAGTTGCTAAGATTGACCTGCAATGTTTCAAAGACAAGCTGGCAACTGCACTGGGTGATACATTGTATAGTTATTTGTGACATAACATAGGTGAGAGACACAAAGTGTTCATACATGATCATATCTGATAATATTTTAGGAAAATTTTGTGTAGATGCACAATACCGGTCTGGGCCTACTGCCCGACCTCAGGCCGCTTGTGATAAACAGGTTTCCTCCCTATTCTGGTACACCTTCCTAACAACCTGGCCAGGCAGAGAACCCCATCAGGGGAGCGCATCAGGTGAGTGTGTACCCATTTTTAGATATGCTTGGCCATAGTTTCCCTGACTGACATAAGTCTTCAGGGGCAAGAGAGAGCTGAAGAATTCATTGTAGAATCTAGAAAGCAGGAGTCACTCTTCATATACAGCATGTAAACAGCCAGAGTGCTGGGTGAGATGCAGGTTCAGGGCAACACATCTGATTGATTCCTGAATACATCCTTCACACAGGGGAAAATAATACATGGGTAAGGCACGAATTCTTACGCAGTGGGCTTTGAGACAGTTATGAATTTTCCGCCGTGCGCCATACCAGAAAATTTACGCAGCGTAAGAAACCTGTGGAATTTTTACGTATTTTCGTAAGGTTTTTTGGTAAACAAAATTTAATTTTCGTACATAAACTCAGCTTATGCATGTTTATTTTTCTTTACAATTCTTGAACTCAGGGATGCGTAAGTGGCGCGTACGAATTTGTCAACACGCGAAGAGACTTTAGCCTTTTGGAAGCCCAGCCCCCAGGTTGTGTGTGTAACCGCGCAGGGGAACAGAAACTGTGCTTATTATCACGTTTAAACATTTCCCACGAGGACCATTCCTAAATCAAATAGCATTTCAACACTGTTGGAAGGTACCCACGATTTGAAAGTGGCCACATCTTGCCTAACTCTAATAACTGAGAAAACCCAGGGAAATATAGGGAAAAAACAGCCCCTTATCATATGATCATAACTGAGAAAACCATTTAGTAAAACACCCGGGAAAAACCTATGCTCAGCAATCGTTTGCCTCGGAACTCTAAATTCTCGTAAAAGAGTAAACCCCACCTGAAATCAAAGACGGATCCAAGGGGAGGGCGAGGGGTGAGTCCTCCCCCTAAATCCCAAAAGACGCCCTTCTGAGCCTGAAAAGGCTAACCTAAAACCAGTTAACACGAGGTTTGCGATGCAAAAAGAATTGCTAACACTAGCACTTTGTCCCCCCCTCCCCAGGATGCGATACCAGGCGCCCTTTTGGGCCAAAAGTGGCGTCTTTTGATGGTTAAGTGCGAAGATGAGGGTTCGCCTCTTCTTACCGAAGTCCTAGATCTGTCACAGCCTAAAATCAGTCACACATGGCAGTGGCGGCGGAATGTCCCAATTTGAGGGGGGGCACCATGGACTTTTCAACTCATTTCTTTCCAGTCCACGACATGGGATTAGTGTTAAAATTTCTGATTTAAGGGGGCACAGGGCCCCCACCAGTTCCGGTCAGTGACACAGGTTCACCACGGTCTTTTTTAGGCCACTAAAGGGTTTCTGCTGTTTGGACGCCATGCTGACGTAGCGCGAACTTGTCGGGGTGTTGGGATTGTGTGGCATCGTGCGCAATAGCACGTGCTATGTGCATGAAACTTAAGGAAATTTACATAACTCAAGACCCAGTCGATTTATGCATTGTGAGAGGTTTCGCACTATGCCTTAAGCGGCACTTGCCGATGAAGGCCATGCCCCCGCTCTGCTCTGTCCGTGTCTTTACGCTTATGTATGCTGGGGTGGAAAACTTACGCATTTGGCCAGAACTTCTCAAATTTTACCCCGTGGTTTTTCGGCGCAAATCAGCTTTTATTTCCCCTTAACTTCACACCCAGTATGCAAAGTATGGCGGCAGAACAGACGAGTCGCACCAGCGATCTAGAATTCTCACACAAATTCACACCACCAGCCACCTAACATCCGCACCAATCCGCATTAAACCAGGGAGAAAAATGCACCCATCCCCACCTACACAATGTAATGCTACCTCTCTCACCCCTCTCCGGTGTCTTTACAAACTTTCACCCACCCCCCACACCCTACTGAACGTTGCTGCCTTACCACCACTCCTTATTGCTTTTCAGCCTCCCTGCTCCTCTCTACTTCTCACTGACCCATTCAGGTTCAACCAACAGCATTAAACAATACAATGTTGTTTTATATCGCCGGAGTTGCGCCAGAGTTGATGAAAACTAATAATAATCGCTGAAAGCTTTTGTTCATGCAAATCTTATTCTCTACCAAAAGTCAACAATAAGTAAGAAAACTCTTTAAAACTGCTGTCTTTTTAATTCTGACCATCCACACAACTCAAATTTACCTGTTGCTATGCACAATTTAATTCAAGAACTTACAGTTTGCGGCAAATCTGGCGCACGCTTGACACGCGCATTCACAGAGGTTTGAGCCACCTTTGCTTTGACTCGGGAGGCGGGTACCCACCCCCTCCCACCCCCTAAGGTCTCGAGAACCATACCAGTTAGCGAAAAACGGTAAACGGCGTAAGGTAGCCCATCCACTTCTCAATCAAAAATATTGGAACCAATTTTTTGTCAGGTCACATTTAAGGTCACTAGATGTCAAAACATGCCGCCATAGGGATAAAATATAGATGAAGGTTTTCTGTCATTTCATCTGAACAAGTAAATGGAGCAAAATTTGAACTATATGAATCCTCGCAGAAAGCTGAATCAAATTATATATAATATGACCTTGCTAGGTCAAATCAAGGATTTGACCTGACCTGAGGCCAGGTCAAGGTCAAATTAGGTAAAATGCATATCATTAGAACTGCAAAGACAAGGTGAGACTAATGAAATTCAAATAAAGGCTCTATCACCATCCATTACTAAGTTATTCAGTTAAAACCATTTTCCCATGTATTTCCAATGGAGAGGCCATGGCTCTTACCTGACTTCGTCGATATAAAAAATACCGGAACATGTTTTAGTGGGGGACCCATATCATATGGCTCATATCATACGGTGGGCCCATTATATGATGAGTTTCAATCCAATAAGTTCACCCTGTTCCGACTTATACCATCTTTTAACTTTTTTAGGTCAGGTCACTTGACCTGTACTGGTAACCTGACCTGGGATGACCTAATCTTAAAAATTTGATAGAAGTTGTAAAAATAATGAGAGAAAAGGTATACCAACTATGGCGGCGCTACTCGCCGCCGATTTGCCAGTCTGCATAGTTCGCCTGCACAGTGGAGAGCCACTCTGCAAAGTATGGCAGCAGGCCACACGAGTCGCACCAGCCATCTAAAATTCTTGCACCACCGGCCACCAAAAACTCGCACCAATCTGCCATATACCAGGGAGAAAAACGCACCCATTCCTACCCAAACGATGCAATGCTACCACTATTATTAGTTAGTTAGTTGAGGACTTTTTATATGGCCCCCTCCTGTGTCTTTATAACTGTTTAACCATTCTTTTTTGGTTTTCAGTCACCTTCCTTGCACCAGTCTCACAAATTCACACCAGGTTGATAAAATTCACACCACTCGCTCCTGTCTCCAAGGGCACTCTCACCGACGAGATCTCGTTGAAAATGCCATACTTTGCACACTGGCCGATTTGCCAGCTATCTCCAAAAAGCTGAAGGGGGACATACCCGCCCTGTCAATGCGAGTGTTAACCGGTGCAATGGCTTTGAGGCTGACTATTTTTAATTTTCATTAAGTTTTTCCTCCTCCCACATGATTTCGTTACTTTTCAGTGTCCCCTCCCTCGCACCAATCTCGGAAATTCGTAACAGGATAGTAAAATTTTCACCAGTTGCTCCTGTCTCGAAGGCCACCCGCACAGACAAGATCTCATCAAAAATGCCATACTCTGCACACTTGCTTCACACTTAGTGTCTTACTTGAACTTGAAGGATACAGACTTGATGAAGCTCTAGGCCTGTAAGTGTCCGGTCTTAACGCGCTCGTGTACGTGTGGTTTCACTACTTAATCAGTGTCTGGTATGGTATACCAAGAGGGTATTATGGTAGTAGGCAGATCACATCTCACAGTTCAAATGATCACATCAGAAGGTCCACTGTTCTTAGGGTCTAATGTTCATAGTTTCTACCCTTTGAAAGTTACACCTTTTGAATAAGAAGTCCAACGTTCAAAAGGTCCAAAGAGGCGTGCTCAGATCCCTGAGAGTGGGGTGCATGATGCTGCAGAGGCGTGCCAAGACACATGATAATAAGAGAGTTAGGTTAAGTTTGGTTTGGTTTGGTTTGGTTTGGTTTGGTTAGGTTAGGTTAGGTTAGGTTAGGTTAGGTTAGGTTAGGTTAGGTCAGGTCAGGTCAGGTCAGTTGTGTACACCCTTGGTCCCTATTTCCTAGTCGGGGATATCACCCTCTCTTTCCAGAATCTGAGTGCGCCTCTGGCCTGAGTACCACTTTATACTACTCAAACCCTCCCTCCTTCAGTCTGTTTCACCTCTAGGGATTTTGTTGCAGAATTATGGGATATTTCTAAAACATGTCCCGAAGTGGTACCCAGACCAAAGGCGCACTCAGAATCTGGAAAGAGGGGTGATATCCCCACTCCCCAGGTTGGGAAATAGGGACCAAGGGCATACACAACTGACCTGACCTCACCTCGCCTCGCCTCACCTAGTACCTAGTAGAAAACGGAGATTGGAGGCCACTTAAGGCCTATGAAGTCCGGTCACAACGAGCTCTAGTGTGGTGTTTCGGTTTTAGTCTGTGTCGGGGATGTGATATTTGATATCGATCCAGAAAGCATCTAGCCTCGATTTGAACACAATATTTGTAGGGGCGCAGGCAACCTCAGTGGGAAGGCTGTTCCAGTCGTTTACAACACGAACTCCAAACGTGTTACGCAGGGGGCGAGAATGAGCCCTTTGTTTCTGGAGTTTCAGCTGGTGGCCTATTGTTCGACCGGATCTGTCAAACGAGAAGAATCTGGCAGGGTCAACATCCAGGGAGGTGTGCAGGATTTGATACACCCTGATCATGTCGCCACGTCTTCTCCTATAGTAGAGTGATGGAAGATCTAGTTCCTGTAGACGCTCGTTGTAAGGTTTATGCCGAATGCTTCGGACCATTCTTGTGGCTCTCCTCTGGACCCGTTCGATCATCTTCTGGTCGCATCTATTGAATGGTCCCCAGGTCAGGTTGCCACATTCCAAATGTGGGCGCACCAGTGTCTTGTACAAACTCGGGAGTGTTGTCAAATCAATTTTGCGAAAAGATCTTTTAATCAAACCTAGTATCTGGTTGCCTTTTTTTGTTGCTGACGCTGCTTGGTCACGGAACTTCAATTCAGAGTCAACTTGAACACCGAGGTCCTTCTCAACCGTGGAGACCAGAAGGTTTGTGGCGCCCATGTCGTATCGATGGTGGTTGTTGTTGGGTCCTAAATGGAGTACTGAGCATTTGGTTTGGTTGAATGGAAGTTGCCAGGTTCCTGACCATTTCATTACCTGCACGATGTCTGCCTGGAGTACTTCAAATGGGGCTGGTTCGTTACATGGTACGTATATTTTTGTGTCGTCGGCAAAAATCTTGGTCTGAGCTTGGACTACGTCGGGAAGTTCGTTAGTATACATAAGAAATAATACTGGGCCCAGCACAGACCCCTGCGGGACGCCGCTGGTCACTGGAGCCCATCCAGATGTGTCTACACCCACTACCCACCTCACCTCACCTCACCTCACCAAGCCAAGCCAAGCCTAACCTAACCCTCATTTCCTCCTATTATCATGTGTCTTAGCACTCCTCTGCAGCAGCATGCACCCCACTCACATGCATCCCAGTCTGCAGAACGTGGCAGATTTCGACAAGATTGTGGCGGCCGAAGGTTTGTGCTATATTGCGCCGTCACAGTTCTTTCGCGATTCTCCTAACAGTGCCTGAATGTAACGGGGCCAATGGCGGATAGAGTGACAGCCTTACATTTTGATTGCCATACATTTACATTTGATTACCGCACTCAGCCGGGAACGATCGCGTTAGTAACTGAGTTTCGGTGGGGGTCATGGGCTGCATTCGCTGGTGGTTGGGCTGATGTGAGTCGACGCATTATCAGCCTAGTCACCTTCGGTGCATCCTTGGCCCCTGCCGAATACAACACGTGGCCTTTCCGGGTCCCAGCCGCCACCTGCTTCGACTCGGCTACCTGCTTGCGCTTGTTTTGGGCGGTAACGATCTCAGAAGGTTGGAATTTTGTGCGTTGAAAGTGTCCCTCTCCTGCTGTGTACGGGCCTAGATCGTTTCCATCATTAACGATTCTGTCAGACAAACCAATTTATTGTGCCTCGATCGGCGTCCGTCGGTCTGTCATCTTGTATTGTCATGTTTGAATGGTGTGTGAAATATAGGGAATTCTCTCTCTCTCATAAAATCATTCCAGCAGATCTCGTTGGGGCAGCCTCAGGGTAGACCTACCGATTTGGGGCAGCTTTTGGTCGAGCTTGGGGCAGAGGGGGGGCTCTTGGGGCAGGAATTAGTACTTGGGGCAGCAAGCAGTCTGGGCAATCGCCGCTGGAAGAAGAAAAAATAATTAAAAAACGACAATCACTAGTTATTAAAATTGCGCTGAAAAAGCTAGTTTGTCTCAAAAGCCTTATATTTGTCATCAAACGAAATATGGTTAAAAAGATAGCAAATTAAGGAAATTTCTCATTGGTGTAAAGTTCCTGGAAGTGAATAAGAAAATCAGGCAATGGGCGCCTTTCAAAAGCTAAATTTTATTATTATTTTCATAATTTATAATCCAAACTTAATTTTAGCCACATAAATCAATCTTAAAACTCAAAAAAGAAATTTCCTTGTATGTAGGATTTTGAATTTCCTTCGCTATGTTTTGATCGCCAAAGGCCGGCAAATCATGCCAGCCCCCTCCCAAGAACGAACGACAGTCCATAATGTGACATCACACGGGCGTATGGGGGGTCTTTCTTTGCTTGGGTCTTGTAAAAATACTCCAAATTTTTAGATGCTTTTATGCAAATGCGAGAAAACAAAAGGGAAAAATGCATTATCTGCGTAAAAAAGATTATTTTCGAAAAAGTTGTCACTTGAAATATTCTTAAAATTATTGATTGATACGGCTTGAAAGAAGGGGAAAATGACGTCACTAGAGTAAAATCTTTACTCGTAAATATACCTTTGAGTAAAGGTATCTTTGAAATTGTGCATCATGAATGCAAGATAGCTGCTTTACGTGACTTTCTATTGCTTTGGTACGTGGACGTTTGTGAGCACGTCACCGTCATAAGGTTGGATGCACAATTTTATTTCATTTTTGGTTGTTTTGTTTAAAATGGAGTAGATAATACTTGTATTGGTAAAAAATCACCTCCCCTCCTTTTGGAGGAGTCTGCTGGCCACCAAATTTCTGCCCCAATTGGGGCAGACTTTGGGCTGCCCCAAGCGCCTCGTTAAGTCGCCTGCCTCGTTCTGCAAACTGGCATGCATCTGAGCACACCTTTTAGGACCTTTTGAACGTTGGACTTCTTATTCAACAGGTCTAACTTTCAAAGGGTAGAGCGTATGAACATTACACCCTTTGATCAGTGGATCTTCTGTTGTGACCCTTTTGAACCGTGAGATGTGATCTGCCTACTACCATAATACCTACCAAGAGTCCTCCCAGTGTTCGTCAAGCCTGGTCTTGAATGTGTTGACAGTGGGTGCAGTGACAACATGACTGGGGAGACCATTCCAGTCATTAACGACTCTGATGGTGAATGCATTGCGATGGATACAAGACTCGGCACAAGGTTTAACCAGTTTGTATTCATGTCCCCTCGTCCGCGAGTTAAGTGTCCAAATTTATGTGCATAAGTTATTGCATTATGGGACCAAAAACAGAAAGAAATTGTGGCTGCCCATCTGGTCACTGCATCAAAGAATGAAGCCGACCCAACAAGTAACATGCAAAAAGGTTCTCGTGTATCATGTATGAGCTAACTAACAGGATGCACAGGGCGGAATGGACCCAAGTATACGAAATATTACCGAATGTATTACACGATATTAAACCATGTACAATGTTAACTTACCTAATGTTGGTGTATATCCGTCTCCGGCAGGTTCCCCTCTTATTACTTCAATAGTATCTTTTAGGGCCTTGCTTCAATAGCAGCAGCAGCTCTCCTACCCCCTCCTCCATATCGGAGCAGAGAGCGAAAGGAAGGAATCCGGCGTCCGCCTCGAACAACACAAAGCAAAACAAAACATGTTTGGCGGTAAATATTGTATGCCAGATTGAGGTTAAATAAATGCGCTTCCTCTTCCTCCTCCAATAGTAAAAATAGTTAAAAGTACTTCAGAATTATATCAAAGTCACTAAATGTAACGAATGCGCTACTATTGCCTTGTTCTTTGTTATGGCAATTATGACTCACATGTTTCAATCCTTGTCTTGGGTAATTTTTGACAAAGCACCTGCACTAAAATGCACTAAAATCATTTCCTGCTAAAATCAATCAATTTATTTCATTTTCATTTTCCATATAGATAGGTGGAGAGAAGCAAAGGACATGAACAGCAGATAAGAAACCTGAGAGAGTCAAGCAATAGTCATACAGTACAAGTGAGGCAGGTGAGTATGTTGTGAGATTAGTATGTTTTTTTATCATCATCATCATCATCAACTTTTTTATTTCATTTCTTATATACAGGCAGGGGATAGAAGTAAATAAAGAGACCAGCAAAAGAAGACATGAACAAGGCAAAGCAAAGCAATAAGGAGCAACAGAATAGAACTATACAGGCACACAGTATAAAACAAGAGGAAGTAGGTGTTTAACAGAATCGGATTAGAGCAAATGTTTAACATAGAAGGAACAAGACATAAGTTCCTGGCATGAAGCAATCATGGAGCGGGAATGAACAGAAAAAGTAACACAAAACAGAGACTGACATGTCATAACAAAACGAGAAGAGCATTAAAGAATGAACTGGACAGAAAAATAATGCCAAAAACATACTTGAAGAGGCAAAATAAAACAAAGCAGCAAAACAACAAGCAAACAAAAACAGGGGACGCAACAAAATAAGCAATGTTAAGTAATAAGTAGCTATAAGTATAGGGCCCACATATGTTGAACATATTAAATTGTGCTATATGGCCAAGTCGCTGAAAGCGCCCTAAAATCCCAATACACACACGAACATATTAAATCTTAAAAAAAACATTAGTAAAAGTAACAAACAGTAAGTACAAGCACCCAATCAGAGCAGGGACCTATCGAACATTAAATCAAAGCATGTGATCAGTGCCAACAAAAAGCATGTGATCAGTGCCAACAAAAAGAAAACAAAACAGAACAAAAAACAGGCTAAAAACACAAGCAAAGCAAAGTCACATCTAAGCAGGCAAAAAAAAGATGAGCTTGGTGAGATCAAATTAAGGTACTAATGGAAACGAACCAAAGACAAAAAGAACAAAACAAGTAAGCAGAAAGGTGGGCTGGCTGAGAGTCCAAAGAGAGCCAGGCGGGGGGCAGTCAGGTGCCTCCAGTCGTCACCGAAGGCTCCGCTTGTCGCCGATATCTGCACCCAGCACACTGCTGAGTGAGGACAGCAATGGGGGCAGAGCGCACCGGTCGCTCGAGCGGAACCCGCTGGGGCTGCAGTGCCGGCACGTTCCAGTAGCTCAGCACATGCGTGCAGTTGGGCTGACCGAGAGACCGTAGAGAGCCAGGCGGGGGCATTCAGGTGCCTCCAGTTGTCGCAGGAGGCACCGTTTGGCGCTGATGTCTGCACCCAGCATACTGCTGAGTGAGGACAGTTCCTGAATTGATATGTCCAGCTAGAGCTGGAAACACGAAAACCGCCACGACCAGTCCCTGAAAACTTCTAGTCCTGTCTGCACTTTGAATAGTGCTGGTGGACTCGCCTATATCGCGGCAGCGGCGACGGCGCGTACTGTAGGCCAGCACGTGTCAGCAGAGAGTCTGGAGGGTCGGGGCGGAGGCACCAGGTGTCTCCAGCATTGCCAGTAGCTGCCCCCCAACATGCCGCTGGTAGAGGGCGGTCACGGACACAGAATATGGATGCGGTGATGAACACCGCCATGGGAGCTACAGTAAATAAGCTCATAGCAGCAGGATGTTGGAAGGTTTATGAACGTGCTATGGTTTCTGTTTGTGCAGCCGGTAGCCAGTTGCCATACTTTGCAGACTAGCACATGCTATAATGATATACTCTGCCCGGAACATATGTTCAAAGATGACAGCAAAATTTGGTGATTGCACCGATTAATGCTGGAAAAGTCGTAGGACACTGACTTACACAATCAAAACATCGATGCCCATTGCTGTCATATCTTCATTGCTCCCCTCATCCGCGATTACTTCATCTATGAGCTACACCAAATATCGTTCTACTAAGTCACCCCCCGTCCCCACCTCCGTGATGAATTAAATGCCTAGTAGCAGACCAGCAAAACCACCATGCCATAAGCAATCAACACAACACTACAACTAATACGAAATCACGAGTACGGAAAGTGAAACGGTTATTGGCACAATAGCGTCAGCTTTTTTCGACAAAAAAGAACGCAGAGGCGTTCAACTTGCAGTACTTGGCAGTGACGTCATGGGCTCGTGGGCAGAGCTGAAGAGGCCCCTGACGTCACTGCGACCGAGCACGACGCAAGTTGCCTTGAACAAAGCCCAAGTCTGTGTTTGTGCATGTTGAGGTGGATAGATCGTCGGATCTGGGGGGCGATTGTGTCTATTGCATTGGGGGAACAAAGGAGGGAGCAATTGACCCATCTGCAAAGCATGGCAGCAGGCAAGACGAGTCGCACCAGCCATCTAAAATTCTCACACCACCAGCCCTTAAAAGATCACACCAATCTGCCATTTTCCAGGAAGAAAAACGCACCCATTCCTACCCACACAATGCAATGCTGCCTCTCTTATTAGTTAGTTAGTTAAGGACTTTTACAAGGCCCCCTCTTGTGTCTTATTAACCATTTAGCCATTACTTGTTTGGTTAAGTGTCAACTTCCTCGCGTATTCTCACAAATTCGCACCAGGTTGATAAGATTTTCACCATTCGCTCCTGTCTCCAAGGGGATTCGCACTGATGAGATCTCATAAAAATGTCATACTTTGCACACTAGGCAATTGAGTTGATGGGCGTCAGCGTGTGGCACACCGACGTCTCAGCCACGTGCCCAGCCTCGGGCGTGCTCCACAAGCGGTATGCTGACATCCGTCAGCCCATGTCCCCCTTCTTTGGTATGCTCCACCTTGCAGCATACTGATGTCTGTCAGTATGTATGTATGTCAGTAAGTATGTCAGTCCCATGCCCTGCTCCTTGCGGCATACCGAAGTCCGTTAGCCCACGCGCTCGACATCCAGCCTGCGACGATCTTGGGGTTGGGGCAAATTGCATGAGGACTGGTCGCTGGCGGTGGTGGGCGCGGACGCTGTCGATGATGGTGGTGCTGGTGCTGCTTCCGCTCCAACCGTGGGTGTACCCAGTATAACTGTTCTGTTGAGCCTCCTGTGTCAGCAGAACATTATTGTGCCTTCTGAGCCCATCTGATGCCCTCAAAGCTAGTCTAGTGTCCCTGAGCTAATATGGTGCCCTTTAAGCTGACCTGGGCCTCCTAGGTTGACTATGTGATTTCCTGAGCAGCTCTAAAGCCCTGAGCTGAGCTGGGTCCACAGAGGCTGATGAGGGCCCCTGAGCTGGTATGGGTCTCCTGAACTGATAAAGTGCCTCCTGACTTGATCTGGTACCCTTGAGCTGCTCTGGGCCCCGAGCTGGTTGGGGACCACTGTTCTGATCCCTTGTCCTCGAAGCAGATCGGGTGTATTGGCCGATCTGGTGTCCCCTGAGGAGCTCAGGGACTCCTGAACTGATTGGGTCCCGAGCTGGTGAGGGATCCCTGAGCGGACTTAGTGCCCTTGACTTGATCCTGCCTCCTGACCTGACTTGAGGCCCTTAAACTAATCTGGGGCCCAAAAGCGGATCTGGGTCCTGGGAGTGCCCTGAGCTGTTATGGGCCCTGGGGGTACCCTGAGCTTGTCTGGAGGCTGAGCTTGTGAGAGCCCCTTAAGTTGGCTTGAGGCCCCCGGAGGTGGTACGGCGCCTTAAATTTTTTCTGGCGCTCCTTGGGCTAGTTCAAGGCCCTATGACCCTATCTGGGACCCATCGAGCTAGCCTGATGACCCCGATCTTTGGGTCACTGAGCTAGTCTAGTCCCTGGGTGAAGCATGAGCTGCTCTGGGGGGGGCTCTGATCCACATCAGGGCCCCCTGAGCTGGTCTTGAATAGACAGAGAATAAGAAGAACTCAAGGCCAACTGCTATCACCTCGGGGGGGTCACTGAGCTAGTCAAATCGAGGCTATTTCAGCAAATCGACGCTATTACTCTAGATTTTAATAAAGCTTTCGACAAAGTGCCCCACAAAAGACTTGCCATCAAATTGCAACATTACAGCATCACTGGAAAAACCCATACATGGATCCAGTGTTTCCTGCAGGGTCGCACACAGCAGGTGGTTGTTGATGGAGAGCTGTCTGCTTCAGCTCCTGTGGTATGAGGAGTTCCTCAGGGAACAATGCTGGGGCCACTGCTTTTCCTTGTCTTCATTAATGACCTTCCTCAGCGAGTGACATCACCGTCAAGACTATTCGCAGACGACTGCCTTCTGTACAGGACCATCAATGCTCCATCTGACTCAGCGCAGCTGCAGCAGGACCTCGACTCACTCTGACTATGGGAAAAGGACTGGCAAATGGAATTTAATCCTGATAAATGTGAAGTTATCAGGATCACCAACAAGAAGACCATCATCATCACTGACTACACCATCCACGGCCAGCGCTTACATACAACCAACAAAGCGAAATACCTGGGCGTAACTATTGACAACAAGATAACATGGGCGGCGCATATTAAGAACACCACACAAAAAGCAAGTAACATGCTAGCATTCCTTCGGAGGAATATTTCTGCCTGTCCACAATACGTAAGGAAGGCTGCATACAAAACTCTAGTTCGCCCCCAGTTGGAATATGCAGGGACAGTGTGAGAAAATTCAATAAAATGCCAAACATCTTCAATCGAGACGGTCCAAAGAAGAGCTGCACGCTTCATTACATCGGATTACAGCAGAAGGAGCAGCGTCACCTCCATCCTCCAGACACTTCACCTTGAAACGCTCAAAACACGAAGAGTGTGAGCAAGAGCAACCATGTTATTCCGGTAAGTCAAGGGTTTAGTAGACCTGCCAACTCATCATATGGGACCAGCCAACACCAACACAAGATGATCTACAAAACGACATCTTGTCCTGGCACCAATTCGATGGCGGCCTGGTGATCGCCCGCCTGTCCGGCGTCGCCGGGCTGCCGTTAACTTGCCGTGCGACCTCGCTGGACTGCGAGATGTTGCGCCCGCTCCGACCTTGGCCTTGGCCGGGTGGGTCTCGTCCTCCGCCGGGGGGGATGTGCGGATGCTCCTGCTGTTGGCGATCGTGCGCTGCATCCCTCAGTACTTCTGCGCGCGTTCTGAGTGACCCCTCCACCTGGAGGTACCAGATAACTCTCTACCGCACACGCAGCGCGGTGCTGTAGAAGAGGATGGCGCTGTGACGGGCACTGAGTGTGGTGGCTTGCTTTGCTCAAGTCACTTGATGAGTTGAGATGAGATGAGTTCCAGTCCAGTCATGTGATTGTAATTAGTTCCCGTAATTCTACACAAAAGACGGACTCTCCGCTGTGGAGACCCCTGAGTAACACGAATGTGGTGTTTGACCAGTGTCAGCGGAAATATACTGACATCGACTGGTGTTGACTCGCTGTCGGGTGATGTTGCCACCGTCGTTGTTCCCAACGTGATGATCGAACCGTGGCGCCACCTATGTGATAGGTTCAATGTGCACACGTCATGGGCGCCCCATTGCTCAATCATTATTGATGATATTGTATCGACTCCCAATCTCTGGTTAAGCTGGTAGCTGGTATGGTTAGCTGGTATGGAAACACTGTGCTTATGCTTATACTTGCCGAACATTGAGCTATTTCGAATTCTTACCTCGACATTGTTCTGGTAAATTTGCTGCAAGTAAGCTCTCGCTTTCTGCTTTTGCAGTTCTCCCTCCCGTCACAGCTGTTGTACCTATGTATCTTGTGTGCCACTCTAAACTCTTATCCGCCTGTTGCTGCCCGGAGGCAATCTGTTAACATTAAGTGCGATGTCATTAATGTATCGATGTTTAACCTCATCGTTGGCGCCCAAGCCAGGCTAAAAACTTCATATGTATAACTATGTTGTGAGACCGCCTGTATAACTTCTGATATGGCTCATGATGGGTTACCTCTCTATCTAAATGTTAGTTGCTACCTGCGGGGACCGACCGGGGGTCCGAGCTGACTGATGCTGCCTTGTATTGCCGTTGTCGTGTCGCGGCCGGGGCCTGCCGTGGTGGGTGCTGCGGCCCTCGAGTGGGGATCGGTGTGCCGGGCTGGGCTTTTGTCGCGCGAGATTACCAGGTTGGGTTCATCATTCTGTTTGACATGTTCGGGATCCGGTTCCTTCTGCGCCCGGCTCGAGCGGCGGCCGTCCCGGTGGTGGCACTGGCGATTGGTTCCCGGGACCTCTCGACTTTGCCACCTGCGGGGCGGCTGCTTGCTCCAGCCGGGCGCGGCTCTCTGGGGGACGGATCTTGCATTTACATGCTGGTGGCGCCCCCACAGTGGAGTGGTGGCGCCACTGTGTGGCTGCGTGGGCGCGTCCTGCGTCGGCTTGGGGGTGCCTCCCCGTGGAGTGGTGGCGCCACCGTGTGGCTGCGTGACCCGGCCTGGCTGGCGGGGCGCTGGCATCTGAGATTGTTTTATCATGCGGTTCCTGGAGTCTCGCTCGATTCTTAACCACGTTAGTTTTAGTGCCTACGAGCTTATCCTGTGATCGCTTTAGAGTTTCCTTCGTCGTACCCCATCTATTTATGGTGTACATCTTCGCAAATATATGTATGGATTCAAGAGGCCACACTCAGAGGTTTGTCAGACCGATGGGCTACGTAAATTCATACAAAGACTCATTCTATCCTGCAGCGATTGCCTCTTTGAACCAGCTGCCCCAGTCTCTCGTGGACTCTGGAAGCTAAGAAGAATTTAAACGCGGCCTTGAGTTGTTTAAGATAAATTAGAATTGAAACGATAGCAAAATTTTGAGTATTGTCTAGAAATTGTATCAGTTGTTGTGCCATTCACCATCACCCATCGAATGTTGTACATGTCATTTCTCTGTGCGAAAATGCTCGCAAGAGACAGGCACAATAAAGGGAGAGAGAGGCTAGTCCCTGAGGGCATAACTGGGGGGATGGGGAGCACCTGCTCTGGAGGGCTCTGATCCACAGTAGGGGGCCCCTGAGCTGATTTCGAATAGATGGGGAATAAGAACACGATGAAAACGCCCCTTGTAAATTGGAACTTAGAGGAATGAGCCATCGCTAACATGGCGTGTGATGCATAGGCACCCCTGATTATATAAATTGCTTATTATACTGGTGGATTCTGGGAAGGGGTCATAAAAGGCATGTTGCTGTGAGCTCAGACCACAGTCCCCTAAATCAGGATTTATACTAATTTAAATGAAGACCTAGTGTTTTACAATTTTCAGCCCAGTCACACCATCCCCATCCAAACCAACGGCCTGTTTACCTTTTCTTTACTCCAACTGGGACCAACTCTTGAAAATATGGAGCTTTATAAACGCGTTAAAAAGGTATCTCCCATATTATTCCGGCAGCAGAAATTTTATTCTTCCAATGCCACTATTCCACCTCTCGTCCCACGGCCATTGGGGGAACTGCGGAACTTAATCCGCTTTGAACTAGGGCTCACTCGTCACGACAAAACCAGTGGGCGTAACAAATTAATTTTAGTCTCCAATATGCGTTAGCTTGCACATAGTGATTGAATCGCGGGCTCCGCTGATTTCTCTGATGTAAATTACTTGCATGAGTTGCCTGATTTGTCATTAAATCTATCCAAAACAGTCGTGTTTTGGCAACTTCCATCAGATTTTGGTGATACCTTTCTTTTTCCGGTTTTAACCCAATTTTCCTTCTGCGTCAATGCGTGATTTGCATTTTCTTGGACCAAAGGTACCCAGAAGTTGATATAAACTAAGATATAGTAAGTTTAGGCTACGTTAAAAAGTGCCCGTTTTCTCCCGGGGTGCCCCTCAAAGGTGGTGTGCCCCTTCCCCCCATACCAAAGCTCTGGCTGTGCCCCTGGCCTCCTCACAAGATAGAGGGCCCCAAATCCTCTTTTAGACACCCACAAAGCAAACTGGTGTTAATTGATCAGATGGGAGAGAACGTATCTGTCAGTAAAACTGGCCGTTTTGTCCGTAGTGTTCCGTACTGAAGGCATTTGTTCAAAGGTGAGACGTTCTCTATTACCCTGGGTAAGACCTCCCCTCTGTACAGGTGCTGTATACGCCGCTTGACGTTTTTTACCAACATTGATCGACATGTGTTTTACCCCCCACCCCCAACCTTCTGGCTGGATCACCCGCCCTCGATTGACCCTCTAATACGCTATGAACTATAGTTTCTCACCACCCCTAAGATGAAAGTATCGGCAATAGGATTTGGCGCTCGCTTGATGTATTCCCCCTTGGTTCCTATATGGCCTCTGGTGCATCACAACCTGCTCTCGCCGTGCCCATTCTTTCTGCACTGTCAAATTCGTTCCCTTGCAGATCTTTTCAATGATTTTATCTACCTATTTTTTCAGAAGCGAGTTAAAGGCTACACAGAACCCCATAAGCAATTTTTTGGAACATCCACGAGAGCCGAGTCCCTTCAGCTGCTTGATTTGGCATGAAATGGCGACAGATTTGCATTTCACGAGATATGACCAGACCTCCTGCAGCAAAGAAAGTATTTCAGCCCAGTTGAGCTGCATCCAGCAAACAATGTTCAGTGGTCATTAAGTGAGCAGCCGGGAAGTACGTGCTGAGTATACTTTGACAGCAAATAGAACTTTTAAAGACTGTCACACTCAGGCATTCTACCGGGGATAGGATATACTGTATAGCATTGGCCGGATATGTGGGTGGAGTATTCTTTAGCAGCCATCAATGTCAGCATGAAAAGGCTGCGACTATATCGTTTTGGCAGAGATAGAAAACAGCCAACTTTGCAATTGCCCCCCCCCCCAGATATGTGAGCTGGCTTAATCACGGTGTTTTGTCCGTGCTTGATTGCAGGGATTAAGTCATGGCTCGTGTTGATGCTCGGCCTGCATTTTAAGAAGAATGGTGTCAACCGTGAAGCCAAGATTTTGGAAGCCAGGTCAGTAGTCTCTGATCAAACATAGTCGTGGGACCTTGTTGTGACACTTCACCTGTGTGGATGTATGTCACGCAAGGCTCCAAGCTGAAATTGGCCACCTTTCTGAAAATTCCAAACGTTGTTTTCCTCTCATTGCATTTCTGATCCATAACTCAGCTGTTTTGAAAATATTTTCATCGTTCTCGTGGAGTGAAGCACGTCATATTAAGCCAATGTGCGTTGCCGTGACCAGTTTGTCTGTTGTCTTCCGGCTGGCCGCCTGACCAGGTGCTGAGGCGCCGGGCGCTGCCGAGGACCGCTCGGACGCCGACCCTCTGCAGACTACGGCCTTCATCTACAACCCGCACGTGTCGCTGAGTCTGCAGCAGCAGCGTCAGCGGCTGCCTGTGTTTGCGCTCCGCAACCACCTGCTGCATGCTCTGGAGACGCACCAGACTCTGGTGCTGGTCGGGGAAACCGGGTCGGGCAAGAGCACCCAGGTGCCACAGGTATGTGTGGTGTGGAGGGGGGGGGCATTGGAGACAACAGGGGAGGAAGAGAACCCAGGTTAAAATTGTGACGAAACTGAACAATGTGAGGAGATCGGCGTATGTTTTCGATGTTGCAGTAGTTGGTCCATTTGGGCATTGTATGTGTGTGGGCGTACAGGTCTACTTGTCTGTCATATATGGCTGTTTTAGTGTGAGCTTGAGGTCTTTTGGTTGGGATTGTGTTGCCCATGCATTCTTAAATACGCACACAACATTCATGGCCGTGGAGAAGTAGCATCCGAACTGGCCAATTGGGGCCGGGACCGCCTGCAAGTTAAGCAACTGAATGTTCGATAATTTTGGCCCAGTATTTGTCCGTAGATGTGGAAGAGTGTTGGCGGTGTGAACAGTACCTGCACGAGGCGGGCTGGACGGCCGGCGGGAAGCTGGTAGGGGTGACGGAGCCACGCAGAGTCGCCGCCACCGCCCTGGCCGCACGAGTCGCCGACGAGGTCGGCTGCCTGCTCGGCCATACGGTCGGCTACAGCATCCGCTTTGACGAGAGATTCGACCCTGCTGCAACGCGGATTAAGGTGTGTAGCCGACTCGGAAGATGTTTGGTTTGTTTTAGTGGGAAGTTGTACGGTGGTATAGAATATTGCAGTCCGGTCTTGAATTAAGTTACTTTTTCGCTTTCTTTTTATGCGTTGTGCTGCCTCATGAAAGATCCAGTGACCAACATTTAAATTTGATTGCGCTGTATCTCTAGGTAATTTCTTGCTAAGTGTCTGTGTACGTGAGTGATTTCGGACTTTCGACCCACCGTCGGCTGATTGCTGGGCATCGCTTGTTCTTTGTATAGAGGTTCACGGAAATAAGGACGGGACTGGAACTGATATATCGAGTCTTAGAGTCAGCCGCCTCCTCCGAGTCCCGTCTGAGCCTCATTAGGTCGGCCGTCACCACATGTCAGTGATGTTTGTGTGCCCGTGCAGTACATGACGGAGGGTATCTTAATTCGGGAGATGCTGGCCGACCCGCTGCTGAGGAACTACGCGGTGTTGATGCTGGACGAGGTGCACGAGCGTAGTATCAACACTGACATCGTCATGGCACTGATGAAGAAAATACTCAAGGTGCGTCCAATGCCGATTGCCGTGCCCTAAATGGTGTTTCCTGTTTTTCCTTTTCAGACGCAAATAAGCGCTTTCGATTTTATACCCATGTTTTGTGAGTGGTTCAGTGCGACTTATATCTGCGCTTATCTGTATGTCAAATTTCAAGCATGAACTGTCGTGTTCCATGAAAACGTGGCTCCTTCATAATGGGATTTGAATTGAGATAGGCATGTGATAGAGCATGCCGAGAAACCACTTCATTGTTATTACATTTGTCCCAGAACATAACATTCGCGGAGAAAAAGAAAGGTTAAAGCTCATCCCCTGTCGATTTCGTCCTCCACGGGTGGTCACGTGGTATAAGGTGACCATAAGTAAGCGATCCTTCAGCGCCTGTGGTGGGGAGGGACCGTCCTCTGCTGACCCACCCCGACCCTTCGGCGTCTGTGGTGGGGAGGGCCGTCCTCATGTGACCCACCCCGACCCTTCGGCGTCTGTGGTGGGGAGGGGCCGTCCTCTGCTGACCCACCCCGACCCTTCAGCGCCTGTGGTGGGGAGGGGCCGTCCTCTGCTGACCCACCCCGACCCTTCAGCGCCTGTGGTGGGGAGGGACCGTCCTCTGCTGACCCACCCCGACCCTTCGGCGTCTGTGGTGGGGAGGGCCGTCTTCATGTGACCCACCCCGACCCTTCAGCGTCTGTGGTGGGGAGGGGCCGTCCTCTGCTGACCCACCCCGACCCTTCAGCGCCTGTGGTGGGGAGGGGCCGTCCTCTGCTGACCCACCCCGACCCTTCAGCGCCTGTGGTGGGGAGGGGCCGTCCTCTGCTGACCCACCCCGACCCTTCGGCGTCTGTGGTGGGGAGGCCGTCCTCTGCTGACCCACCCCGACCCTTCAGCGTCTGTGGTGGGGAGGGGCCGTCCTCTGCTGACCCACCCCGACCCTTCAGCGCCTGTGGTGGGGAGGGGCCGTCCTCTGCTGACTCACCCCGACCCTTCGGCGTCTGCGGTGGGGAGGGGCCGTCCTCTTGTGACCCACCCCGACCCTTCAGCGTCTGTGGTGGGGAGTGGCCGCCCTCTTGTGACCCACCCCGACCCTTCAGCGCCGGCCTGACCTGCGGCTAGTCGTGTCTTCTGCCACGGTGGACGCTGAAGAGCTGCGCAAGTTCTTCAGCTTGGAGAAAGAGCACCAGACAGCTACCATTCTCTCAGTGGAGGGCAGACAGCATCCTGTGGAAGTGTTCTACAGAAACGGTGAGCATGCGTTAAAACGGGAGGGACTGGCGTATTCATGGTTTTATCCAGTAGTTTGGGTGAACATTTGATTGTTGCTCTTGAAAGAGAGTTAAGGCTAGGCATTTGTATTAACCAAAATGTGATCGATTTCAGTTGTTTTGTTTTAATGGTGTAGTACGTATCTGATTTCCTAAGAGACGTGTATGTGCAGCAATAGTGTGCTGTCCAATTTTGAAGCTCTCTGGAAGTAAAGCTATCGTGAATGTTCGTCAAACGTCAAATGAAAGCATGAGTTTCCGCGGAGTAATTCTTAAATAAATACAGAAGTCTTAGATTCTGGAGACCGATGCGAAAAGTGAAGAGAAACAGTTAATGGCATGATGTGTTATCTTTCAACCTTCAAATATGTTTGCCGTACTGCCCCATAAGTAGAGACCCACCTTTGGCGGCCGCGTCCGACGCTGTGTTCCCTGACCGGGCGCTGACGCGTTCTTGAAGTCAGCTCAATTCTATTTGTATCATCTTTCTGATCACTGTGCAGCAAATGAGTGCAATCGGCGGACATGCTGATTGTCGGCCTAATCGGCGCGTGCGTTGACTGAGGTGGCACCTCGTCTGGCCAGAGCCCGTGCCGGACTACGTACAGGCGAGTGTGGAGGTGGCAGCGCGGATACACAGCCACCAGCCGGCTGGGGACGTGCTGGTGTTCGTCACAGGACAGGAGGAGGCTGACGAGGTGGTTCGCAAGCTCTCCGCACTCCCGCATACGCCGGGGAAGGGTGAGTCCAGCTGTTGGGAGGGGAGGACTGCCGTGGAAATCGGCTAGGCGTGGGAGCTGGTTGTCAGGCATGCTTTGCTGTGAGATGGGTGGAGGCTTGTCCTTCAGGTGCCAGTTTCCGATGTGACTGTCTCCCGTGGCCCGATGCTGTAGAGACCTGTCTCTCCACCCGCCGTTGTCACGCTCAGGGGTATTTGGAGCTTGAACGCAGGCATGGTCTCAGCTCTGTACTTCACCTGCTCTCGCTCGGTCATATCGAGATGCCACGAGCTCCCGTGCGTGATGACTATGGTTACCGTGTCTTTGCACAGTAACAATGTCTTAACACAGTAACCTGGACACCAGTATATGGACCATCGGTGGTTGGTGTGCTGAGTTTCCAGTTGATTTGCCTTACTCTCACCCAGTGCTTCATTAAGGAATGAACAGCGATGAGTCCGCTTCTAAATTAGGTAGAAGAGAACAACTGGACAGTGTTAGGGCAACCCCCGCCTACATAATTCATCAAAGCCCCAGGAATTGTTCATAAACAGGTGTAGAACTTCTCTTCTGCCTTGGAAGACTGATGACCTTGGCGGAATATTTATATAGAACTGATGCACCAAAACGGTGGGCTCAGTCGTTATGCAGTGTACAATGTATAATGCTGGCAGTGTATCGGGAAACCATTTCTGCCTCACCATTTGTATTTTGTGTACTCGTTTTATTTTCTCGGTGGTACTACATCGGCCAAGAATGTGTGTACTGTAACTCTTGAATGTACAAACTCAGTATCATAAGCAGGAAGTATGCCAGTATAAAATGTGGTCTTTCAGCTTTGGCCTGTCGTGCCGTAAGAAGTTGCTATCAAGTTTGGGCCGCGCTGCCGAGCGGTCTCTCACCCCTTCCCTGCTGTTGCTGACTCCGCCCCTGTCCCGCAGACCGGCTGCTGCCGCTGCCGAGCGGTCTTACACCCCTTCCCGGCTGACGCTGACTCCGCCCCTGCCCCGCAGACCGGCTGCTGCCGCTGCCGATGTACGGCGCTCTCTCACCCCTTCCCTGCTGTTGCTGACTCCGCCCCTGCCCCGCAGACCGGCTGCTGCCGCTGCCGATGTACGGCGCCCTGCCGAACTCCGAGCAGCTGCGCGTGTTCCAGCGGGCGCCGGCCGGACACAGGAAGGTGGTAGTGGCCACCAACATAGCCGAGGCCTCCGTCACTATACCGGGCATCGTGTACGGTGGGTGTACGAGGCCGACCCCTGTAGAGGGCCGTCCGCTAATGTCCCCGCACCGCGGACGGAGCCGATCCCGCCTGCTGGATTTTCGCATTAAAGTGTGGGCTTCTGTTTCTGTTTTAAATCTTTCTTCAGCTGTATTTATTTTCAAATCTGACAATTTGTCATGTTGTTCTACCGGGGCTGATGTAATTATGTATGTCTTCACTGCCATGGCCTGCTGCTGCTGTCAGTGTTGATAGACTCTGTGTTTGTGCACTGTCGGCTCGGGTACTTCCAGACTCGTGTCTGAAATGGCGAACTGTAGTCCTCCAGATGTTATGGGCGGAATGCCTTGTGCCAAAAGTGTTGGCACAACCAGTGACTACCCTGTGCCGGCAGCGGCGGACTGACCACCCTGTGCCAGCAGCGGCGGACTGACCACCCTGTGCCGGCAGTGGCGGACTGACCACCCTGTGCCGGCAGTGGTGGACTGACCACCCTGTGCCGGCAGTGGTGGACTGACCACCGTGTGCCGGCAGTGGCGGACTGACCACCGTGTGCCGGCAGCGGCGGACTGACCACCCTGTGCCGGCAGTGGTAGACTGACCACCCTGTGCCGACAGTGGTAGACTGACCACCGTGTGCCGGCAGCGGTGGACTGACCACCCTGTGCCGGCAGTGGTGGACTGCGGGTTTGTGAAGCTGCGCTGGTACCACCCGGACACGCACACGGACGCGCTGGTGGTGTGTCCCACGTCGCGGGCGTCGGCCGACCAGCGTGCCGGCCGCGCCGGCCGCCTCCGCTCCGGCAAGGTCTACAGGTGCGTCACGCACCGGCAGTGGAGAGGGGACCATGTGTGCGTTAGTGCGTGCTTGAGTGAGTGAGTGAGACCAGGTAGTTGTGGTGTAGAGGGTTGTTTGCTGTGGGGCTTTGCAGGACCGACGATCGGCAGTCTGCACTATCCTATACGCCGGTTTCTATCCACTTGTGTTTTGAGAGCTGAACCATGGCACAATTACTGCTCTAGCGTGTGTGAGTTGTTAAAGCGTGGAAGTGTTCCACCCCTTGTATATTTGCAAAATGAACCATCACGGCTGATTCGCGGGAATTCGATAAAGGGGCGGTTGTCTGCGGTCTTTCTTGTTGTTTACGCTGTTAAATACACATCAGCCCGGGAGGAAGTTCATTCGTTCCACCGTGGTTACCCAACAATAAGTAAAGCACGGAATAGTGAAGAACATAGTGAAGAACTCCTAAAACCCAACGCCTGTTCCATTTGACATCGACCGTCAAATGTTAGGTCAGCGTGCAGGTCAGGGAAGGCGATCGGACTTCAGCGCAAAATCTGAGGTGGAGATGTTAAAACTGGCACCACATACTTGCGGGCATTTTCCTACCGATCGTCTCCGAGTTGATCTTACGCCCAATTATGTCCGGTACAAGCCCAGATATAAATTGAACGTTTTTGCAGCTTGCAGTTGTCCTCGATCTTGGTGCGAACCGGTGCAACAGGGCCGCCCTATGCTCACCAGGCTGTACCAGGAGTCGGAGTTGGCCGCCCTGCCGAGCCACACGGTGCCGGAGGTGCGCCGCTCGGATCTGGCCGGCTGCCTGCTGCAACTGCGCGCGCTCGGCGTGCAGAATTTGGCGCGAATGGCGCTGCCGTCGCCGCCGCCAGCGCGCGCCGTGCTGGCCGCGGTACAGCAGCTGCACGCGCTTGGCGCGCTTTCTGAGAGTGGCGCGCTGACGGAGCGGGGCGCGGCAATGGCCGAGCTACCGCTGCCGCCTGCTCAGGCGCGCGTGCTGCTGGCCAGCGGTGAGAGGTCACAGTGTGAAGGGATGGGGGAAGAGTGTGGAGATATAAACAGAATGTAGGGCACTGGGACATTTTGTTTGTCTGCAAATGGGTTGGACTCTGTTTTATTTCGCGATTGAAACATTGCAGCTGCGGGTGGAAGAAGTATGATTGTTAAATGCAAGTGAAAATAGCACCATTCCGTTGCCTCCAATGTTCCCCGCCTCCATTATCCTGTTCTTTGAGTGATTTCCCGTATCTGTCATAGCGCGCGTCATGTCGGGTCCCGTGTGTGACGGGCGGCGGTGGGCTGCGCAGAGGAGTTCGGCTGTGGGGAGGAGATCGCCACTATACTGGCGATGCTGCAGGTAGACCAGCTGCTACAGAAGCCTCGTGGGGGACAGGCCAGCCTCAACGCCCGTGTGGCGCACCGTTCCTTCGAGGTCAGTCCGCGGAGGGGGCGTGTCTCTGTAGCTGAAGCTTTCGGGGCTAGGAGCTTGCGCGCGCGGAGGATATTCATCGCTGGTGCCGACTCAGTATTTTGTACTGACCGATGAATACTCACGAAGAGGATGGGTGTTCTCACCCCGAATTATCCCGTGTGCTAACAGTTAAAAGCATCAACTATTTAAACGTGTATCGGGAAAGTTGACACTGAGAGTTCATTCAGATCAACATCTCAATTTCTAGCGTGTAGTTTCGGTTTATAGATGCTTGTATGATGTATGATTGTACTGGCACTGTGATTTATCTGTAAGAGCACCCCGTTGACGTTGGATTCCCCCGGATCCTCAGTGCCAGATCTCGAACCTTCCAGTACGCCATAGCAGCAACCTGCCCGGGAGCTACCTCCCGGCGCAGAGTATAACGCCGTAACCTCCACCTTCCGTAATCTACATCCCAGTACACTTTAACGCCTTATTACCCACTGGTAAACGAAGCCCACTGGATCGTTCCTTTTTCATAACTTAACGGTGCCTTCATTGCATAGAAAGAGCAGGCATTATTTAATTCACCTTCTGAGTTGTGTTAGGGTATTTTTGTGTGGAATATATGCCAGATGTCCTGGTGCTTGACTGCGGAGAACTGGCAGGTTTGAAAAGCGTATTGCGTGAGCTGGAGTTCAGCAAAATAATGTACAAAGTGAGTGTACACTGTGCAGCCACCAGAAGGGACCAGTGTTTCTAAGGATTAATTGAAGTGAATTGTTAGGCGCACTTTGTACCCTGTTATTTTAAGGTCACCTAAAACCACAATAAGACACATATACACAAAAGGACCCGGCAATACTCTGAACAAAAGAGAACGACTATTTGGCGTATTAGCTGTCATTTGCTAGATTTTGTTAACAAAGAGAGGTAATATCTGGAAAATGCCGTTTGTGGGTACAAATATCTGAAATGTCACTTGCTTGAAAAATTGTGAACCCCTGTGGGTTTTTATTCTCCCAGATGAAAGAGAAGAGCGCGATTGTCTACCTGAGGACCTAAGAGGCCTCGTTAACGACTTGCTAGTTGGCGAGTTTGAGGAAAAAGACATTATCGCCTACCTGAATATTTACCAGTAGTCACTATGCATTTTGGTGGGCGGAGGTGGGTGGCAGGATCATCTGCCCTCTGTGTTTCGGTAGGTGGAGAAAGGGGCAGTGTCCCAAAACTGGTTTTTCGCTAGGGTGCCGAGTGTGAAATTCACATTGCAAGAAGAATAAGTAGGCGAGTGGAAAATGTAAAGTTTACAGCACTGTCAAAGTAAATTCAAACCTTTATTTAGATTCAATTTGAAGTTTACGAGAAAAAAATCATCACAATTCTCTGACTTCTATATTTTTAGCTTCATATACGCCAGGATTGTTGAATTCTGCTAGGTAGTTGTACTTGGAAAGCGAATGGATAGTTGAGCAAAAATTACAGTAATGAGTGCAAATTCAGCTTACCTGGGTCTCGCTCTCCACCCAGCACACTGGGATTTGGAACTCTGGGAGGGACCGATCATCCACCCCATCTGTGTTTGGGTAGGTGGAGGGGGGACATCATCACCTACGCTCTGTGTTTGGGTAGGTGGAGGAGGACATCATCACCTACCCTCTGTGTTTGGGTAGGTGGAGGATGGGGACATCATCACCTACCCTCTGTGTTTGGGTAGGTGAAGGAGGACATCATCACCTACCCTCTGTGTTTGGGTAGGTGGAGGATGGGGACATCATCACCTACCCTCTGTGCTTGGGTAGGTGGAGGAGGGGGACATCATCACCTACCTTCTATTTTCGGTAGGTGGAGGAGGGGGACACTATCACCTACCTGAACATCTACGAGGCGTTTGTGCGGCGGAAGCGTAGCAGGCAGTGGTGTGAGCGGATGTTTGTCCGGTACCGGGCAATGCAGCGGGTGGAAGAGATCCGAGCACAGGTGGGTACTGCTGACCGATTTTTAAAATCACTTAATAATTGTTTATACATAGTGTTAAGCTTTCGTGGCGTGGTATAGAATGCATATCTCTGTCACGACTGAAAACAACTGTCCTCATCTGTGCCGCAGTTGGTTACGGTGACGTGGTTTGTCCCCGTCTGTGCCTCAGTTGGTTACGATGACGTGGTTTGTCCCCGTCTGTGCCTCAGTTGGTTGCGGTGACGTGGTTTGTCCCCGTCTGTGTCACGGTTGGTTACGGTGGCGTGGTTTGTCCCTGTCTGTGCCTCAGTTTGTTACGGTGACGTGGGTTGTCCCCGTCTGTGCCTCAGTTGGTTACGGTGACGTAGTTTGTCCCCGTCTGTGCCTCAGTTGGTTACGGTTACGTGGTTTGTCCCCGTCTGTGTCGCAGCTGGTTACGGTGACGTGGTTTATCCCCGTCTGTGCCTCAGTTGGTTACGGTGACGTGGTTTGTCCCTGTCTGCATACGCGTCGGAAAAGGGGGCCTGCCCCCCCCCACTTTTGGCCAAACATTTCCTGATCTCAGTCAAAATGAGAGTAAACCGGACATTCTTATAACCAGCCGCTGCGGAAGGCAACGAGAAGCTCGAATTCGAACAGTTTTGGTCCTCACGTTGAAAGTATTTTGTCAGCATCAGGTTAAAGTTTGGCTGCCCCCCTACTTTTCCAGTGGCGACACTTATGCCCGTCTGTGCCTCAGTTGGTTACGGTGACACGGTTTGTCCCCGCCTGTGCAGCAGTTGGTTACGGTGACGTGGTTTGTCCCCGTTTGTGCCTCAGTTGGCTACGGTGACACGGTTTGTCCCCGCCTGTGCAGCAGTTGGTTACGGTGACGTGGTTTGTCCCCGTCTGTGTCGCGGTTGGTTACGGTGACGTGGTTTGTCCACGTTTGTGCCTCAGTTGGTTACGGTGACATTCATTGTCCCCGTCTGTGTCGCGGTTGGTTACGGTGACGTGGTTTGTTCCCGTCTGTGTCACGGTTGGTTTCGGTGGCGTGGTTTGTCCCTGTCTGTGCCTCAGTTGGTTACGGTGACGTGGTTTGTCCCTGTCTGTGCCTCAGTTGGTTACGGTGACGTGGTTTGTCCCCGTCTGTGCCTCAGTTGGTTACGATGACGTGGTTTGTCCCCGTCTGTGTCACGGTTGGTTACGGTGGCGTGGTTTGTCCCTGTCTGTGCCTCAGTTGGTTACGGTGACGTGGTTTGTCCCTGTCTGTGCCTCAGTTGGTTACGGTGACGTGGTTTGTCCCCGTCTGTGCCTCAGTTGGTTACGATGACATGGTTTGTCCCCGTCTGTGTCACGGTTGGTTACGGTGACGTGGTTTGTCCCCGTCTGTGCCTCAGTTGGTTACGGTTACGTGGTTTGTCCCCGTCTGTGTTGCGGTTTGTTATGGTGACGTGGTTTGTCCACGTTTGTGCCTCAGTTGGTTACGGTGACGTTCTTTGTCCCCGTCTGTGTCGCGGTTGGTTACGGTGACGTTGTATGTCCCCGTCTGTGTCACGGTTGGTTACGGTGGCGTGGTTTGTCCCTGTCTGTGCCTCAGTTGGTTACGATGACGTGGTTTGTCCCCGTCTGTGTCACGGTTGGTTACAGTGGCGTGGTTTGTCCCTGTCTGTGCCTCAGTTTGTTACGGTGACGTGGGTTGTCCCCGTCTGTGCCTCAGTTGGTTACGGTGACGTATTTTGTCCCCGTCTGTGTCGCGGTTGGTTACGGTGACGTGGTTTGTCCCCGTCTGTGCCTCAGTTGGTTACGATGACGTGGTTTGTCCCTGTCTGTGCCTCAGTTGGTTATGATGACGTGGTTTGTCCCTGTCTGTGCCTCAGTTGGTTACGGTGACGTGGTTTGTCCCCGTATGTGTCGTGGTTGGTTAAGGTGACGTGGTTTGTCCCCGTCTGTGTCACGGTTGGTTACGGTGACGTGGTTTGTCCCCGTCTGTGCCTCAGTTGGTTACGGTGACGTGGTTTGTCCCCGTATGTGCCTCAGTTGGTTACTGTGACGTGGTTTGTCCCCGTCTGTGCCTCAGTTGGTTACGGTTATGTGGTTTGTCCCCGTCTGTGTTGCGGTTTGTTATGGGGACGTGGTTTGTCCACGTTTGTGCCTCAGTTGATTACGGTGACGTTCTTTGTCCCCGTCTGTGTCGCGGTTGGTTAAGGTGACGTGGTTTGTCCCCGTCTGTGTCACGGTTGGTTACGGTGACGTGGTTTGTCCCCGTATGTGCCTCAGTTGGTTACTGTGACGTGGTTTGTCCCCGTCTGTGCCTCAGTTGGTTACGGTGAGACGGTTTGTCCCCTCCTGTGCCGCAGTTGGTTACGGTGACGTGGTTTGTCCCCGTCTGTGCCTCAGTTGGTTACGGTGACGTGGTTTGTCCCCGTCTGTGCCTCAGTTGGTCACGGTGACGTGTTTTGTCCCCGTCTGTGCCTCCGTTGGTTACGGTGACACGGTTTGTCCCCGTCTGTGCCTCAGTTGGTTACGGTGACGTGGTTTGTCCCCGTCTGTGTCGCGGTTGGTTATGGTGACTTGGTTTGTCCCCGTCTGTGCCTCAGTTGGTTACGGTGGCGTGGTTTTTCCCCTTCGTCCACAGGTGTTGAAGATGATGCGAAACAGCGGCCTTCAGCCCGCCTCCTGTTCAGGTGGGTTTGCAGACCGCTGGTATGGATCTGGCGGAATTCATGTGCCTATTAACAGGGCGTTTCTGTTACGCCACTGTTCTAGTCATGTTTATTTTTTCATTTGGTGTGGAGGCATTTGCCGCAAGTTTTATCTCCTAAAGATGTACCATTATCCTGTTTCTCAGTTGCTCCTTTGTACAGGCACTTATTTTCGTTGTCCTCCCCTGGACCGGGTAGGTATTTCGACCACCCTGGGCTCGCCGTTGATTTGGCAGCGTCGTCCTACTGGTATGTGACGCTGCAGGCATGCGGCGCTGTGTCACGTGACCTGGCTGTGCTTCTGCAGGTTCGGTGGACTCTGTGCGGCACTGTGTCACTGACCTGGTTGTACCGCCGCAGGCTCGGTGCGGCGCTGTGTCACGTGACCTGACTGTACCGCCGCAGGCTCGGTGCGGCGCCATGTCACGTGACCTGACTGTGTTGCCGCAGGCTCGGTGGACTCGGTGCGACGCTGTGTGACTGCCGGCCTGTTCATGAACTGCGCCTACCTCCACCACAGCGGCAGCTACCGGACGGTGCGCGGCGACAAGCCGCTGGCGGTCCACCCCTCCTCCGTCCTCTACACCGTCAAACAGCCCAAATGGTGAGCCGGCGACGCCCGTGGGGCGCCAGAGAGGTGACGTCCTGGTGCCGCTCTTGCTGGGCTCTTTTGTGGACGTGATGTCTCCTTGCGTGTTGTAGCACGGTGTTTGTAAATATCTATTATTGTACGGCTGATAGTCGCTGGTCATCGTTCGGGACCTGTGTGATGGAATAACTCAATGCATTATTTCCTCAAGACATCCCCAATGATCAGACATTTTGACCTGATCCGTGTCCTCAGCTCTGACCTGTGTCCTCAGCTCTGGTTTATGTCTGTAACTCTGACCTTTCCTCAGCTCTGACCCATGTCCGCAGCTCTGACCCGTGTCCTCAGCTCTAACCCATGTGCGCAGCTCTGACCCGTGTCCGTAACTCTGACCCGTGTCCTCAGCTCTGACCTGTGTCCTCAGCTCTAACCCATATCCGCAGCTCTGACCCGTGTCCGTAACTCTGACCCGTGTCCTCAGCTGTGACCTGTGTCCTCAGTTCTGACCTGTGTCCGCAGTTCTGACCCGTGCCCTCAGCTGTTTTATGTCCGTAACTCTGACCTGTGTCCTCAGCTCTGACCCTTGTCCGCAGCTCTGACCTGTGTCCTCAGCTCTGACCTGTGTCCTCAGCTCTGACCTGTGTCCTCAGCTCTAACCTGTGTCCTCAGCTCTGACCCATGTCCTCAGGTCCGCATGGTTGTTCTGACTCGTCCCCTCAGCTCTGACCTGTGTCCTCAGCTCTGACCCTTGTCCTCAGCTCTGACCCGTGTCCTCAGCTCTGACCCGTGTCCGTTGTTCTGACCCGTGTCTGCAGCTCTGACCTGTGTCCTCAGCTCTGACTCGCTCTGGTTTATGTCCGTAACTCTGACCTGTGTCCTCAGCTCTGACCCGTGTCCTCAGCTCTGACCCGTGTCCGTAGCTCTGACCCGTGTCCTCAGCTCTGACCTGTGTCCTCAGCTCTAACCCATATCCGCAGCTCTGACCCGTGTCCGTAACTCTGACCCGTGTCTTCAGCTGTGACCTGTGTCCTCAGTTCTGACCTGTGTCCGCAGTTCTGACCCGTGCCCTCAGCTGTTTTATGTCCGTAACTCTGACCTGTGTCCTCAGCTCTGACCCTTGTCCGCAGCTCTGACCTGTGTCCTCAGCTCTGACTCATGTCCTCAGGTCCGCATGGTTGTTCTGACTCGTCCCCTCAGCTCTGACCTGTGTCCTCAGCTCTGACCTGTGTCCTCAGCTCTGACCCGTGTCCTCAGCTCTGACCCGTGTCCGTTGTTCTGACCCGTGTCCGTTGTTCTGACCCGTGTCGCAGCTCTGACCTGTGTCCTCAGCTCACTCGTGCCCTGCTCTGGTTTATGTCTGTAACTCTGACCTGTGTCCTCAGCTCTGACCCGTGTCCTCAGCTCTGACCCGTGTCCTCAGCTCTGACCCGTGTCTGTAGCTGTGACCCGTCTCCTCAGCTCTGACCCGTGTCCTCAGCTCTGACCTGTGTCCTCAGCTGTGACCCGTGTCTGAGCTGTGACCCGTCTCCTCAGCTCTGACCCGTGTCCTCAGCCTGACTCGTGCCTGCTGCTCTGATTTATGTCCGTAACTCTGACCTGTGTCCTCAGCTCTGACCCGTGTCTGTAGCTTGACCCGTCTCCTCAGCTCTGACCCGTGTCCTCAGCTCTGACCCGTGTCCTCAGCTCTGACCCGTGTCCTCAGCTCTGACCCGTGTCCGTTGTTCTGACCCGTGTCCGTTGTTCTGACCCGTGTCTGCAGCTCTGACCTGTGTCCTCAGCTCTGACTCGTGCCCGCTGCTCTGGTTTATGTCTTTAACTCTGACCCGTGTCCTCAGCTCTGACCCGTGTCCTCAGCTCTGACCCGTGTCTGTAGCTGTGACCCGTCTCCTCAGCTCTGACCCGTGTCCTCAGCTCTGACCCGTGTCCTCAGCTGTGACCCGTGTCTGTAGCTGTGACCCGTCTCCTCAGCTCTGACCCGTGTCCTCAGCTCTGACTCGTGCCCGCTGCTCTGGTTTATGTCCGTAACTCTGACCTGTGTCCTCAGCTCTGACCCGTGTCCTCAGCTCTGACCCGTGTCCTCAGCTGTGACCCGTGTCTGTAGCTCTGACCCGTGTCCGTTGTCCTGACCCGGCGCTGTCGTGCATCGCAGGGTGGTGTTCGCCGAGGTGGTCCACACCAGCCAGGCGTTCATGAAGGACCTGACGGTGATAGAGCCGGAGTGGCTGACGGAGCTGGCGCCGCACTTCTACCAGCTGGACACTGTGCGACACCCGTGACGCTAGCGGACGTGCGCGACCCGTGGCCTGGGCTGGCGGCGGCAGCGGACGTGTGTGGCCCGTGGCCTGGGCTGGCGGCGGCAGCGGACGTGTGTGGCCCGTGGCCTGGGCTGGCGGCGGCAGCGGATGTGTGTGGCCCGTGGCCTGGGCTGGCGGCGGCAGCGGATGTGTGTGGCCCGTGGCCTGGGCTGGCGGCGGCAGCGGATGTGTATGGCCCGTGGCCTGGGCTGGCGGCGGCAGCGGATGTGTGTGGCCCGTGGCCTGGGCTGGCGGCGGCAGCGGACGTGTATGGCCCGTGGCCTGGGCTGGCGGCGGCACTGCCTCGCCGTGGAAGCACTGGGCGATGCTCCGGGTATCGGGCGTGCTGTGAGGCGGGTGATGCCGTGATGTCAGCCATGTTTGTACAAACTGTGTGTCTGTGGAGCGGTTTAAGCTCGATTGGCCGACCTCTCGGTGCAAAGTCCTGGAGGCTGAGCGTCTTAGAACACCATCATCATCTCACAACGCTCTGGTGACTGTGTACGGCTGGCTGTGATATATCTCACTAACATTCTGGAAACCTGCAGGGCGAGCTGCTTCCAGCGTCCCATTTCAGACATGTTCATGATCTCGTCCCCTCTCTGAGCGAACAGGTTAACGACCTGGCAGTTGACTTCCCAGCTGTTTGGTGCTTTTGTGGTTCACCTGATGGGCGCTTGGGCCAGTGAGTGGGCGTGGTGCGCTGTTCCAGTTGAGTTTTCCCGAAGAACCTGTTTGCGAGGGTGATGTTCTTTTTGAGAGCCGTATCTTGTATTGCTGCGGAGTGCCTTTGGCACAGGCTGGGACCAGGCTGCGGTGTGTGGTATCATGGCGTACGTGTTCGAGAACCGTCTGGGGGTTGAGACTATTGATGCCGTTATTACTGCGACCGTGGTAATTTGTTGGCACAGTACGCTGAACCAATCTCCCATGGCTGCGCTAGAGGCTGGAATACACAACCGGACTGTATCATTGTATGGTAACGCCAATAGCGAATGTCGCGGCCAAGAGAATTCCGATCCAATACGAGCCACGCCGCATTATCCCCGGGGCAATTTGGGCCGACCTACTTGAAAACCGGGATTACCAATCATGGTTCAATCAATATCCGAACTCTCGGTAAACGTGTGTTTGCAGAGCTTTTTACACTGATATCAATTACTTCTTGGAATTCAGTCAGCACCACAGGTACTTGAAAATAACGAGAAAATGATTGTGGAATACCTGCAGTAGGTTGGAAAACCAGTCAACGGAACCGCAGAGGAACGTTGAATGCTCTGGAGGAAAGAAGAACGCTCCGGATCCGATATGCAATTCTGCGGGACAATTTGACTCAGTTCGGCAACGCTTTTGGGATCCATTTGGGTACCCAAGCCATCGCACCCTTTATTCACTAAACGCAGTGAGGATATGCAATTTTCGCTATCGATACGACTGGAATGCATTTGGATGCCTGTGAACATTGCATCTGGCGATTTTCCTGTGAACAAATGAAGTCCCTAATTATTGGACCTGACCGCTACAAAATCTAAATTAAACGGAAGTGACGCACAGTTAAAACGAGGCGCCGACGAATGGTCCACTGTTCGCAGAAAACGTTATTACTATCAGGATACCAGTCGTGGATAGGCGACTCACCATTTTGCGCTGCAAGTAGAGTGAGTGGATATAAGTGTGCAATATTTTAGCAGACTATCACCATGTGGGCTCGTTACACGGCACGTGACCGTTATGAGCTCGCCATTGCGTGATGTACGGTCCGCTGGGCTATAGCAAATTATTTGTGGGAAGAAAACACTAGGCAATTTCGCAGGCTAATTGGAGTACAACGGTGTCCTTGTAATCGATCAATTAGTTTCATCCTTCCGTGGATACGAGTCATTCTTGGCTAGTTGCGATGGTGGTTAGGTAGTCTGAAATGGTCCTGCCACTTAAACGCAAAATCTCATTTTCTTAAGAGTTTTCACGAGAGCTGTAAGTTGTAGTTTGCCTCAGGTTGCGAGGCTGAAGTGTAGCCACTGGAGTGGGAGGTGCAGGTCGCCGCCGGGAGTGAACATCTCAGTACTCAGCTCCGACTTGGTGTGGACTTGCTCTGAAATGGCTGGGGCGCGGGCGGGCGTGGAGCCGACGTGTAAACTGGCTGAGGACCGTCGGTCTGTCGCCAGCACCCCGCCAGCGCGGTTATGCCGTCGCGTCTGGGGTCGAGTCAGCTTCCTGCTGCGTCTGCTCTGCTTCTGCCTGCTGGGCGTCATGTTCTCCTTCAAAGTGCGCGACTTCCTCTCCAGACCTGTGGTCTCCACCACTAACTTGGCTCACTGTCCGCTGCCCTACCTCACCATCTGCCCAGCAGTGCTCAACGTGTCGGCCATCGGCCTCCTCGCAGCCGACTGGGAGACGGGCAACGTCACCACCGAGCAGGTGCTGCGCGCCTCGGAGGTGGCCCTGCCAGACCTGCTGCTGTCCTACGTGTGGTCTGGCTGTCCGTCCAACAGCACCCTGTGCGGACGTTGGACGCGGCGCAGGGTACCCGGCGGCCTCACCTGCTACACCCTCCACCAGCCGGCAGCCGCGCATGAGGCTGCTGGTTCTTACGAGATCAAGTTCTCGCTGGCGCTGCCCGGTCCGTACAGTATCGGCGAAGGCGGCAGCCTCTACACCATCTTCGCGCACGGCGAGCCGACCCCGAAGGCGTTCTACGGCGGCCGCCTGCTGAGCGCCTACCACGCGCTGCAGGCGGGTACCTTTACGGAGCTGGTACTGAGCTGGACAGAGTGGCGCCACGTGAACCACCCTCAGAGACCCTGCAGCGCTCGGCTTGGGTACGACCCCAACAAGGTGAGGACTCCCAACAGGGACGAGAGGACTGACAGGGTAAGTTGGTGCGTCGGCTGTTGGAGAGCTTTGATTGAATTTCATTTAGCCTAGATTCCCAGGTTGTTTACTACATTTATCAGCTTAGACTACAAGGAACAAAACTTGGATAAGTACAACATATTGATTTTTGGGGGTCCTTTCCCTGTACTTTCCCTGTGGTTTTGGTAGTTCCCCTGCTCTCGTACCAGTCTTAGGTTCATAAGCGGATCCAGGGGGCAATGGATACTTCCCCCTCCCTGAAAAGTCGCTTTCCACCCACCCCTCCCCAGGATGGGTGTATCGGCGCCCTCACTAATGGATTTGGCGCCCTAATGGACCCTAATGGGCTTTGCCATCCCAAAGTGGCGCTCCGTGGTCCAGATACGGCCCCTTGACATGTACATTGTACACCCCCTCCCCCGATCGGTAATTCTGGATCCGCCTATGTCCTGGTTCGACATTGAAAACTGAGAGCGTGGTAGACTGCGCGCGGGATTTGGTTTTGATACTTGCTTCACATGAACGCCAACTCACTGGGATTCCGCGGCGGGATGATTAGACGTTGGCAGGTTTCCGCCATGGACCCGAACCGCCTGAACTTTGCTCCGTTTCTTGAGGAAAACTCTGGAACGAAAAACCCCCTCCCATTGGTTTTCCAGTCAACTATAAATCTGGCGGCGTTTGTCAGCACGATCAGTGCTACTGCCCCTGTTTCGTTGTGACCTGGCTGGTGCTCCAGGGCCGCTGACCCCTGTCTGCCGGCCGCAGTGTCTGCTGGACTGCTACGCGGCGGCGGCGTTCGCGGCGGCCAACTGCAGCGCCGACTGGGGCGCCCCTACCGGCCGGGTGCCGCCCTGCCGCACGCGGGCCCAGTACACCGCCCTGGAGCGCGCCTGGGCCAGCTGGCGCGGGCGGGAGCAGTGCCGCTGCCCGGAGCCCTGCACCTACCACAGCGTCGGAATCAGCGCGCACCGGGCGCAGACCTTCACCCTGAGTGAGTGCCGACGGGAGGACCCGCCAGGCGGGATAGGGGAGCTGCCTAGAAATGGGACGATACGACGATTTACTCAGTGCCAATAATAACTAGATCGATGGCGGCTGTCTTCCCAGAGCCCAGCCGGTTTGTCTTGGTATTTTGTCTGGCACAAATGTCTAATGTAGCTTTTATGAGCATGTGGAACAAACCTGTTTGATCACGTAGTGATCACATATAGCCTCAGCAGCTGACGTACCCGAAAACCCTAATCATCATCGATTACCTAGTGATAACGATGCGTGTTACGATAGGTTCAAATAGAAATATTGTTAAAGAATGAGTCTGGACTCCAGGCGTTGTATCCACGAGGAAAATAACTCCTGTTAAGAACCACCTTCCTGTATTGTTTAAAAAAAACAGTTTCCAAACCTCTCGCCTCCCTCTCTTCCTCACTGAGGGGGGGTAGCAGAGCATTCTTATCCCTCCTCTCCTCATCAGATGTTTCGATGGATCAACTGCATATTTTCCCCTCCACCGTGTGCACCCAGTATGGGCACTCTCTTTCAGTCCCTACCGCAACTCACCCATTGTCACCCTTCCTCTCAGTGCCTTTCAGCGTGCCTCGAAATCCCTCTCATGGTGACTTCTCCCTGTTTTAGTGTTTTATGCCTTGATGGATGCCGTTTTTTTACCGGTAGATTTCATTTCCACTCATCTCCCGTTCTGCGTTAGACCCACCCTCAACCCTTCTATTCTTTCCAGGTTTATCAATAGGACCAATCTCGTCCATTCATCCTCCCTAGCGTTAGCACGCAGTTTCATCCCCTAGTCATCTGCCCAGTGAGCACATCCGCGTACATATCTGACGTCTAACATATTTGTCAGATGCAGCGCTAGACCACGCTCACCCCTCCCCGGCAGTACGCTCTGTAGAGCTGCAGGTTCGCTTCAACATCCGTCAGCTGTTGGTGGAGGAGAGGGTGTCGTACGGAGCGATGGATCACCCCTCACCCCTCCCCGGCAGCACGCTCTGTAGAGCTGCAGGTTCGCTTCAACTTCCGTCAGCTGTTGGTGGAGGAGAGGGTGTCGTACGGAGCGATGGATCACCCCTCACCCCTCCCCGGCAGCACGCTCTGTAGAGCTGCAGGTTCGCTTCAACTTCCGTCAGCTGTTGGTGGAGGAGAGGGTGTCGTACGGAGCGATGGATCATCCCTCACCCCTCCCCGGCAGCACGCTCTGTAGAGCTGCAGGTTCGCTTCAACTTCCGTCAGCTGCTGGTGGAGGAGAGGGTGTCGTACGGAGTGGTGGACCTACTGGTGGACCTGGGCGGCACGCTGGGCCTGCTGCTGGGTTACAGCCTGGTCAGTCTGGTGGAGCTGGGCGACCAGCTGGTGGGCCTGCTGGAGAGGAGGGAGCAGGAGACCGGCGGCAGGAAGAGGCGATGCTGGCGCTGACGAGGGTGAGGCGCTGGGACAGGCAGCGATTCGCGGCCAAGTTTCCACCACCGATGTGCTGGTGACTGTTACCCGTTGCGCTACACACCGTTTTTTCTGCATATTATCGCTGGGAGTTTATTACTTTATTCGAAATCATGCTGTCTATCTCCTGTTCTATGAGAGGGATAAGCTCTTGTGCTAGTCCTTCCACCCCTTCCCAACTGAATAATGCAGTGTTGAAGATCGCTCCAGAGCTGGGTGGTAGTTATTACACCCCACTCGAGAGGTGATACGATTGGAGGAACAAAAAGCCGACAATTTTCGGTATGAGCATGTTTTCAATCTCACCACTAGCCTTGAGTTTGCTGATACTAGGGGAAAACGCGGTTTGAAGTGGATACCTGATTCTAAAGCGGGTACGTACCAACTTTCTATTCAAAGAGGAAAACAATCAGGTAAAGACAGATTTTGGAGGAGAGAACGACTTGGCGTGATAGGTGTCGCTTTCCATCTAGAGTTGTGAATTTGTGGATGTGTTAATTGTGTGATATTAAATTTGGTTTGCAAATATTGAATTTCTCACCACCTATGTCCTTAGACACCGGTTTTGTATAGCTCCTGATACCCCCATATTTTTTCTCCATAGATACACGGTGAATGTGGATACCATGTTTTTCACTAACGCTTGAGAGTCCCCAATTTGAGCGGGGGTCGAGCAATGGCTTAATATTGTTGTAATTTTAATGCTTTCGTGACCACAGTTTGCCTCATAGATCGTGAACCAAGCCCCTTCCATTAATGGCTTTAACAGATCTGTTTACGGTGACGTTGCCATGGCAACCCGACGCAGTCCGGCTGTGTCACTATGCAATGCGTTAGAGTGTGTGTTGCTGCACCAGGAATTTGATGTTTGGGTGAAAGACAGGTGATCATGCCTGGGATGAAAACAGAATCAAAGCCGTTGTTAATTGTTTATTCCTTCATAACTCATGGATGACGTTGTCAGGGCATGGCAACAACGCTGGAACATGATATCTGCATCATTACGCAATCAAATCACTACCTCTTGGAGATCGACTGAGTCATTTATAAAGGTAGATGTAGTACATACCTCATTGGACTTACCGCAAGAATCTTCAGCCATCTGGGTAGAAGTTAATGCCTTCAGCTTTAAGTTCCCAATATTACACTAAGTTAAGTATCGGTCATATTTACACAAACACGTTCGTTACAAAACACAGAAAATTTGACTAACAAAATACATTTCACCACACTGGACATCAGCATCATAATCAGGAGCTGAAGGACGTCTTGTTCGGGGCTGAAAGGCTTCTGTTGGACGTACTTCACCTTGCACTGGTTCACATGAAGTCGGACCGCGGGGACCACAACTCCGAAAAAGACAGCGAGAAGCGAGTTTTCTCAGGATTAAACAAGACAGTAGAAAATATAGCGGGACACAGTTTCAAAGTATGAAAGCTCAGGTGTAGGTGCGCTTTTAGTCAAACGAAATGCTGGCTAGAGAATGCAGTTCACTACACAGTTGTATGACCTCACCACAACGTCAAGGCCCATCGATGCGGCACTCGAGTTCTAAGCCTCATCGCTGTCAAGGTCTGCTGGCACTGTCCTCGTATGTAGTCTTGTGGCATGCTACTGACACTGCAGAATTCTTGGAACACTTTGATTTTTGGATGCACAGACCCGGACTGGAGAGGGAAATATCTGCATTGATTGTTTTCGCCGGGTGTGTTTGCTCATGGCCAAACTTTTCATGCACACGAGTCCTTCGCTCCTAATTTGGGTCGTCACGCTATGCCCACCTGGCTCGTAGACGAATCCGAGCTTCCGATGGGGCATTTGAGTAGGGTGTGTCATTTGAACCAGAGTGGCGCCGCCTTTGGCCGGTATGATCTATCAGGGAAGAGGGGTGACTGAATCGCACCGCCGGGGCATCGCTACCTTCATCATACGCGGATCCAGGACAAATGGAGCAGGTTCCCCTTCCGATAAAGCCCTGGCTTCCCGTGAAATTCCATAGACATCCCTCTGAGACGTCGCTTCCAGTCCTCGCCCCCAGGATGCGAGTATGGTCCCCCCGCGATAGTTTGGGCGCCCTCCTGACAGATCCCGCCGCCTTGAAGTAGCGCCCCTCTTGTCCAAATGATACCCATTGCCCCGCGTGCCTCCCCCCCGTCTGACATCCTACATCCGCCTATGACTTCCACCCTGTGGTTGGGTTATGTAGAAGGTCGGTTTCAGGGGCGTCGGAACTTACTGTGGTTGGACACTTTGGTGTGCGCAGGATTAGCAGGGTGGAGCCGGCTGTTACGGAAACTACTGCGCTCTGCCCACATCTGGTGCCGTTAATTCACGACATCTGGTGGCTCTCGATACCTGTCCGATTGTTTTGCATATATTATATCTGGTTGGAGTTAATTTCAAGTGATTGATTTGATCTCGAAGGCAGGGTATGCCTTTGCTAAAATGACGGGGAGGGCCAAAACCAGAATAGCTGCGTGACACCAGCGTCGTATTGAAATAAATACTGTAATTTATTGATTATTTAGCAGTGCTTCAACCTTTGTCACACAGAGAGTCTTCCTTGGTTTATAATTTGTTTTTTTACGACACATTAACTGCCAAGGTTGTAGGCTGTCGCTAACTTCACCCTGTTGGGAGGGGTTTCGGAATCCGATTCTATTTATTCAGAGAACCCAGGACCTGGGACTTAGGAGACGGCCGTAATCCACTGAACAACCGATCTCCTGAAGGTCCATTGAAATCTCTAGCATAAAATAACATGAATTCAAAGGATATTTCCTGTTTTCCCGGGCTTAAAAAAGGTGCCATGACATTTCTACAGAGGTTAGAAACCCACACCCATGCCTGGGAGCTGCCTTTGCATGACTGCTGCCTCAAGACGCCCACACCTCACGGTGCGATAGGCCTCCAGCCCGCGGGGTGAATCGTTGGCCGGCGTGCCACCCTGTCACGGTGCGTCTCGCTGCTCAGAGGTACATCCCGTTGACAAGGTAGTCGGCGTCGTGGGCCAGACCGCTGCGGTCGCCGCGCCTGGCCACCTGGCGGCCGCACTGAAGCCGACACAGCGCCAGAACCACCAGCACTGACGTCAGCAGCACGCCTGCCGGACCGCACACTGACGTCACATCACCGCACCCGGCACAGCGCCCGGACCACCAGCACTGACGTAAGCAGCACGCCTGCCGGACCGCACACTGACGTCACATCACCGCACCCGACACAGCGCCAGAACCACCAGCACTGACGTCAGCAGCACGCCTGCCGGACCGCACACTGACGTCACATCACCGCACCCGACACAGCGCCCGAACCACCAGCACTGACGTCAGCAGCACGCCTGCCGGACCGCACACTGACGTCACATCACCGCACCCGACACAGCGCCCGAACCACCAGCACTGACGTCAGCAGCACGCCTGCCGGACCGCACACTGACGTCACATCACCGCACCCGGCATAGTGCCAGAACCACCAGCACTGACGTCAGCAGCACGCCTGCCGGACCGCAAACTGACGTCACATCACCGCACCCGGCACAGCGCCAGAACCACCAGCACTGACGTCAGCAGCACGCCTGCCGAACTGACGTCAGATCACCGCGGCCGACACAGCGCCCGGACCACCAGCACTGACGTCAGCAGCACGCCTGCCGGACCGCAAACTGACGTCACACACATCACCGCACCCGGCACAGCGCCAGAACCACCAGCACTGACGTCAGCAGCACGCCTGCCGGACCGCAAACTGACGTCACATCACCGCACCCGGCACAGCGCCAGAACCACCAGCACTGACGTCAGCAGCGCACCTGCCGGACCGCAAACTGACGTCACATCACCGCACCCGACACAGCGCCCGAACCACCAGCACTGACGTCAGCAGCGCACCTGCCGACCGCAAACTGACGTCACATCACCGCACCCGGCATAGTGCCAGAACCACCAGCACTGACGTCAGCAGCACGCCTGCCGGACCGCAAACTGACGTCACATCACCGCACCCGGCACAGCGCCAGAACCACCAGCACTGACGTCAGCAGCACGCCTGCCGGACCGCAAACTGACGTCACATCACCGCACCCGGCACAGCGCCAGAACCACCAGCACTGACGTCAGCAGCACGCCTGCCGAACTGACGTCAGATCACCGCGGCCGACACAGCGCCCGGACCACCAGCACTGACGTCAGCAGCACGCCTGCCGAACCGCAAACTGACGTCACATTACCGCAGCCGACACAGCGCCCGAACCACCAACGTCAGCAGCACGCCTCCGAACCGCAAACGACGTCACATCACCGCACCCGCACACGCCAGAACCACCAGCACTACGTCAGCAGCACGCCTGCCGAACTGACGTCACATTACCGCAGCCGACACAGCGCCCGGACCACCAGCACTGACGTCAGCAGCACGCCTGCAGGATCAAAACTGCCATCAGGAGCATGACTGCAGGATTAACACTGACGCCAAGAACACGCTTGCCAAACCAGAGACTGAAGCCAGCTTTGACCCTAGTTGAGTTTTGTCTGTTCTAGCTAAATTTTTTCTTTCTTCGGAGGGCAAACCAAACAGAAACTTTCGAAAGCAAATACATTAGTTACGAAACCAGCATCCTGCATTCTTACAATGTCATGCCCTAAATTATAAAAGCACTCCCACTCTTTGAACACCCACACCCACATAGGGGCTGTTCACATTGACGTCAGCCAAATCTAAGGGTGTTCTGACCCCTCACTCTTCGTTAGAAATAGTCCAAAAATGGCTGCCTCCTCCCCCTTTGTCAGAAATAAAAAATACCGGAAACCCCCCCAACCCGTCACGACAGCAATGGCGGTCGACGTGAGTAATCACGCGCAGAGACACCACAAAACTACAATGCCTGGGCGGTACGGGCAGCTGGTAGCAGTGGACACTGGGTGTGACCAAAAAACATAGAAGTACCCACTTTTCAAATACCCTGGGCCTGTGACGTTCTCGCTCAAGAAAGCGATTCCATGACAGTCGAAGACTTGTCCCCCCCCCATCAGAAATCGTAAGAAACATACCTCCACCTCCCCTCGTCTAAAAAAAAAACACAGAAAACGCCAGCCCCCATCCCCTTTTGGTCGCTGACGTCACATGTGAGCATGCCCTTACCCAGAGTGAGGACGATGGCGGCGCCCTGTGACTCGGCCGACTGCAGCGCCGCCTGTGCCCGCAGCTCGCTCAAGCTCAGTTCCACTTCATCGACGACAGGCTGCGCTGCCTTCGTCGCCGGCGACGTGGTCGGAGGCGCAGTGGTCGACAATACGGCTGCAGAGCAACGATAGCATGCCCGTGGGAATGGGGGCAGCATGTCTGCCCCTCCCCATCCTCACTTCTCGTCTTAAAATTTCCCGATTTGAGCCAAATTCGGAAGAACTTGGGAAACTTCCCAGATTCCAGCCAAATTGGGAAGAAATGGGAAAATATGGGAAACGGCCGAAGCGTAATGCAACAGCGAGTCCAAATCCAATGAGTGTTTAGTTAAAGGGAAAAATTTTATTGTCAGCATCATGTTAAAAATTGACTGGCCCCCTCACTATTTCCGGCGGCGACGCTTATGAATGATAGTGGAGTTTGAATGCTGCGCATCGTGTCTGATGTAAAACTTAAAGTGCTGCGCATTTTTGTCGGTTTCATTTTCGCAAGGTTACATTTCACTCAAAATGATGGACAGTTCAAATTTTCTCTCGGCGCACACATTGATACTGCATCTGATTAGTAATGGGGACCGGTGCGGGCCTTGCAGCTTCCTCCGGGCACATATCGACTCACCTGGCTTTTGGCTGGGCGCCGCCGGCGCCGGCGTTGGCCCTGCCGTGGCGTTGCCTTGCGCCGGTGCCGCGCTGGGCGGGGGCGGGGGCGGCCGCTGAGGCGACGGCCGGTGGTCCACCGAGAGCGGCCGATCCTCAGCCGCTGCAGGTGCCCCGCCCTGAAACAGAGACAATCAGTCGACGAGTCAAGCTGAATGACCCTAATTACACTCGGATATTGTACTGAAAATTCCGCAGAGGTTTTATGGTATGGCTTAGCTGAATGATCTAAACAATGTTATGGTTGTTGACATTAAATCAAGAATCATTGCATTCATTAAACCAACTTCGATCAAAGCACAAAGCGTTTCAAAACCATCTAATGTTTCTTACTGTCCAAGCCAATTTAGCTAACCACCAAGTTTCAGCATGACCATGTATCAAAGTATGACCATGGATCAAAGTTCCCAAAGTCAATCCAGGAAGGAATAGTAGCATTTCAAGTAGCTGGCATTGCACAGTGGTGGACCCGGCCTAAAAAACGGGACGAAAATGCCAAAAATGAATTTCTAGAATTGATATAAAATGTATGTGATGCGTTTGAGAATTGTTTGGAGCCCGGAAAACCATAATTATTTTCTTCCTTTCGCGTAACACATGGGTTTCACAGGAGCTGAAACTTGAAACTTATTCTGCCTCGCCAGGGGCGTAGCCAGGATTTCGCTCTGGGGGGACGGCGCCCCAAAAAGGGCCCCTGAGACAGCTCCAAAAGGGCCCTGATAAGTAAAAAGGGCCCTGTTTGTTACAGAAGAGTTCTGAAGAGGGCTTAAGAGGGCCCTGTGTGGTATAAAATGACAAATTTGGCCACAAAGCATAGTGCGGGCGAGCCGCACTTCGCGCGGCTCGTGTCCTCAGGGGGGCCCTTCGGGCGCTCAGGTGGGGGGGGCGGCTGTCCCTGCCGCCCCCTTGGCTACGCCCCTGTGCCTTACTAAATACGGGTATCTGGCCAGAAATAGTAGCGTGATCTAAAACGTTAATAACAGGTGCTAACACCGCGCCATCCATAAAAACGTATACTACCGTAAAGCTTGGGATGTTTGCGACCTTCTGGTTAGAAAATACGGCTCTAGCTGCTCCGAAGAATGCAGTGAGTTTGTTTTAATGAACATATGTTTCGGAACTACAATTTATAAGATACATCATATTTCCTTAGGCTGGCAAAAACGGCACAGTCAGGATCAGCTAGAAAGTCATACCATGTATTCTGGGAAGTGTCTTCTTTACATTGGCGGAATCCGTAGGTCGGCAACCGACGGCCGAAAAAAAGTTATGACAGTTTTAGTGAGCGCATGTTCTACCCGTAGTCGGCGGGCGGTTGTGGCAATGACGCGCTCGGCATCCATCAATCGACGCGTATTATTTAACTTCTCCAATCAAATGACACATTTAAAGAAGGGAAGGGGTAAAAAATCACCAAATATGCGTAACGTTATTGATAGACGGCCTCTAATTGAAGGAGGCAATAAAGTTGAGAAGGTGGAGGGTAAATTGAGACGACCAAAGCATGTTGTTCAATAGTTATTAGGGCACAGTGAGATCAGGCCGTGAATAAAAAATGATATTTTAACTTCGGCCCACTTTCTTCCCCTTTGTAAAATGTTATTTTAAACCGATTTTCCGTTAATCTTCGGCCTCCACCCCCTGTTAAAATTCACTGCCATGTATGTACAGCCGGTTCCACAGTGATTGGTAGGTATTAGTGTCAGTTCGTTTAAGAAATATCTCAAAAACGATTACTCTTCTCATAGACGTTCGTCTCTAGCGATGAATTTTGACGAGCTCTTTAAATTTTGGACCCTGCAAACTGGATGAGATGTCAATTTGGAAAATTATGGACAACACAACTTTTTTCGCCGATCCCGATGATTTTCTGTGTCTTCTCTCAATCACTTCCGAATTTTGGACCTTTTGTAGTATTTCGCACGTCAGTTCATGCATCCAGTTAAAACTCAGCAGGTGAGGCAACAATGGTGCCTGTAAGGACCATCACTTGAGAGATATTTTGCAAAAACGACCGCAGCCTAATACCTACCAATCAGTATCGAACCGGCTGTACATACAACGTCTCTTGGATTTTGAAGAAAGTCGCTTGTCGCACATTTTGTTGCGTTTGCAGGCTGTTAAGGTTTAACAGTGGTTATCTTCTGATGATGTTTTAATACCCGAAGCTCCCCAAAACCTGTTCCCAATGCTAATAAATACGAGGTGAGAATGAATTTTTCACTTCCAATGTTTGCCGGCTAACAACTGGGAAAATCCAATCATTAAATCAAATTATCAATCATATGAATTGTTTCCCTTACTATTACCTTTATTCAGCTTATCGCATGGTCAGATTTGTGACTGTGTAAATATTTCATAAAGCTACAGTCACTGTAAGAACCGTTATAAACCCTCGATAGCCTTTGCATAAAGTAGCGCACCCAATGGGTGCCAAGGGGTGCTCTGGTGCCTTCGTTATGGATCTGACCTCAAAATGGGTGTCCACTCTAGATTTGCCTTTACAATAGCTTTCGAATGGTGCATAGAAACTCGATCTTACTTCTCTAGAAGCCGAGTTACTCCCGGCTTTTGTGAGCCTTGTTTTGAGAACCAACATTGCCTTACATCGGTTTAGAAATGACATCATAACTCGGTGACCTGACCTTATCTTGGCTCGAAATTTCGTCAAGATGTATCAAATTGATTCTGGTTCACACCTGCCACGCGACATTGCGCTAAAACGAGCCGTTTTTCTCCCATTAAACAATTAAATTAAGGAGGGGGTAGAATCGACCCCCTGGCGAAAGCAGGGCTAAGAGGAAAAACAAAATTTGGTGTGCTTGCTTCAGACGCCTGATGAAGAGCTTCAAATTGAACCCAAGAACATTGTTCTATCATTATTATTTATTGAGCTATGAATTTCGTCCTGTTGTTCAGGCCTCCTGCATCACTGTGCATTGGTCACCACCCACCATCTCGCGTCCGCCGGTGGGCTGGTCCAACCACCCTGGTGGCGGCGCCGCCTGGTCCAGCTTCTCCATCTGACCGCTAGATGTCAGGTCCGGCGGCGGCCGTCGGTCCATGTACGAGGGCCGCATGGGCGGCAGCATGTCGTACCGCGGCAGCGGGTCGTAGGGGGCGTTGTAGCTGGAGGGCAGCCGGCCCGCCCAGTTCTGGTACAGATCGTCGTAGAACGCCGGCGCCGGCTGGTACACCGGTGGCTTTTCATACTGAGGGTAACTGTCAACGGCGCGGCAACGGCAGCCTTAGTGTCGCAGCTGCGCCGGAAACGTCAACCGAGAAGCCGAAATGTTTTTGGTAAAAACACAACTACTCGTTGGTGGCATGAAAATGTTACAACGTTGAATATATTGAACTATTTACCGGTGTCACTTCTATGCAAACATTGGACAATAACTTTGACAGTATCCCTCATTTTCCCCGTCGGCCATTTCCATGACAGTTTTCTTAGAGCTTGTGAGTTCCATTTTTCCAGCATTCACCTTTTCCCCACCAGACTCATCCCTCCGCGCTTTTGCTGCGGCCGTGCGCCTCACCTGGCGACCTGCCCAGCGCGGTGGAGGTGGGGGTGCCGACGGCGGCCGGGAAGTGGCTGAGCCGTCCCAGCACGCCCTGCTGTCGGTGGCTGAATATGTCGCCAGTGCGGAGTCCGTCCGCCAGCGGCTGGTGGTACGGCAGCCGGTCCCAGCTCGGCCCTGTGGAGGTCGCCGCCAGAAGACGACAGTTAGCGGCACTGCGCTGCTTCGCCTGAGAACCTCGCTGGTGTGCCATAGGCGGATACAGGATTACCGATGGGTGGGCATTGGCGGACGCAGGGGGGCCCATTCCGGACATGCCCCTCCCCCAAAGCGCTGCAGGGGGAAACTGTCTTTCCCCCCAAACGCCGGATAAATTTTTGAAAATGGTGTTTACACTAGGTCTGTAAAGCAAAAAATATTCGCTCCCCCTGGAGAGCGATCATGCACTTGGGGAGGTGGCTTATACTAGGTATGTCGGGCACTGAAAAAAATGTGTTTACACTAGGTCTGCAGAGCAAAATAATCTTCGCTCCCACCCCCCCCCCAGGAGGAGAGACAGACATGGGTTTGTCCCCCCAAACTCAGATCTGCGTCCGCCCCTGTGGGTGGGGGCACATGGTCTAAAGGCCCCGATGCTCTCATCCTGAGGGAGTAGGAAACTCATTTCATCGACCGTTCAGGAGGTGCCGTGACTATTTCAGGGAGCGCCGAGGGTCGATTGGAGGAGGGGGGCAGTACCCTTTACCCCCTTGATCCATCCATGTGCCACGCTATTCAGGCGGAATGCGAAAAAATTGTTTTGTTAATCAACGCCGCGACTTCACAGTCAAACACTATCCCAGGAGGATTTCAGCCGCTCAAAGAGAAAAAGGTAAAATGCAAAAAATACGGGATGTTTCTCTCTTTAGACGGCAGATGCCAGCATAGGTGTTGGATCTTGGATCCCCCAACATTCCACCCAAAAATTCTAGATTTTAGCCAATTTGGAGAAATTGCCCAGTGTTGTGACCAATGTATGGGGAACGTAACAAGGAGCCCCATTCCGTCGAGTTTTCTTTCCAAGAGGAGTTTGTTTCTCGTCAGCAGCATATTCATGATTGAGTAGCCCCCTCACTTTTTGTCGGGACAACGCTTAGGCTTGACATGATTATTTGAATAGCACAAATTTGTCATGTGGCTCTGTTTTCGCTGTCGCATACCCGATTTGCCTCTAGATTACCCCAGTTTGTCTCAACATTTTGGCATAGCAACAATCGAAACTCGACTAAAGCAGCACGACCTCATGTTCATTAGAAACATTCTTACAAATTGCATCGATTTTTCGTTTCTTCTCCAAAGCTTTCCCCTGGCTGTTCGACCTCGGACTTTTCGCTGCAGAGCCTTACTGTACGTACCATATGCTCGGGTGAATACGATCAAGTCGAGTATTTTTGTCAGAGTTCCGAAACTGTGCAATACTTTTTTAGATAATTTCGCGAAGTTGATATTTGGAACTCCTCAACTGGGCAGTATAAACTGAAAGTGATAAAATTTCTTACGCCTCCAAGAACATAGTTTGATGGCTTCAGGGCGGTGATTCTTGGATTTTTATGTTTTTTGCTATATTCTATAGTCTTACATTTTAGGACGTTTTTTTACTTTATGCGATTTTATATCGTGACAATGTTTTTTAGCCTCTTTTAGCCTCTTAGTATTTGACTTTATTTTCTGCTAGTCATATCTTGGGAATTGTACCTATCAATGTGTGTGTATATTGGGCCTGTATGTTTTTGTTTAAATCCGATGACTTCATCTTTAAGTGGGCCTCTGGCCCGTTGGTGATACAATGAATAAACTGAAACTGAAACTGAATAGCATTCGCTTCTTTATGATCAAATATTACGAACGGCGCAAGCCTCATTTAATACACGTAGTACACGGGTCCTAAACCCCTCAGCCTATTTTTCCGAGTTAGATGGAGAACCGTTCCCAGCCGGAAAACGTTACCCGGCTGCATTTGGGAGAATTCATGAGCCCGTTGATTGGTGAAAGAATTTGGAAAATCAATCAATGTGTTTGACCTATAGGCTTTTAAAGTCTGGCCTATATTGTGAGACCGTCGCAATCGTTCGGTCGCACCAATTCACCTGTACTCTAGACAGAGTGGTGATGTAATAACGCCACATAATCGTGATTATATGTCAAGGTCACACACATAGAGGTCAAGGCCATTGACCCGTGTTTCGATCAGATGACATTATTCAACTGCTCAAATCCAGGGTCAAGGTCGCAGGCCAAGGTCATAGGACTTGTTTCCAAGGTAAAATGCTCATTGCTCTGCCAAAGGTTGCTATAGACCAGATATATGGTACATTATTGGGAAAATGTCATATTGTTACGTCGTAGGTTAGTGACTTTGAGTGACCTTGACCTCAAACTATTAGAAAAATTGTCTGGGACCTTCCCTCGATGGCCTGTCCACTTTCTGTGTATTCATGACTTTTTACGCAGAATCATATTCCCAATAGGTCTCCAGCACTGCCCAGATTTGACCCTTACGACTTCGTTTGACATCGATGACATTGACCTAGGTCAATGAAACCAAGCTATAAGGTAGATAACCATCGCCCCAACCCAACACCAAACGGGCATTTTTCTAATCCTCTGGATTTTTCAGATCTCAGGGAGGCGCTTTAGGACCCCTCCACTGCGCGTTGACGCCAGGCCATCTCCACTACGCGTGTTAACACAGGAGTAAACGGCAGAGGCGCGAAAATAGAATTGCGAAGGCCATGAACAGCAAATCAGCACCTAGAGGGACCACACGTGATTGAAAGACAACATTTAATAAAGCAAAGTAAGTGACTCAGCTCCCATGACTGGTCCGACACCCTCTGGGCAGTGCAGCGGTGAGGAGGTACCTGAGTCCTCGCCGTCGGCGCCGGCCGCTGAGGGGGTACGGGCGCAGGGGGCACCGGCGGTGGGGGCTGGGCAGCAGCAGCGGCCGCCGCGGCAGGCTCTGGTCGGTCGGTAACTCCCGCCCGGTCCGACTTGGAAGCTGCCAAAGAGCAGTCGTCAGACAGGCGGATCATACTCGGCACAAACATTTTTTTAAGATTCGCATTTATTAAAGCTTGCGCCAAATTCGGGGAACTCAGAGCGCTCAATAATACGGGTATGTCAAAAGGTTATTGTTGAGGAACGCTGCGCCTTTTGGTGCTTCCCCCCAAAAAAAACGAGGAGAAACCACTAACAGCAATATCAGAAAACTTCAAATTTTGCAACCAAGCACATCATTCACATATTGCACGGTGTTTCTAAACCGCTCGCCCGGCTCTGCAGCCTGCTGTAAGCAGTACGTACCCTCAGGACAGGCGAGCTCGGCGCCCTCGTCGCTGCCGTCCAGGCACTGCGGGATGCCGTCGCAGGCGTTATAGATGGCGATACACTCGCCGCTGTGGCACTCAAACTGAAACCGGCTGCAGCGGGAGGGCGTAGCTGAAACGCAGGGGTGGGGCCGGTGAGAGAGAGAGAGAGAGAGAGAGAGAGAGAGAGAGAGAGAGAGAGAGAGGGAGAGGGAGAGGGAGAGAGAGAGAAAGAGAGAGAGGGAGAGGGAGAGAGAGAGGGGGAGAGGGAGAGAGAGAGAGGAGAGAGAGAGAGAGCGAGAGAGCGAGAGAGCGAGAGAGAGAGAGAGGGAGGGAGAGAGGGAGAGAGAGAGAGGGAGAGGGAGAGAGGGAGAGAGAGAGAGAGGGAGAGAGAGAGGGAGAGAGAGAGAGCGAGAGAGAGAGGGAGAGAGGGAGAGAGAGAGAGAGTACATGGGGAGAACCGCACAGGTGAAACAGACGAGGAGAAACAGAGATAGGTTCGGATGATGCTGTTTTTAGGGCCGTGTGCATGCTTTCTGTGCCGCCTGTAATGCAAATATACATGTGAATCTGTACATACATTTGCAGAAAACGACGCAGTATTAAACATAATACTGCGTCGTTTTTTACTTTTTCATAACGTTTTAATGAGGGAAAAGAAACACAAAAGTACAAGTGAGAGAAACAGGAAAATGGTGAGGGAGACATGGAACAAAACACAGGTAAAGCAAACGAAGGATAGGCTGCCAGTGAGAGAATCAACACCCATACAGACACAAAATAGGCCAGCAGGCCCCGTAAAGTAGCCAAAACTGTTAACTGTGGGGGGGGGGCATCGCCTTCGCAGGTACGGACCAGCAGCTGATGGTTTTTTTCTAGTTTTACTGCAATTAGGTCTGATTGAGGTCTCACCTATGAGGTGAAAACCTTTCAGCATTGGCCGTTTTCAGCGTCAGTTCTAGAACCTGTTTTATCCAGAACGCAACAATAAGACATACGATTGGAATTAAGCATGGGACACAACGATTCCGAGCAGACGATTGCGACGGAACACTCCCTGGTGCAGCATAACCGGACTAGGGAACACACACACACACACATACACACACTTCACAGCGACTTTATTGATCAGAGCGGCTCCTTCAGAGACCATCGTCCATTTCAGCAGGGATGGAGACGCCGCAGCCCGTTAACTTTTAGGACCGACGTGCCTCGTCACACAAAGTCTCTGCAATGGGCAGTGTGTTAGCATTGCCGAGCTTCTTGTCCCGCTGGGTGGTGGGTACGGGTGTAAAACGCCACCCTGGACGACCTTTCGGGCTGCGGCTCTGGCGTTCTATAGAGTGAAGGGCAGCTGCCCCCCCCCCATCCCCCAATCGAGCATCGGGCGCTGCTGAAACGGTCCGGCGCCCGTGAAGTTCGCTTCCCACCCCGCCTCCCTCACATTTAAAATGGGCGACTCGGCGCCGCAATAATGCAACTTGGCGCCCGATGGAGCGTGAAATTTTTATCCTTTTCTCCGCGAACGAACGCGAAGTTCTAAGACAAATGAAATATCGATCAAGTGGCTTCTCGGCATGTTCCATCACATGGCTTTCTCAGTTCAGATCCCACTATGAAGGTACCGCATTCACTTTAAGGTTATTCTAAAACCATCTGTGAGAGGGAAGGTGACACCCCCAGACGGTTCGTTTACAAATAAAATCTAAGCTACAACAACAAAAGAACTGCGGAAATCTGTCGAGGCCCTAACAACATTCTCTCTCAGATACCTTCAAAGGCAAGACTGAACACTAAGCAGAACGGGGAGCAAAACATCACTTCTCATTACCCACCACCAGGAGCGTCGCCACGAATTTCTTTTCATGGGACCCAGATGTCCAAGAGACCTCCTATCCCTGACTCCGAGGGGTCCTCCGGGGCTCCACAATGGGAGAGCAGATATTCAGTTTTTGCTATACATACCATTGCAGCCAATCTTTTTGTGCTGTATTCTCCTAAATTTCGGTATTCTCCTTAGTCAAACAAGGGGTCTACATTGTATTCCAGGGACCTTAACTATAAATAAAATAGGTATTATTGACGCTGGAGCTCCCCCAGCCTTTGAGGGCTTTTGCGTGCCATCTACTTCATCGGACGGTGCCTCCTCGACCTGTTCCATGATCTGAAATTTAAATAGGGAATAAAAACAGGGACTCCTTTACCAGTTACCAGGACATCTGCCCATTACTTATATCGTCGGACGAGTTTTATCTGTCTAGTGGTCTTTCTTTGTTCTTTGAAATATTGAATAAGATAGCTCGCGAGCCTAATCTAAAAAAATCTCCTTTATACCATTTAAGTGGCCTCTTATGTACGCCAGTGGCCTTAGACAGAAATGAGGCACGTATCAATGACGCAAGAACCTCTTCTTACTCTACGGGCCTCCCCGCGTGCCGCCAACTTCACTGAACCGGGCCTCCTTGCCCTGCTCATGGGCTTGTCTTATCGAATGCTATCGAAGGAAATACCTCCTGCGGCTGGCTCAAAAGCACGCTTTTCCATTTAGGGAACCCTCGTTTTTTAGTTCTGGTGCCGCTCACGAATGACAATGGCTTGGTATTATTTCGATATTTATTTTATCCAAGTTGTTCCCAGTTCCGTTTTTGCAGTCAGAGTCTCACTAAAGTCATCAATGGACTTGTCACGGAGACCCCGACCCATCACCAGAACGAGCAACTCCCACAATGAGGGGTTAATTTCGAAGCCAAGGTTTAACGTCCCACAAAGCACAGGGACGGCTGCCCTGCTCAGGTCACCTTCTCACTAATCAATTGCCAGCCGACCTACGTCGGGTAAATATTGACCAGCGAGCGTCTCAGGGGAACCGATCCCAAGCCTGGACATGCACTGCCACTGCACGCTTCTGAGCAGCGGGCCGGAGCCCAACGCCCTGCCAGCTGAGCTACCGGGGCGGCGGAATTATGCGCAGAGCACGTATCAGTGACAATGGGGATGCCTCTACTGGTAATGGGCCCTATCGCGCCATTTTTTACGTTGTCGGATTTGGCTTTCTTAATGCCCGCCCCGGTGGGCCTCCGAGCCACCTTCGCCCTGGTGGGAGGGGGGTTCAATTGCCCCCCCTCGAACTCTAATAAAAATTCATGAAGAAACTACATCGGTCACTTTTTGGCTCAGGTCAATATTGAGGCCATGACAGGTCACAGAAGGTGGCGTGTTAGAGTACAGCTTTTGGGCTCTAGCGTCTGACAGACTTGAGTTATAATAATCTTTTAGGCACCATTCGCTTCCCCTCGTTACGGGAAATCGAATGATGTATGATATGACTAAACTAGATCAAAAAATAAGAATGACCTGACCTGAAGTCAGGTCAAGGTCACTACCTAATCTAGCATAGTCAATATGGATATCAATCGACTCGCAATAACAATCCAAACGCAATGGTATCAAAATAAAAGCTTTATCGGTATTTCCTGCAAAGTTATTGACCCAAGACTGTAAACCTGCTTAAGTAGCCCAGATGACCTTTTAGAGGTCACAGGTAAAAATTGCTACATGATCCTGGAAAGGAGTCGAGAATTCCAATGGTGAGGTGTATCTGTATCTGACCTTAGGTCATCGATATGAAAAATCCCGGAATATGTTTTGAGTACTCGGTGGGCCCATTATGTGGTATAAGTTTAAATTCGATAGATTCACCGTTTTCTTACTTATGCAAGCTTAAACATTTTTGGAGGTGAGGTCATTTGACCTGCACTGGTGACTGACCTGAAATGATCCAACCTTACAATTTTAAAGTTGCGGAATCGATCAAGGATAAGGTGTGCCAAGTACGGCAGCGCTACGCGCCACCGTTTTTTCGTGCCGCCGGAAAAACCCGAGGGGGGTGTTCAAACACCCCCACCGGGGCGAAGGATATTTACTCAGAGACTTTTTCCGTCTGCCAGGGGGCCTCCACCAGCCGGCGAAGAGAGCAGCAATGCCCGATAGGTAAAAGCGTGTGACAGTTGTTTATTTTCTAACGCATTTATAGTTCACCAGACTCATGATGCTATCAAAGTCTTCCAGCATCGAAGAGAGACTGGGTCCATTGGAGGGCCTCCTAAAATGGCATGGGGTCAGGCCCCCATAGATATATGCTCTTGGGGGTCGAGGTCCCCAAAGCCCTCATGGTGGTGACGCCCCTGCCTACCAAAGGAGCCAATCGTTCTTTTTGAAACCATACAGCTTTACAAACAATTTCTATCAAGTCTTCAGTATTGTAGTTCGATAAATTTAACTGTAATACATTTTACATTTTAGCTATAATTCGGTAATGTTGCGCCCCATGTCAAAATATCGTAGCGTAATTGGGCATAATATTTTTGCCCAAAACAAACGCAGCGTAACATAAGTCCGTAACGTAACGTAGTGTAGGTCATCTCTGCATGTTATCATGCTGGTATTTACATCAAATGTATGATAATAACGATAGAAGGATGCAATTCAACCACTTGCTCCATTCACATGCTACTAAAAAACGCAGGCAGAACTGAGAGGTTCATTTTCTGTCATTACAATTAAGCACATTGCACATGAGGGCGTGAGGAACGCATAACCGAAGTTGTCCCAAGAAAGATTACCAACTCCAACCACCAAGGGAAAGATCGCGGCGTGATCTCCTGGCCACAGCAGATGGTGTCTGACGATACCCAGGTGTCTGTCCGCCCGGCTGCTTCATTGACGCCGGTAAACCCCGCCAGCCGACAGCTGCGCGCTGGTAATGGATTTACGTCACATCAAATACCCAGGACGCCCAACTGCAGCCGGCAGCTACGGCGTTACGAAACGTGACAGCCGAGTGATGTGTTTTCCCTCATGCCGGGAGTCTGGCCCGCTCGCTAAATACATCAGCGAAAAAACACTCCAGTTCCGTCATATTACCGACGGAGAGTCATAATTCAAACCCTTGTGGGCATAGGCGGATCCAGGATTGTCAATCGGGGGAGGGGGTGGCATATGTCGGGGGAGGTATCTGAAGCAGGGGGTGCCACTTTTGGGCGGCAAAACCCAAGGCCATGCAAAACCCATCAGGTGGGAGCTAAATCCTATTACAAAAGCGCCAATACTCGCATCCTGAAGGGTGGGGGGGAGTGACATTTCAGTTGCGTTATCGACGTTCAGGGGGCGCCATGAGTTGACCGGGGGGAGGGGGCAAGCGTCCCCACTTGCCTCTCCCTGATCCGCCTATGCATGTGGGCCACCCAGTAAAATTAAGATATCGCTCACTGGCTGTTCGTACGAAGTTCAGCAAATAAACCTGGAATTCAAATTTGTGTGGTTTCTAATGTGCGCGAGGCTATTAAGCTCAATACCGGGATTGAAATTTTCCCTGTAACGTTTAATCAACTTGAGCAAGTCTTATACAACATACATTGAAATATTCGAGGCCGAACACTGTTGGAAAAGACTGATGGAAGAGGAAATTGGCCAGCTGGCGCGACAACTTCAACTGGCCCGAGATACACTTCCGGAACGAGTGCAATGATGAGGCTCAGAAACTGGATCGACTCTAACACTGCCGCCCTCGTGAATGGAGTATTGGGGGAAATCACAAGATAATGCTCCTTTTTCCGCGCCCCAGAAAATTCCCAAAGTTAAATGAGCTTTTCCGGAAAAAGTCTGGTTAATTATTCAACGAAAACTAACACTGACATATAGCCCATTGAAGAGCAAGAAGTGTAAGCAGATACCATGTTGATCTGTTTTTTTATGCTCAAATGTCAGCGCAAAATGTCTCTACCAACCAATGTGAAGCTCTGCATCAGCGGACGCGAGACCAAGTATGTCCACCTGCCCTTCACATCTGAACCATAGTTGCATTTCGTAACAATCCGGCAGCACCACTAACTCCGGCTGCCCCGAACGTTGCACCAGCGTGACCTTGCCAGCCACACTTTGTCTCCGCTGCAGTTTTGGCGCCCCCGGCTGACAAATCCGCGCCAAACGGCGCGTGACAGCCATCCAGCTGATGGCGCGCCGGCGCGCCACTCCCGGCGGCGCGCGCCTTTGTGGCGGCTGTCGCGGCGCGTCAGGCGACAATCGCGACGCCGCCGCCGGCGTGACGCGGCCGTCACAGCGGTCCGACAGCGCGTGAGCGTGGCGTCACGCGGCGCCGGGCCGTGACCCGCCCGGTGGCGGCGGCCCGGGTCACGTGACCCGCCCGGCGGCGACGGCGCGGGTCACGTGACGGCCGGGCGGCGCCGGGAATATGACCGCCGTCTGCCTGACGTGAGAACAACCTCTAAGTGCGACGGTGACGGTCATGTGGGGTGTGAGACGCGGGGATGGGAGGGAGTGGCACAGAGGCTTGTGCGAGCACTGTTGCAGAGCGCAGTAGAAGTCAGTGCTCCTTAAATGGATGGTGTAAAGACCGGCTTTAGAAACGGTATAGTTCCGGACACAATCATAATAATGATCGTTGGGGCTTAACGACGCAATCATAGCCGAGGTCACACGGTGTCGCCAGTTCTCTCGCCCTGTTGGAGGGAAGTTCACGAAGAGGCGGGCATGGGATTCGAATCCGTAGACTCTAGTTAACAGTCCAACGTCCTTCCACAGAACCGCCTAATCCCTTCGTTCCGCTCACGAAAACCAAAGATGGCGAAGTTATCAGAAGCTAAGATATTGCCAAACGAAAACCTGTTTCGACCCTAATAGCGATGAGAGGCTTAAACAGCCTTCCCGATGCTAATGCATTGATCAGTACGTCATATTTTCCCCACATTTATAGACTTCACCAACTTTACTGCAAATACCTAGTTTTTGGTTGGAATGTTCCCTGAGGCGCCAGTAGCTCCTCCTCCAGCAGTGCTACAGGTCAGGGATATGGACTGCATTTCGACCAGTGGCGGATACAAGGGGAGGAGCTAGGAGACAGTGGCGGATCCAGGACCTTATTTCGGACACGGAGCAAGGGGGCCCGAACCTCCCCGCCATTTGCCTCGCAACAGCCTCAGGCTATGCATTAGCTACAGGCACTGACATTTCGGGGGGCTTGAGCCTCTATGCCCCCGTAATGAAGTCTTGGATCCGCCAGTGCTGTCGACTGCCGGAGTCGCATGGTCTGACACTGATCGACTCACCCTGTTGTAAATCCGATTCACGGGTCGCACGATCTGGAATATGGGCCGGTATCCTTAAAAGGATGTGGCCCGTGCAGTGTACCGATTTTCATTGGAAATCAACGTTGTCATCACATATGGTATATATGTAAGTCTTGTATGTCTAGCGTTTTGAACCAGACAGGCAGAAAGCAAGGCCTAGGCGTGCTTCCAGCGGGCAGCTCACGGGATGGCAAAGCCGTAGAAAGTGTGGTGGAGCGTGGTCCATCGTCGCCCGCGGGTACATGCGGTATCGGCCCCGAACAAACCTCATGCCTAGGTTGAGAAGAAAGGAGAATGCAGGAAGACAGCCTCAACAATACACACATACTCTTACAGTCCTACTGCACTGCAAATGTGGCAGATGGGACAGATGATGAAACATACTTCTTCAGACATTTTCCCGTTTGTATGTGACGAGTTTCGAAACCACTGGGTTGAGGATATGTGAGACAGATAGCTTTGATTTGAATCCGATTTCCCCATAGACCTCTAAAAGGGAAGAGAAGGAGTAATTGAATGTAAAAAATAACAGCATATCATCGAGTGGGACAGGCACCTGAGAGTGCCTCCTAAAGACCCGCTTGATCTTATCTTATCTTATATTTATGTAGGAATTAATAAAATAGGTTGGAAAAATGCATAAACATAAAATACCCAAGGTTCCTATCTGCAACTAGCCACATACTCAGGCCACTACATAATTTAGCTTGCAACAGGCCTAAAAAAGATGGGCAATCTCTTATTCGTGCGCCATAACGCTGATAGCATTAGCATGTGGATTTGAGTCGTGCTCGAAGCCGGCGTTATTTTCGAGAGGGCTGCATTGTGGCGACTGGTTACAACGGTTCTGATGTACAGGCCTGATTCATCGCCGATAACAATAACAGGGACGTGGGATTTGTCTGAGATCGTGCTTACAGATCCGGTTAAGATAGCCACAGGGGCCGAGGAGGCAGCAGAGGGGCAAAATAGCCGAGATGCTGAGACAATAAGAAACTGCAGCACACACACACAAACTCACAGGTGGCGGGAGCGGGATGTTTCTGGCTTCAAATGGTGTCAAAATCCTATACAAATTGATTTCAAAAGACAAAAGATGCCCCCTGGCAAATAGGGCAGCCCTGTTCCCCGAAAACCGCGCCGCTCCCCCTGGAAAACCTATGATCAGCCCCTTGACGGCTCAAATATCCCGCAGCCAATTAAAACAGCTATGGGGGACAACTACCTCTCGACCCCCTTCACGCACTGTTGTATACTCCCCTCTGATCCCAACAGCACGGCACGGCTGCCAGTGACGTCACACAGCCGCGCGGGTGACGTCACTCGGTCACTAGAGCGTGACGACGGCGGCGCGGCGCGGCAGACCTGGCGGCACCACACGACGACGGACGGCCGCGCAGTGAGCGTCGACAGCGTCGGGCGATCCTGTGGTACCGCGAGCCGCGCGGCAGGGAGTCACGAGACCGAGCGACAGGCGGAGCATCGAGACGAGGTCAGAGCACTGAGCACTGCACGACAAAAGGCCAACGGAGCGACAGAAGATAGCTTGCGGACACTGCGCTGCCCAGTGATCTTTAAAAGGTAAGTCGGCGGCAGACAAGTTATCTCCGAGTGTTATGGCTGCAGCACACGAGCAAAAACAGCCACCAGTATATTAGCCAAACTAACCTAAGTAATATTCCGGGGCTGGGCGCAATTCACTCATTTTTTATGATCGAGGAAAGTAAAAAAAATATAAAGAGGAGAAGGTTAACATAAAATACGAATTTTTCCCCAAATGTATATAATAGGTATGTGAAAGTGGAAAGTGAGGATCAGGGCAATGGAGGCTCAGCCTTCCCGTAAAACTGCAGCATTCATGAATATTTTAATTGATTTTTTTCTGCTTCACAATGTTAGGCCACTACCAAAATATTGTCACTTTTTTCCTCGTAATTTTTCATATATTCCTTAAAAGAGGAGAAGCGAATTGCCTTAGCTTAGGGATGACCTTAATGTTGTTGGTAATAAAAACGACCATTCTGTATCTTATATGGCACAGCTTGTATTAAAGCCTTTGCAATCAGTACCTACATGAGAGTTTTGAGTACTGTACGAATTTTCTTGGGTGTCTAGATTTCTCACGGCATCGATAACAGGCTCTACTGTTCAAGAGTGCTTTCGCTTTTAATTTCTTATGACACAACCCATCTCCATGGTTCTGCAATAAGGGGCAAAAATATGATATGGCAACCAGTTTATTGATGAGCCAGAATCCGAAGTGGATATATGTAGTCGGGGTTTAAGTCCTTGGAGAGATATTGTGATGCCTGATATGAGGCGCGATTACCTGGCGGAACGTCCAACTGAAGCTCGCTTACCGTTGGCGGATCCAGGAACAACTTTTGGAGCGGGCAAAACCAACGTTTGGTGGGGGGCAAGTTGAGAAAACATTGCGAGAACATACTATTTTTTAGAACAAAACGGCTAACATTTCGTCCTCTCGGGGACCAAAAATTCCATTTTAGGCTTGAGGGGGCCACGGTCCCTTTGGCCCCGTTTGGATCCGCCATTGCTGCTTACGCCATACTACAAAATACCGGTGAAGAAAATTGGGAATTTCTTCTTTCGGAACTCTTTAATGCAGACTGCCAAAGATAGTTTTTTCAGTCATGTAAATACTGGAAATTTATCACTGCGCACACCAAAAACATATGAGCTACCGGAGAAAAATGTATCCATTATCTTTTGTCTTAATTGGCGAAAATTACGCTGTCATTGACATAGTTATCGACTATGTGGCACTGCTCAGGCGCGAACCGCCGGTGTGAGATTCCACGCCCACGATGAACCGGCATGGTGCTGGCGTGAACGAACGCCAATGTACAAATTACACGTTGTGTAAACAATAATAACCACAAAAAACGCAGCTGATTGTGTGTTTCCGTGCTCCAATAATACACCGTCTCCCAGCGTTTCTTCAAAATCACACTGTGGTGTGCCAAAACAAAAATCGCAATTGCGTAAAGCTAGTAAAAGCCGCCAAGGCTCCGCCATCTGCCGTGTTGGTTCGGTAACAGGCTCATCCCGTCCGTGGTGTCACAATGGTTCCGAACCAGAAATTGACGGCCGTAATAGACTAGGTTAGGAAATCGTGAGCGCACTGCCGCCCAAACCATGAAGGATTGCCGCTCACATTGAATACTCAGCAAAAAGGTGTAAAAATCAAATACCACATGCAACCGTAATCCCGTTTGGATTATGAAAGCCTTTGCACTATATTTCAGATTAAGAATTTACTGAAATGTTTGGATACCAAATTTCACTATATTTCCATCCCGGATTCTAGGAGTAAGGCCATATAATATTCTATCATCTTACAATCACTCCCTGAGCTGGAAACCTACAAAACCTTAAAATGGAACTTTTTATGTTCTGGCTTCACTGAGTTTAAGATCACTGCTTTACAAATACAGGTTGTCAAGAATCCGAACAAGGATTTTCTGTCATCGGGCCAAATTGTGCTAGTTTTGTTCATGACCTCCCAACACCAGGATTAACTTTGAGAATACCGAACATAACTTACAGATTTCAGCAGCCAGAAATCATCTTATTTTGGACAAAAGCATTTGGGAAAAAAACTGGTGGTACTAAAAAAAATATGGCTTCTGTTCTCGTATAAAAAACAGCAGCCCATGACGTCACGCCATTAGAGCATCGCGACTTGTTACTGCAGCGACGCATCTGACAAGAAGTGCATCTGCAAGACGTGTCTGGAGTCTGAAGGTTAATCCGAGGTATACGCATCGCGCACTACGCATCCTGGATGATGAGAAATCCAGCACCGCGGCAAACAAAGCAGGGTGACCGTCAACGTGAACGTTGCAGCCGATTTGAACAATTGCAAACCCCGATAACGAGGGTCCAGGGAAAAACATGCGTGTTTAATGAAAAACTGGTACACTAAAGCACTGGTGTAGAGACCAGTGAGCTTCTCTCAAAGTCAGTCCATCTTAATACGATTGTTGTTACCATTTCCCGGCGGGGATAACATGGAAAGTCCGATCGTTAGTAATGACCAGTCAGGCCTGGATTCCGTCTAAAGAGTACAGGATGAATGGCTAATATGCGCTTCCTTCGTCGGAGCAGAATGTTCCACTTTTTTATGTCACATTAACGAATGGGTATAAATGTCTATCATCGATATACAATCAATCAGAAACAGCACTGTAACCGTCACGGGTCACCCCGAGTGTGGAAAGCATGTAGGCAAACCTGGCAGGCCCCGCCAGTTTCCAAGGAATTTGGGACAAATGAAGCACTTGGCAGCTACTACGTGGAATTAGTCACTTATCAATGTTTTAGATTGGCATAATTACCACTTTGATGGATGTGAAAACTCCACAAATCGATGGGAGACTGGCGTGGTGTCAGGCGTGGTATCAGAATCGCAGATGATAATTTCTAATCGAACCTTTCCCATTCGTCAAATCAGATGCCACACAAACCCATCTTCCGCATTCTGAATCTGATCAGGCTCTGCTCGTACCGTCGCCGTCATTCTGCGCTCAGGAAACCAACCCGCCATGCTGCCAGCGATTGGCGCAGGGTCTATTCCTCTCGGAATTTCCGCATGTTCCATGCTGTTGGTGGCCCGGGGCCGGTGGCCGCTGCCTGCGCCTGTGCCAGCGTTCCGGAGGCACGTGCGTGCACCCCCGATTCAGACATCTCCCAGTCGCGGCTCCCCGTGGCCCAATGGTCCGGCAGTTCTGGCGAAAAATGCCCAACTGACAGACTCCAGCCCCTCATAATTAGCCTGTTTAATGGCCCATTCTTCAGGTGGCTCTGTCGGCTACTTCATTTTACGATCATAATCTACCAACTCACACTCATATTCATAATCAATTCATATTCATCTCAGACAGCGGATGAAAACATTATGTTAACCTTCCATCGAGTTGTCAACCTTTCTAGTTGCACTCCGGGTATGTCGTGGCGCGAGCCCATAGTGTCGCGCGCGGGCGCGCCGGGTCACCGCCCGGATAGCGCGCGCGCCGCGTTGCAGTCGCCGATGGAATCGGCGTGGCGCCACATCGCCAGCCTCCGGCGAGGAGAGAGACCCGCGCACGGCCGCCCTCCGGCGTCCGCGCGTGGCGCGCCCGGTCACTGACACTGACACCACAGCTGGCGCCGGTCGGTGTCAACCGAGGTCAACGACCAGGCCAACCCGCGCCCTCTCTGGGAGAGAGCTGGGAGCCCGGCAGAATCAGGCTTTCAGAGTTTGAGTGCAGGACATTAGCTTATATTAGGGGCCATCCTTAAATTACGTAACGTCAAAGGGGCTGGAGGGAGTCGGCCACATCGTTACCAAACGTTGCACAGGGGCGTCAAGAACGTTACATGGGGAGGGGATTTTAAAAAAGGCATGCGTTACGTAATTTATGAACAGCTCCTTATGCACTGACACACCTTCGGGTTTGATGTACGCCACTAATATCGTATGGCCTGAGCACGACCTAAGGACTGTATTTGAAGCTCCGGAAAGGTGCATGTATGTCCAGCGGAAACACGCGGTACATTGACAGCATAACACATTCCAACGCTTAAATCACTAACTGCTGACATTCGTGTCATTGAACCCCATTCACAGCACCCCAGACCCCACCGACTATTTTGGATTCCGATACGAACTGCCGCTACAAATTTGATACCAGTCATCAATCGCATATCCAAGGCGCGAACGGTTTCAATCTCCTTTAGGTGCTGAATTCGGCTTCGGAAGGCAGAGCCAACCACCGAAAAAAGTGGCCCATCAACTGCACTGGTAGCTGTTTCCCAGGCCGATCTGGGGCCCGGTCCCACGGCAATATCTCCGCTGTCAGTTCGAATTACGCTGTGGCTCGGCAGCGGGCGGTCAGCCCGATTCGAGCCCGGATACAGCCAAGCTGGCTGGGAGCGTCCCACGCCTCCAGCCAGCCAGCGCCCAAGGCCTGATTTCAGATACCGGCTAACGCGGTAAAGGTGGATGTTTTCGAGACTGTCTGACAGACTCTGGTCACCGAGTGTCGTGCGACTGCTACATATACTAGAGAATGTGTCTGGAGGGTGGCTAAACGTAGATCCGGGGATGCGTGGGAGGTACGAAAAGTATACAGGCTCACGGAGAGAGTTGGAGGCCTCTTTCCAGAGAGAGAAGTGGGTCACCGCGGCTCGACGCATCTGATGGAAATTCAGAGTAGCTCTCGGTCGCGCAGCAGGACTCGATCTGTGCGACTGGTCGCTTCCGTGCCGCTATTGATAATGGCGCGAAACGAGAAACCAGGCCGAGACCAACATTTCCACGACACTCCGCGTCAAGGAACCGCCTTGCCTTCTTCTAGTCGCATCGTTCAGCAACAATGTCTTCATGCTGTGCTCGTTGTGGGGAATGGCGCGTGCACGTGAGAGAGAGATGGTGAAACCAGACGCTCACCTCACGACGCCCTGAGGCCAAACTGAGCCGCAAAGAGCCATTTTCTCTCCCTCCACTTCTTCGGCATTCCCTTCGCCAAGTTACACACTTCAGACAAGAACTCCAACCGACCACGCCTGCCAGGCGAGAAGCTGCGGTCCTCTATCTCACCACCAGCAAATCGACAACATTCAACCTGACACCCAGCGCGGCGCATGGGTGGCATTCAGCTCGACGTCAGCGCATCGCCACCTGTCTGTGCCATTCACCACGAGCGGCGTACCGCGCGAATCGCCGCAACGCAGAACAAAACAACATCCCGTCCACAATGCCGGCGAGTGAAACCAGCCGGCCGAGGGTCAAAAACGGCGCCGCCGGCGGCGAAGCCGCTCTCACAACACGGCGGAAACAAGTGACGCCGGTCCGTGCCCGGGGGCACTGGCGCCGCCGGGCATGCGCCGATTTCGCAACAGGGAGGGACGGGACGTGACTGGCGTATCCGCACTCTGCGTCAGATGCCGAGGCTGATCGTTGAGGTAGAGTGCGCGCAGTTTGCAACATCATGTTATAAAAACATAAACACGCTTCCCGGTGCAGCAATCCGGAAGAGTGAGATGCGCGGCTTTTCACCACAAGAAGCTACACGACGGATAACGGCCGAGTCGTTTGCTTTTACCGCGGAGGAATCGAGCCGGAATCTGCACGCTCCAACTTAATATACATGATTCGTGCTTAACAAAAGCGGCGCAGTGTTTACGGCCGAGTCAGGCGCAGTAATCGGCGTCACTCTCTCCCGGCAGTGACGTCGCCTCTCGCT
>JAOTON010001669.1:2422500-2500000 GCA_034440635.1 Lepas anatifera | reverse complement strand
ACTGGGGCAAGGCTGGACATTCCGGCTTCACTGGCGTCGCAGCTGGCCTCGCCAATCGTCGCCGAAGCTCGGTCATGCGAACAGTGGGACCTGGTTACCACCGGTCGCGGCCGGCTCCTGTTCTCCACAGGTACAGACTGTCGATTGCGTATTGTTCCTGTCCTCGGCTGCTGAGCCATCCGGTCTAGGAGCCCCAAGCTTAATCACCATCAAAATTGTTCTCACTGGGGCGTGTTAGAGCCCCTTTGATACTGATGAGTGATGGGGCTCTAAAATATACCCTGCACTGTTTAGCCCCATAAGATGGGAATCATCTGGGCAAAACGGCCTGTGCACTGGAGCCCTGCGGTGGTCCGGCTTCCAGACAACGCCAGGCCTCCCACCCTGGGCGACAGATCCTCTCGCGTCGCGTTCGTCGCCGTCGGCGGCAGCGTGTGTCTGTACCGTTACGGGACGCAGAGGTCGCGACGGTGCCGCCCCCGCGTGGCCGGGCTCAACACAGCCGCCGACGTCGTGCTGCGCGGCACAGCAGCCGCCGGCGCAGCAGGGGCAGCTGCAACGGCGCACTGCCCCCGAGATGTGGGGCATTCACCAAACTCTGGTCTGGCACGAACACCTCGGGCAGGTGCAGGTATACGGAGGTGAGGATACGACCTGAACTGGCTTAAACATGAGTACGTTGCGGAACAATAATCTCCAGACTTTACAGAAGCTGGAATGGTCAGAGTTCCATGCGGTTGAATATAAGAAGCTCTACAAGCTCTATAAGCTCTACATGTAAATTTTAAGTAACGCCATACACACAGAATACACAACCAAAACTGGACGCACTTTTCAATTCCCCATACATAGGTACTCCTAGTCATGTATTGGCAAGAAAGGCTACGGACAGCGAGAACTAACACATTCTGTTCAGCTCTTATTAAAGCGAACAGGATGGTGGCACATTCAAGCTGTTTCAGATTGAGATACTTTCTGCCGAATCTGTCTCGAAAAATGTCGGGCTCAGGTGGTTGGCTTCCTCATTTCTCTCTTTTTAGTTCAGAGTTGTGGTGGCCAAATGCTGCTTTAAACTGAACACGACACCAGCACTGAAATACAAGCTTAAACTGAACACGACACCAGCACTGAAATACAAGCCACTCTCCTGTCTTTTCAAGATCTTTGGCATTGGCGGAACACAGACAATTTTGTACACACAACTTTAAAGGAGACCCTGCAAACGTTCGAAAGCGCCGCGGGGGTCACTCTCCTGTCCAGCGCTGCGGAGTCGACAGGTTTTTATCGGAGTCGACTCCGACTCCGACTCCGGCCTTAAAAAATCGACTCCGACTCCGACCTCGACTCAGATATTGGTTCTGGCTGCAGCGAAATATATTGAGGCTTATGTTTGAATAGACTACCAGAATAAGGAACAAAACATTGAGTACCTACATTGTTTTATTTTATTTCCTTTACAATAGTGATTCCGAGCCTTCGCGGTATAATGACCCCTTTGACAGTCATAGGGTTAAGTTGCCCCACATTAAAAGAGCTCAAAGTTAAAGAGCCAAATGTTTGCCAATGATCTTATTACAATGAAAAAGATGGAAAGCGCTTATGTATTTATTTAATTTGATAGATTTTGCAGAGCTGACCCTGGGCGCGATATAGCCTAGATGCTGAAAGCGCCCTATAAACCCCAATACACACACAGAGCTGACCCTGTTAAGACGCTTCGGAGTTGTGAGAAATTTAGTGGAGAGAGAATTGAATTATTCAGTCGTATGCCATTCATGCCAGGCTATGTCATGGCTGTGCAACTCATGACCGCTCGTGACAAATTTAAACTCTGAGTCCGGTCCGGAGTCGGATTCGGCTAAGATTACATCGAATCCGACTCCAACTCCGGGCAAAACTGTCGGCTCCGACCAACTCCGACTCCACAGCCCAACTTCTGTCAGTGTCAGTGCTGCGGGTGTCACTCTCCTGTCAGTGTCAGTTCAGCGGGTGTCACTCTCCTGTGTCAATGCCGCAGGTGTCACTCTCCTGTGTCAGTGTCAGTGCCGCGGGTGTCACTCCTGTGTCAGTGGGGTGTCGCTCTCCGGTGTCAGTGTCAGTGCGGCGGGTGTCACTCTCCTGTCAGTGTCAGTGCCGCGGGTATCACTCTCCTTTGCCAGTGTCGGTGCCGCGGCTGTCACTCTCCTGTGTCAGTGTCAGTGCCGCCGATAAGCGGCAGAGCACGGCAGACCACGAGAGCGCTCAGTTTCCTCAGCGGGGCGCCAGCGAGGTTCAGCACTGAGCACTGAGCAGTGAGCAGCCCAGTTTGTGGCTGCGCCGCGCACACACGCGCGCGCGCGCGGAGGCACGCCGCAAATGTAGCACGCGGCTAATCGAAGCCGACGGCGGCACCCGCCGGCCCAGCCATTGCTCGTCTCTTTGTCTTTGAGTGCTTCATGGATTGGATATATGAAAATGGATGTCCCATCTCAACCTAACGAAGTCGGATGGGCCGGGTAATTCGAACAGTTTTTGACCAGTGCATGGGTTTAGTATAAAATTTTTGTTGATATAGCCGTAGTTTTCCTATAAGGATCGGATTAAAATTGACAGTTACGGTGCGTTAACGGATTTAACTAGTTTTATCTGGAAAACTTCGGATACGGAGCGGAATGGAAAATAAGTCTCGCGGCCATGACAGGTACTCTGATTTGTCTGCGGATCCTTTAATTGCGGTTGTGAGATGAAGAGTGGCAGAGGGTCATCCTCCGGAGTAGTTACCAGCCCTAAAGACGTAGGACTCGAAGTGGATGCTATTTTCACTGTGGCGTTACTTCCACGACAACTGAGATGTATCCTGGTAAATTGATATGTCCTCAGCTATATTCAGAGGGAACATTATTTTACCTTCAACTATTTTTTTCTTTGTTATATTTTAAGTGAAATTATCATTTTTGATCTCCAGAAAAAGGGGGCCACTCCTCCACCCCTCCCCCAATCTACAAGCGACGCCTCTGAAAGAGGGAATTAATCAATCAACTTGTATATTCTGTCCCGAATCCCTGCTGAGCATGTCCTTGCCAACAATGTTCCGTATATGGTAAAAACATGTCCGCTCCAGTACTTGCGGAAATGGCCAGGGACGCGCCCCTCCCAGTGGTCATTAACACGGGCCGACCTGGCACTATTGCAGCCGGAGCGGCGACGTGAATGTATGTGTGTATGTACATACATACACACACAGGGCACCTGTTACCGGGTGGAGTGAATGTACCCAGGGCACCTGTTACCGGGCGGAGTGAATGTACCCAGGGCACCTGTTACCGGGTGGAGTGAATGTACCCAGGGCACCTGTTACCGGGTGGAGTGAATGTACCCAGGGCACCTGTTACCGGGCGGAGCGGCGGCGTGAATGTACCCGGGGCACCTGTTACTGGTCAGGGCGGCGACGGCGGCGGGCTGCCGCAAATGGGCACCGACACCGCCCCCTGCCGCCCCCTGGCGGCAGCCCTGGGTCAGGCCTGACCCGCGCCGACCTTGATGGCGCTCTCATGCCCCACCGTTTTTACGTGCAGTGTGAGAGCGTTGAGTACGCCCGACTGCACTGGTGAGAACTGTCCCCACGTCGGCCTCTGCAGTTTCCAGAACCCGTCTGGCCGAATGGGAGCCAGGCCGTGCCAGCTTCATATCAGACCACGGCCAAACCGCTCCACACATGAACGACTCCTGATCTGTGTTAACGCTCTGACTCCGTTCTGTTGGCGCTCCCTGGATCGCTATTCTCCCACCATGGCAGCAGCAGTCGCCGGGTGCGACCTCGACACAGCCGCAGGGCCTGCGGTCGGCGGGTCGCGTGCGCTGGCGGTAATGGCGCACCGGTGCGCCGGGTCTCGGCCCGCCGCGCAGCTCCGGCTCCGGCTCCGGCTCCGGCTCCCATCGGCGGAAAATGAGCGCCGACCACGCCGCCACCGTCCCCGGGGTATAACGGGGCAGCGGCAGGTCGCGACGCTCGCTTGAGGGTGACAGCGGCATCACAAGAGAGGCGGGGCGTTACACAACGGGTGTTATGGGCAGCGCGAATGAAAAGGCTCTCGTTGCTACGTGGGTGGTCTCCAGTTTAAAACGGCAAGCGAAAAAAGTGGATGATGTTCCATTCGTGTAGATGAACATTATCCTTCCCAGTGAGGCATGGAGCTATTCGGGCTTAATACAACATACATATCGAGCTCACTGCCTCGTGATCGCAATCATACATCAGATACAATACAAATACATCAATCCTCATATACCGTATGAGCTGTAGGGACAGACCAGGAATAGCAGCTATTGACACGATATCCGACTCTTTTATGGTGCCGACGGTAGCCACCCACCCCACCGGGAATCCAGAGCCATAAGGACGAGTAAGACGGCAAAAACAATTCCGAGTGCCAATACTTCAGCTACATCAGCGTGGTAGCATGTTCTCCCATATTCTTTGTTACAGCGCTTTTAGCAATCTTCAGCAATCTACAGTTGCTTTCGTTTCATGAAAGATAACGGAATAGACTTCCCTGAGGCAACTTATCTCATTAACAAACACAACGGATAGGAGCTGATTTTACCTAACCTAACGGCACCTTCTACAAATGCTGAGCCTGACACATTAAAAACAAACCCCGGAACTAATTTCATGTAAGATACAATATGTTGCAGCTACTACATCTGTTGCAGCATACCATATGTCCTGCAGCTAAGCGTAGCTATGGTAACAATGAACCCAAATCTGAAGTTTTTTTGCAGACGTGGCCTGTTGCAGCTGTGAGCGATCAGTAGAGGGCAGTGCAGGGGCGGACGCAGACCCGAGTTTTGGGGGCCAAACCCATGTCTGTCTCTCCTCCTGGGGGGAGGGGGGGTGGGACGTGCAATTTGGGTGTTCGACAGACCTATTATAAGCTACCTCTTCAAGTGCATGATCGCTCTCCTGGGGGGGAGGGGGTGGGAGCAAATATTTTTTGCTCTGCAGGCCTAGTGTAACAAATTTTTTTAAATTTCCGGCGTTTGGGGGGCCAAAGATAGTTTGCCCCCCCTCCAGCACTTTGGGGGGGCATAGTCGGCCGCCAATGGGCGGATCCAGAAATTATTCCGGGGGGGGGGCAGGGGGCTCGGGCCTCTCCTGCCATTGCATTAGAACAGTCTACAGCTATGCAGTCACTGTAGGCACTCAGAAATTTCGGGGGTTGAGCCACCTAGTCCCCCTTGTATCCGCTACTGGTGGCATGCTTAACAAGATCCATGCAATGCCCGGTAATGAACTTGGGAAGTCACCTACTTGCTCTAACGTCAAACTTCCCCGTCCAATGCAGTAAAGCCTACAGGATTGGAATACGAGGCTGGTCATTATGGCCAGAACCATCAGCGATAGCTTTGCTAATTTGTTTGCCTAGTTTTATTGATACCTGAAGAGTAACAAGTGACACCTAGTGACGACTTAATTCCATGACAACGTCTGGAGAGCTGCTACAGAGCTTGGAGATGGCCAGATTTATGAGCCAATTGAGACCGAATTGATATAGAAGCCTCCATACAGTGATGTTCAATGTCAACAAAGTTGTACGAGTGACAGGTTGAAATCGACTTGCCGCGGTGGCAGCACCAAAGTCTTGGGGCACAACCACTAGAAACCTTTAAACCGCGACGCCGCGCAGCTGCCGCTGGACCTGAGGTCAGCGTTTGACCTGTCGGTGCTACCCCCGCAGGCGGCGGCGCGGCAACATGGCCTCCCGACTGCGGCGTCCCGCACTCTTCGGCTACGACGGAGGACTGGGGCCTGTCGTCGACCGCTTCCACCCCGCCGCCAGGGTGAGTGTCCCACCGGACAATCGACGCGCTTCTGCATTTCTTTCTAACGACGCACCAATTGCTGAGGTCATATGGCGTCGGATGGGGAAGGGGAGAAGCTAGGCTTGAGTTCCGGCGTGGCGCCAAATCCTGCCCCTGGGCGGGCTCGAACCCACGACACCGGACATACAGAAGGCCGCAGGTCTCGCCGAGCGCGCGGGCTAATCGACTGCTCACACAGACCTTGCGTATTTGCCTCTTAAAGGGAACGGACCACTTTGTCGGAATTCTACAAAGAAGAATTTAAGAACAAGAGAGGTCTGAAAATCAGAAAGCAGCTTTCATACGTAAAAAAACAAAAATATTCTCTTTTTAACAATAAGGGACGTCATGAAAATAACAATTTTAATAATCAGTCAAATCCCAAATTCTGATCATAGACTCGCTGTAAAGGCCCATTCACAGCGTTTACGCACGGCAAAAATCGCGTACAGTGCAAGTTGCTCCGGTGCAAAAACTGAACGACATGTCGTTTCGGCGGCCGTGATTATTCATTGGTGGCAAGATTATGCGTATGCCTGATGTAAAGACACCATTTAAGAGTTGGATTTTCAAACAAAAAACAATTGATACTTGTTTTGGAAAGTACAGGGGAGGGAGGATGTGACGAGTGTTGCGGCCGTTTGGCTAATTTCGGCCCAATTGCGCTCTGCAACGGGACGTTAACTCGCCAGAGGTTTTCGGTCGACAGGCAGTTGCATGTTGGTTCACTCACTAGCATGGTATTTTCAGCGAGTGGTCGAGGCTTAGGGCTTCAGATTACTGCAACCATATGAAAGGTATTCCTTCAGAGTTTGAAATAATGCAATAAGCCCTTTTAATTTGAACTTTAAAGCTGGCGGAAATTTTATACCGGAGCTTTGAATACCGAGAAATTAAATATGCCAATAGTGGTGTCTTAAAACGCTCTACAAAACTGCTCAGTTCAAAGCCTATTATAAAAGTGCAACATTGCCTGTAAGATGTTAAATGTCTTGGGTTATATGACACACATCTGGTATGCTCCCTTATTTCAAAGTAATGTCCATTTACACGTATACATTGAGGGTTTGTGACGAGGTTCTACTTTCCCAACTAGAGTCCCTTTCAACGAGGAGAATTCTGGCCGACACTACTATTCCTTGTTCATAGACGTGAAAACGGGATGGGTCAGGAAGCATTGTCTCTATATATGTCGTAGCCTGAGCCACTAATCAGCGTTGCATAACAAAAATTGAGCCAAACATATCGGTTGCACCCGCGAGGCGTTCTGAACGAGCCTACGCTTATATCATTATTTGCTGCGCGCAGTAAGTCAGCCTTGCTTCTGCGGCTCCTCCTCTTGCGATCATCCAACATTGGGACGAGACGGCCAACTTGGAAGATTTCCATTTCCATTCTTCCGAGAAACAAGTAAAGGAAAGCAGCTTCCAGACCAGTGATTTCACAGTCCGGCTTGGATGATATCCAGCTTTCCCACGCCGCAGCGATCGATCACGGCTCTCCGTGCGTGACATGGCCAGGAGCCACCGCCGCGGCGTCGCGGCCGCCGTGGTCCATGTTAACGTTTCTCTGCCGAGCGGTCCGATTATCGACCGACGGGACGGCCATCGGAGCAGGTCCTGACGGGACGGCCATCGGAGCAGGTCCTGACGGGACGGCCATCGGAGCAGGTCCTGACGGGACGGCCATCGGAGCAGGTCCTGACGGGACGGCCATCGGAGCAGGTCCTGACGGGACGGCCATCGGAGCAGGTCCTGACGGGACGGCCATCGGAGCAGGTCCTGACGGGACAGCCATCGGAGCAGGTCCTGACGGGACGGCCATCGGAGCAGGTCCTGACGGGACGGCCATCGGAGCAGGTCCTGACGGGACGGCCATCGGAGCAGGTCCTGACGGGACGGCCATCGGAGCAGGTCTTGACGGGACGGCCATCGGAGCAGGTCCTGACGGGACGGCCATCGGAGCAGGTCCTGACGGGACGGCCATCGGAGCAGGTCCTGACGGGACGGCCATCGGAGGAACATCGGAGCAGGCGCTGGCAACGGAGCTCGCCATGGGCTGGCTACAGGGTAGCCCGCGTGGGGTAGAGCCTGGTTAGAGTTGGACTTCAATCCAAGGGAAAAGAAGGTAAGCTTTGGGCGGACCCGGCTCTCAGAGAACATTTGGGATGGCGAGAATACCACTGACTCTTTATCGCTCGTTTGAATTTTTAAAGCTTTCATTCAAATACTCATTTATTCATAATTAAGTTATTTGTTCGGAACAGGGTTACATAGGCCAAATCGTGAAACAGTGATTCTATTTTCTTATTTAGAATCCAGAAAGCCATCGTGAGCCCTTAATGTTCAGAAGTCGGGCGGGTAACGACCTACCTAGCATAAAGGCAAATGAACTGAGCTTCGGTGTGAGCTGAGTGCTGACAGGCTTGGACTGGGTCGGGTCTGTGTCAGATAAGCCTATGGTGAACTCCGCCTGGCAGTCCTCCGACCGCCCTCACAGCCAACCGACCGCCCTTACAGCCAACCAACCGCCCTCACAGCCAACCGACCGCCCTCACAGCCAACCAACCGCCCTCACAGCCAACCGACCGCCCTCACAGCCAACCGACCGCCCTCACAGCCAACCGACCGCCCTCACAGCCAACCGACCGCCCTTACAGCCAACCGACCGCCCTCACAGCCAACCGACCGCCCTCACAGCCAACCGACCGCCCTCACAGCCAACCGACCGCCCTTACAACCAACCGACCGCCCTCACAGCCAACCGACCGCCCTCACAGCCAACTGAACGCCCTCACAGCCAACCGACCGCCCTTACAGCCAACCAACCACCCTCACAGCCAACCGACCGCCCTCACAGCCAACCAACCGCCCTCACAGCCAACCGACCGCCCTTACAGCCAACCAACCGCCCTCACAGCCAACCGACCGCCCTCACAGCCAACCGACCGCCCTCACAGCCAACTGACCTCCCTCACAGCCAACCGACCGCCCTTACAGCCAACCAACCGCCCTCACAGCCAACCGACCGCCCTTACAGCCAACCAACCGCCCTCACAGCCAACCGACCGCCCTCACAGCCAACCGACCGCCCTCACAGCCAACCGACTGCCCTCACAGCCAACCGACCGCTCCACCGAAAAGCACGCCCCGAGAACGGTATTGCGGCCACGACTTAACTTTCTGCACAGGCTCATTAAAGGTGTACATAACGTGAGACACTGTGATGAGTGCTCGCCTCGCTGGACACTAAGTGGCCCCAGTCTACATGTGCGCGGGGCAAAACAAGGCAGGAACACTTGGCAGTACATTAGCGGCGCTGCAGACTGTGTCCCAACAGTGGCGGCAGGGCCAAGAAAGGCGAACAATGACATCCAGCGGCAAAACTGCCGCCGCCACGCTCCGCACAGCGCGAAGCGGCGCGTCACTCTGGCGACCCCTGTTGCCATGGCTACACGTCCTCTTCACTTGGATGACAGCTTTCTAAGCTTCAGGTCGGCAAGCAGAGAACACCGCCCGAAGCGAGAAGATTCGACAGTCCACATGCCCAGATACAGCCGTCGGGGATGGGTCAGATGACCCAACAGAAAACGGGCCAATGCATACCGGCTCTTAACAAAGGAGGCTACGAGAATACCATGGCGCCCTGAGCGAAAATTAAGTGGATGAGGCGAAGGGTATTGTAGCTGTTGGGGCTTAACGACGCACCAACTGCCCAGGCTATACGGCGTCGCCAACTCTTACTCTGTTGGGAGGGTACTGGGGGATTGGGTTGTTCTTATTCAGAGAACTCGTCGGGGAACCCGGGAACCCCGGATTTCTGGCTCAGGAAGCAGGTGTTCTACCAGTGAGTCACGGATCCCCGCATTGGTGGGGTGAAAAGCAACTGACACCATACGTGCAACTGTATAATTTTTCGGTATGTTAGCAGATTGAAGCCTTATTGAATGGCCCGGAATATAGTATTGGAAAGTCATGGGTCAGGACCTCTAGATTTAGTGTGTCCTGTGGGGTTTGCATAGGCTTTGGATACCGTGTAAGTGTTATCCCCCCTATAGATCGGGACGAGATCCCCAGCCTTGCTCAAATGAGACAATGCATCTCACTGTTCCCAAGACAGGGTCGGTGTCTTAAAAGAAGGTACTGTCTAGAAGCCTGATAGAACACCTGTGCCTGGGAGAGGTTTGCCTCATTACAAGCCTCTGAGCATGTGTTGATATTCAGAAAGGCTTTCATTGCACAACTCAAACACAGAGCCCTAACCACGAGCATCAAGCTCTCCATCATCGACCCGGGGGTCTCACTCACTAGGAGTGCGATTCATAACAGTTTCGAAACAGGGTCTTTGAAACATGTAATTAGGCAGTTGTGTAAATCTACACAGATACAAGGAGCAATGCCGTGCGAACTTGAACCGACGTTATAAAGCGACCATATCTCGTGAGTGCAGTAGAAGTGAAACGACGCTTTGCAACAGCCCCTCAACCGGACAGAACTAATTCGAGAACTCGTATTGAGTCAATGGCGCACTCTGGTAAAGTGCACGTAAACCTGGCCAACAACCTTCTGTTGCTACATGGTAGGCACCCTTCTGAGCCCAAACGAGACGTAAAACGTCGAAACTATCCCATTCTGTGACGCAACCATACGGTTTTATTGGCCACTGAACCACCAGCGAAGTTTTATGGCCGGCTTTCCATCCATCCTCAGCACGAACGGCACCCGGGGCTACAACACCCTAGCCACATGCTGATCTAGGGGAGGGCAAGTGGGGGCACTCGCTCAGCCCCCCTGATCGATCTTTGGCGCCCTCTGAAATGGTCACCGCGCCCCCTGGTCTGGACGCCCCCTCCCCGATCAGGAATCCTGGATCCGCCTATGACTTCAGTCATCCAGCTCGGAACCCACGCTCCCAACAGACCGCTAATTAACCCCCAGTCCATCGCTCGCACAGCAGCGATAGTTTCACCCACTAAAAACGGTCGCAGGCCCCCTGGAGCGACCTGGCGCCACGGTAGCGGTGGTGTGTCCGACCTCCGGTGACCTTCACGGACATGTAACAGCGTGCCGTGACCTTTGCCGGGCGACGCCGGCAGCCGACACACCACGTGAGAGCTGGCATGGCGCAGTGAACCCATCCCTGTCGCTGATTGTAACGGTATACCAGGCCGCGGCCACCAGAGCCGACCGCGAGGGTCACCAGCTTCAACACAGGTGTGCTGCCTTCGCGCGGGTTATAGGCTGTGGGTACCGCGAGGCAGACGGCTAACTGATGAAGGCTGGAGGATGATGTACAAAACACCACCTGGCTACAGGCATCGCCGAGATGGAGTTAACTTATAGTCAACATTCCAGTATGAGATGTGAGGTGGCAGGCAAGGACGTCGTCCATGTTTGAGTCATTCGAGCACGCCTCTGAGTTTTTCCTTCCACAAGAGACGTGGGAAAACGCGGCTGTGAAATGGGGTGGGTCTCAGGAGAAAGCTTAGAGGAAGAGCGCAACTGACTAGTTCAGCCTAGAAAAATCTCTATGTCGGTGCCCACCACTTTTAGATTTACTGTCACCTTATCACTGACAGTAAGCATTTTGACTATGGTAGACGACGCTAAGGCAGGAGGTGTGTAGTCAGTGGCCTTTGAGATGCAGCCGGCAGTGAGACATCTCACTCCCGGGAGTGCACTAGGGCGCCCCAGGGAGCCCCTTCATGTGCTGGTGCCCTCCCGGCAGTGAGACGTCTCACTCTTGGCCCAATAGCAGCAGGGTGCGCCCAGGGAGCCCTGTCGTGTGCTGGTGTCCGCCCGACAGTGAGACGTCTCACTCTTGGCCCAATAGCAGCAGGGTGCCCCCAGGGAGCCCTGTCGTGTGCTGGTGTCCGCCCGGCGATGAGACTTCTCACTCCCAGGACTACACCAGGGCGCCCCAGGGAGCCCTGCTGCAGGGCTGCTGCATGATGCGCTACACAATACTCGGTTTGTTTGTGTTTTTTATGGATAAAACCAGGTTTTTGCAATCTATAGTTAAAGAACCGACAAGCAAACAATGCATATACCACTGATCTGCCTAACACTTCACGTTTGTGAGCCTCGGATATGTGTCAAGTTATCCACAGCTATGCAACCTTAAACAACCCGCTTCTTATGATTTTGATATTGTCGCTGTTTTTTCTGTGAAAACCCAATTCAGACAATTCAGTTTTCGTCTTACATAATGTGTATGACTTTGGCGCTATTGACTTAGATGGAAATAAGGAAAAAACATGTAGGAACTTACCCTCAAGAGTTCATAAAACAGACAAGGTTCTCATGTCACCGTTTAACCACTACTTCAGAAACCTGAAGGAAATATAAAACCCCTGACTTGTAGCAAAGCATGAAGGGAAAAAGGGATTCAGACGTGGCTCACGTATATCTAACATTGCAATTCATATTCCCATCCATGTTTGATAAAAATAAGCTTGGAAAGGGCAGTGACGGATCCAGGGGAAGGGGAAAAGGGCATTTGTCCCTCCCCAAAGCTGTCGACCTTCGTTTTGTCTCGACTCCTTTTAAGTTTAAATAAGATTTTGGTGTTTCAACTCTCAACTTCAATCATAAACAGTCAACTTCAGTGTAAACATTGAGCCTTGGATAGTGAAAAGAAGCATCTTGTGGCCATATCTTGCACCCCGTGGTATTTTTCTCTTCTTCTTTTCATTTTCTGCTTTTCGACTTCAGTTTACCCTCAAAGCCTAACTGTCTAGTTCAAATGTGAGAAAATCTTTCACTGCATGACTTTTTTGCATTTAGACTTTGGCTTGCCCCACAAATCTACCAGCTAGATCCGCCACTGGGAACAGGCACAAACGCAAATATCACCAAAAATATTTTGTGCACAAAAAGAAGCGTAAAAAACAATAGTCGCGGACTTTTTACATAACAAGTGGTTTTATTACATAAATATAAAGGACTTCTCCACTAGTGAAAATGAAAAACGTTCGGAGCTTTCGGCTATATTTTATCAGCCTTCGTCAGCGAGTGGTCGGATCGATCGGTGGACATCGGAAGACAAGATACGTTGCAAAAATTATATCACAAGTGCAAAAAGGATTCCAGGAAACGTGCATGATTAAGAAAAGTTACCTACCTGAAGAACATTTTAGTAACAACACAAATTCTCATATTTTGATATTCAACGATTAAAGGTGGCTTACACAGTACAGCATAATAATGGTAGGTACTTAACACACATTATATGCTAGTATAAAAGTATAAAGATGCTAATGCTTAGTAAAGAGCTAAAAAAGATAATATAAGATTCATTGCAACATCATAGTTAATAAAACTAGCAACAAGTATCTAATAATAACGGTAGGTACTTCATACCGGAACTCTGGGAGCAGGTTTCACGACAGGTGGCTTCTCATCATACATAGCTGCAGCCCTAAATGGTTTTTCGATAACTGTAACATATGTTTGTGATCAGCTAATTTTTTATTATTGTTATAGGATTGTCATATATTGTATTTGTATTATATATTTTATATTTATATTTTTAGTGATATATAGGATGGCAGGATGTGTTTCTTAACTTTTATATATTTTTGTAGCTTTTTACTTAATATTGACACGTTTACTAGTATTTAATGTATGAAGTACCTACCGTTATTATGCTGTACTGTGTAAGCCACCTTTAATCGTTGAATATCAAAATATGATAATTTGCGTTGTTACTAAAATGTTCTTCAGGTAGGTAACTTTTCTTAATCATGCACGTTTCCTGGAATCCTTCTTGCACTTGTGATATAATTTTTGCAACGTATCTTGTCTTCCGATGTCCACCGATCGATCCGACCACTCGCTGACGAAGGCTAATAAAATATAGCCGAAAGCTCCGAACGTTTTTCATTTTCACTAGTGGAGAAGTCCTTTATATTTATTTAATTCATTCTCATCCACTTATCATGTCATTTCGAGAAGTGTTTTTATCCTGTCCCGTCGTGTGCTGGCGTCCTCCCGGCGGCCGCTGCGACCCCTGACCTTTCGCCATCGCTGCAGCGGGCCACCGCAGTCGATAGGCAATAACTGCGCCACCGGATGGATTTATACTTTGGGCGGCGTTCATATCAGAGCTGGCCACGCTGCTAAACAGGCAACGGGCGAACGACCCCCTCGCCCTCATCAGAGTAGTCTCCACACTCACTCACACACACTCTCCCTCATCCCCTTCAGCTAGCGCTCTCCTCGGTCTGGTGACCCACCTGGAGGCGCCGCCGGAGGAGTGACCGGCGGGTGGATGATCTCCTTGAGGGGCCTCTCCAGCGTCTTCCGATACTGGGCCCCCGGCTTCGGGGTCTCCGGAGGCCCCGCGTTCCTAAGACGAGAAACGAAGGCAGGAGGGACTTTAACGAACAACAAACGTGGGGCTCACAGCCCCTAAAGCGCAGAACACGGCCCATTGCCACATCTTAACTCCTGCTTCTCAAGTTATGTATCAACCGTGTTCCAACCATTTGTAAAATGAAGATGCAGGTATATTTGCATTAAATTTTATCTCCACCATCTGGGAGCTACACAATTTTCCTACATTTGTATGTCATGAAGTGTAAAGATAAAGGCGTGTACCCTGCGGTGACGGGTCCAGTCTCTAGGATCTAGGATCGCAGTACGCGGAGCAGAGCTTCAGGGGGCAGATCTACCATACGGGGTTCGCCTTTGTGCGTTGAGACGGACGGTGTCTGGACGCGGTCCTTGATGTTTTTCTGGGGTGAGTGGTTCAAGTATTTACGGCTCCGTCAGATAAATAATGAGCATGCTGACTAAAAATTAGGTTTTGAGTTGAGCCCAGCTCCTGTTCCTAAGATGAGAACGGAAAATGCTTTCCCGGCAGGGCGGGCATTTCCATCTAACCATCTACTGGTCAGATGGAAATGCTCATCTTCCATCTAACCATCTATGATCTAACCCCGGAAGGTAGAGCTGCCCCTCTGAAGCTCCGCTCCGCGTTCTGCGATCCTAGATCCTACATCCTGGATCCGTCAATGAGCCCAGTTCCAACACCGCGTATTAATTACCACTAATCAGTACACATAAACACGATTAACATTGTGTCAAAGGTTGGTAGTCATCAGGAAGAAATGTATCCCACCTTTATAAAAAACATCGGAGAATCGATTCAAATGTCACTAGGAGGGACAAGTATTCACAATTATCGGTCAGCCTCCGCGGAAACCCGTGCACCACAGTGGCATTTAACCTTCCGAAAGTACTGAACTCCTGCATGCCAAAATGATTTCATGATTTCGTTGAGTTGATTTCAGGAGACAATGTTATTGTAGCATTATCTTTGTCCCAAAATTTGACTGTTCACTATCAGCACACGATTATATCCAGACCCAAGCTCAAACAGATGGGCCAAGTAGCGTCCCGAGGCCGCAGACACCGACACGAAACACACGCACCTACCCCGGAGCAGCAATTTTCCAGAGTGGCATCAGCTGAAGATCAGATTATGATTAATGGGCGTCGGCAATGTGGCCACCACTCTGCCAGTGACAGAGAGGGCTCTGACACGCAACTAAAATCTGTGCTTGGACAATTTTACCATAAGTTATGTCACCTTGAATGTGAGAGCACCATTTTACAATGCGTTCCTGAGAGTATCACCATAACCATGTGAGAAGTGATCCCAAAAGATCCGCCTAACGATTGTGGCGTGGACAAGTAGTCAAACAAAAGTTCGGTCCGATTCAATGATATGAACGGAGACAGCCTGATTTGGATGTTTGACTTTAGCATTGCATATAGCGTGGGAGCCGGTGTCAGAACGCTGCCGCCCACGGCATATATTCCAGTCAGCCGATATTTCAACAGCTGCCAAAGTTTAAGAGAACAGAGTGCAGATAATGGGTTCCATGAACATGATAAGTATGTAGGTCAAGCAGATCTCCTCAGTTTCCGTATGCACCAGTCTGGTCCTGGTACAACAGCAAGCAATGCAGGCAGTTGTTACTTTTCGTGATCACTACAGGCAGCGTTTGCAGCGATGCACGGAGGGACGTGCATCCTACACGAAGGAGCGTCTTATTGTGAGGGTGGCCTGCAGAGCGGAGCTGAATTTGTGTAGAGCGGCCGGCATAGCAAGGACGAGACCGTTCATATGATAAGGCGCCGTAATTACACCCACCTCACGCCGAATTCGCATTTATTCCAGAACGCCGCAATAACTAATCGTGAAAATGTTTAATTAATGGTTCAATCCACTGTCTTCTTTCAAGATATGAAAGCTTATACTGTATTTGTCATCGCTTAGGAACCATTTTTCTCTCCGTCTGCATTCGCGGGTAATTAGGAACAATGCACCTACTTACGCACACATTGTTAAATAGGGGTGCCTAATTACGCACATGCAATATTAATGTTGCAGTCGTACAGAGTGATGATCTGAGAATTAAGGACTGAAAATAAGAACAATGAGAAGGGCTCAAAAGCAGAGACGCAGGAGGAGGTCGGTTGGATCATTTCTTCATTCTAGTGGACCTTTCTCATGGGTAGAATTCGGGGTCCCTGGAGGCTAATCTAGCTAATCTAGTTAATAAGCTCTCCCTCCCTTGCAGCATTTTTGGAAATATATAGGGTAAACAGTCAAATTCAGTGAAAATATGGCAAGGGTAAGAAATGTCATAGTCCGTGTCATTAGACTATCAATTACGACACAGGTATACGGCGTCGCCAAACCCTGTTGGAAGGGTTTCGGGATCAGATCGCTTATTCAGAGGCTCCGCGGCAACCGGACCGGTGGCTAGAAACAAGGTGCTATCCAGCCACCCATCCCCGTTTCTGAAGAATTATGGTTTCGTCCAGAAAATATGTTCGATCCAACATGTGGAGAATTAGGGGCACTCACTGTGCGCATAATTACGTGTCCTGCCCAGAAGGCGCACATCCTCATGGGTGAAGCATTTGTGTTCAATTGTTTTTTCATAGAAATAATGTCAAAATATTAACACACCGTTCCTTTCTTTCCATTATGTCGCTACTATTGAACATGTCCAACCTACGTAGATGCTTAAAAAGGAGTGAAACGTGAAGCATTGCAATTAATAGGGCGCTATTTTTACGACAATGGAAAAGGCGATGTTGCAACAAAAATCACCGATGAAATCACCGCTGCGCACTTACAAGTCTCTACAAACTCCCATGGCGAAGCAGAAAATATCACTGAGTGTGGTAAACATAGTCAGCTGACTTTAGTTTGACTGTGGTGTCATGTAGGGACATTTTAATTACGATCGTGTGTAATTAGGGCGCTTTCCCTAATCAACACTCAATCTGCATAATATTCCAGAACGCAATAGACACCTCTACCAGCTTGAAAAAACTGTAGGAGAAAAAACACGCTGTAACTGGCAGATTCTGTGCTGCACATCCCAGGGCTCTGAGGCAGCCGTATATTACCGGCAAAGAATCGATACGACATATCGAACGACCTGTAGAAGCATGACATCATAGTTTGCGTGCAATTCAGTCATTTTCGAACAAACCGTGTTTACTTCCAGCGACAAACTGAAGTGAGTTGCACAAGCTACTTAGCTTCCGGGTGGCTTCGGCCACCCGATCTCTGCTTCCGTGATCACCGACCGTCCAAAAGCCAGTGAGCTGCCTCTCCTGCCCGATCCCGTTATGTGTGTACTCACTTGAGGCTGGCGAGCTCGGCTTCGTGCTGGCTCTGGGAGCCCCACTGGGCCAGGTCCAGCTGGCCGCGGCTCAGCCGCAGGGTGGCGCTGACGAACTGCGCGTGCGACGTGAACAGGCACCTATAGTCGTCCAGCGGGCCGCAGTCGAACAGAAAACAGCTGCGAGTCTGCCGGACACGGTAACAGCCCGGGTCAGCCGAATTCCAAACACAGCACCGGCCCGGGTCAGCCGAATTCCAAACACAGCACCGGCCCGGGTCAGCCGAATTCAAACACAGCACCGGCCCGGGTCAGCCGAATTCCAAACACAGCACCGGCCCGGGTCAGCCGAGTTCCAAACACAGCACCGGCCCGGGTTAGCCGAAGCACGGCTGGGTCAGCCGAGTGAGCACGCCGCGCGCCACGCAGCAGGGAAGGTGCCCGAGGGAGTTCGTCCGGGGTCAATGCCCGTTTGTGACCTATGGCTACCAAACTCGCCGTTTCAATCGTGCAGAAGAAACCGCAAAAGAAAACACAAAGACGTGATGCCACGATATAAAATAGTACTATCTGCTTCCTAAAGGCTCACTCACGCTTGCCAGAATGTACGACGGAATCTGCCAATATTTGTGTCGGCCGACAATCTCCGCTGCTCATGCTTTTGTTACGTCTGCAGAAATATTGACAAAACCTCTTAGATTCTGTCAGGTGTCAATGAACCTTAGCACTGGTTTAGACCAAGAATATAAAATCACGCGGAGTCGACAGCGACATCTAAACTTGCCGTGCTCACCTATTCTATACCTTTCCCACTACCCTGACCCTACTCACCGTCAGTTCGAACACGAAGTCACGCATCATGAAAGAGATAAGCCCACTTATAATTCCTAAGCCTACCTACAAAAAGAGCCCGTGGCTGTAGGAGGGTTGGCTGGTCGAACTGTAAGGTACATTTACACCGCGAAGCAATGGCCGTAGCCAGGAGTTGAGCCACGCCACCCCTTCGCTGTGTAGATGGTGGTTGGGGGTGCGCTTATTCACCACCCAATAAGCCACCTCAACTGCTATGGTTATTTTGCTCGCTGAGATTCCAAACAATGTTATTGCAATGTCGATGTACCTCGACTTGAAACCGCATTTTTTCTGCCGAAGTCTCCAAAAACTGTAGTGTGCGCCAGTGCATGTACCCCACCCAGGGGTGTGGATTTCTATCTCTTTAAGGATGCCTCGGCACCCCCAAAGGTGATTTGGACACCCCCACCAAAAGGTGAAGCAAAGTCCTGAAAGGGTGCTTAACTAGAAGAAATTATCAATAAATACCTGCTCCACAGCGCTATAGTGGCATTCTGCATTTGACCTACACCTTAATATTTTATCAAACAACGGAAAGCCTCGCACATAATGGACAATAAACATCGATAACGTTTCGAGTTCCGAAGTATATTTTGTGCCTTTTCACCATCCAACACGAAGCAAAGCAGCCGTGTTTCCCTCTTCTGGTATATTATAGGGTTGTACTTCGGCAGCGGTCCCTATTTATCCTCACTCTCTATAACTCGTTCGACGGTTAAGTTTTATATTTATGAACGTCTCTCCTCCTTCCCTCGGTTACCCTGGGACTGGGCCCCAATCAACTCCACTTAGCAGAAACCCATTGCGACACTCCTGACTTCAGCAAACTCGGCCGCCAGCTGGCCTGTGGTGACTGCCGCCGTCTCGCCTGTACGGAAGAACAGCCTAGGATGGAGTGGCAAATAATCCAATAGAGAGCAAGGTATGGCTAGAAATGTTTGAAAAACATTATATTAATACATCCCTACTTCATGGTTTAAAGCGCTATCATTTTCATGGAGAAATGTCCGCTGAATTTCTCGCGATACAAGTGAACGTGCGTCCACCAATTAGCGGCCGCCATCCGCCGGCAGCCGCGATTGCCTGCGGGCACAGGGGTTACAGAGGTCACGCTGGGCGCCGCTGACGCCAAGTTCAAGCCTCAGTGGGGAGGGGTCGCGGGCGGATAGTAATGCCTACATGTGTGGTGTTGAAAATGGTGGTCGTTGTGCCTGGTGTCAGACTGAAGGAGGGGGAGCGGTGGAGGTGACATTCTGTACACGTGGGTAGATATATGGGTTAGGCGTTTGTGCAATGTGCAGTGCCGATAGCACTGGAACAACATGAGTGCGAGTTCATGAAATGAGTTTGGTATGTAAGTATGCTTGGCGGACAAAATTGCAGGCACCAATTTTGAGCCCATAGTATTTTTCGGTATCAGGGTATATGATGCAGCTTTTCAAGACTTTTTAAAATTGACACACTTATTAGTATTACAACACATACGGTGTATGTGACATAAGGGTCGTTAAAATTGTTTTTTACTTTTCAGACTCGAACCCAATTTTTTCCCATTATATATTCAATTCTGATTTCAATGAGCCATATTTCAAGCATTTACGACAACGGGAAAATCGCCTCAAAACGGTTAAAGATTTCATGTTTCAGGCGCGATTGGCCGCCCGGCGTTGCAGTCTCCCATTGTTAAATTGGGATGAAAGGGGTGCATAACCTACCAGTAAAGACAGCGTGGCATGTGTATGCGTATAAGAGCGGTAGATGGGATTTAACATGCAGGCATTTACTTGTCAGATGTATTTGCAGCGCAATACAAATACATGCTATTCCACAAAAGACCTGAAATTAAATTGTTCAGCACCCTAGTACTCTAAATCCCGACAGCACAGGAATGCCTTCCGGAGGCGAACCTTTCTCTGGCAACATTCGTTGGAGAACGTCGTTGGGGCAGGTGCTTCTCCCTATTCTCCTTCGAACTATTTAAGAGCTCTGATACTGCTAGAAGAAGACCCTGCGGCATATTTTTTACCCTTTGGATGGCTCACGAAATCTTCCACCAGTTTTACACCACATTCTGTGGGACCGTTGACGACAGTAAGTTCTGGAATACCCTGAAGCAGGGGAACTATACTAGTCACCAGCTTCTCAACGAAGCCATTTCAGGTCAGAATCTTTCAGGTTCAGGCGCTCGAATACCAGCCAGCTTTCAGGAATGACAAATCGGCAGAGGCTTGGTACCGAGCCGAGCTCTTCATAGCCTCTGTCGGAAACTTTAGCCTACCCAACTGAAAGGTGGATGGCTTTGCTGTTTAGGCCAGGCACTGTGTCACTGCCTTTTTACCTCCAGCATTGTGATTCTTATTTGCGAGGCAGATTATAACTTTCTGTTCAACAAAGTCAATAACAGTTGCATTTGCACATTGACTTCAGCGCCTCTACACAATACCGGAGTATTTTTATTGAAAGACCTATCAGGGAACGTTCCTGGATCATCCGGCCCGGCTAGTGCTTTGGTTCTGGAAGACATGCCAGCTCTGCTTTCCTTGAAAAGATAATCACGAATTGCGCAAGCCGGTTTACGTGTGGCTGTCAGGAGAGGTTGCCTCCAGCAAATGGCTGTTTAGAAGACCCGGAGCCCACCAGCGAGCCATATTCATGGAATATAGGTCATTTATGGCACAAAGTGAGTCATTTATTTGTGGCTATTACTGAGTCAGATTCTGCTCATCATTCCAGAAGATACTTAAAGACTGAATATCATAATTTTTTTAGTTTAACAACGCATCAACTGCTCAGGTCATATGGCATCAGAGGCGAGAGGGAAAGAATTAGCCTGGGCTAGAGCAGGGCGCCAGATTCTGCCTCTGGGTGGGCTCGAACCCACGACACCCAGCACATACAAAATGACATTGGCCGAACCGAGCGCAAGCGCTAACCGACTGAGCCACTCAGGCCCCGAAAGAGTTAGCGGCTTTCCTTGTAAGTGGTTCTAAACCATGTATTTGGCTTCCTCCGTCGCGGATAGTCAGCTTTAGAGACTTCTATCAGCCTCAAAGCTATCCATAAAATGCAGTGTAGTGCTTTCATTAAGTTAATATAGAAATCGCCCTGAATGTGCTGAAGTCAATTTGCCATCCGTTGTGGTATCTGTGCACAGGAAGTTATATTCTGTCCTGCTGGTGAGAACCACCATTTTGAAGATAAGGAGCTAGTCGCACAACAATTGGCCAAAACAGAAAACAATTCACATTTGACTAGGGCAAGCTGAAGATTCCGATAGAGGTTATGAAGAGCTCGGTGAATGCTCGGTACTAATCCTCAGCCAGCTTGTTACTCCTGACAGCTGGCTAGTATTCGATTGCCTATTTTTGCCTGAATTTGAAATATTCTGATTAGAAAGGCTCCGTTAAGAAGCTGGTGACTGCTATAGCTTCTCCTGTTTCAAGGCATTCCAGAACTTAATGTGGTGAACGATCCCACAGAACGTGGTGTGAAGTTAGTGGAAGATTTCGTGAGCCATCCAAAGGGTAAAAATATGCAGCAGGGTCCTCTTCTAGCAGTATCAGAGCTCTTCAATAGTTCTCAAGAGAATAGGGAGAAGCACCTGCCCCAACGACGTTCTCCAACGAATGTTACCAGAGAAAGGTTCGCCTCCGGAAGGCATTCCTGTGCTGTCGGGATTTTGAGTATTGGGGTGCTGAACCATTTAATTTCAGGTCTTGTAGTGGAATGAAATGTATTTGTATTGCGCTGCAAAAACATCTGACAAGTAAATGCATGCATTTTAAATCCCATCTACCGCTCTTATACGCACGCACATGCCACGCTGTCTATACTGGTAGGTTATGCACCCTTTCATGCCAATTTAACAAAGGGAGACTGCAACGCCGGGCGGCCAACCGCGCCTAAAACATGAAATCTTTAACCGTTTTGAGGCGATCTTTCCCGTTTTCGTAGATGCTTGGAATATGGCTCATTGAAGTCAGAATTGAATATATAATGGGGAAAAAGTGGGTTCGAGTCGGAAAACTAAAAAAAATTGAACGACCCTAATGTGACATACACGCCTATCTGACAGTTTGTGCGTATGCAACTCTAGAAGTATAAAATACTAAAATGACAATTTGAGGCGGAGAAATAAGTAGTTCTAATCGTGTGAACAAGGAGGCTCCAAGGCAAAACACAAGATGCCCCAGGGAATCAACTGATGAGTATGTATATTCTAATGACATGAACATCACTGAATTCCTTTAACACACGCCATTCCCCTACCAGTTGCCACAATCTTTCGATGTCGCCGCCACTCGGCCTCCAGGCAGCCAGAAGCTACTGTGCACGTGATCTTCAGAAGCTAATCGTGATTGTCCGATCTTCTATCTTTAGGCCTGTAAAATTGGTGTGTATGCTACAAAACTCCACCATTAATCTCCCGGGTGACGTCGCCGTTCCTAGTTAGTTATTGTTTATTATTATCATTATTTGTAAAAAGTTATGTACCGTTGTTAGGACAAGACGTTCAACTCTCAGCATTTGCATTGTACCTAATTTGGTGGAATTGAGGCAGTGGGTGACTTCACAAGTAATGTCAAGCATTGAAAGAGCGAATCCTAGCGAAGTAAATTCTTTTGTTGGCAGGTGTTGATAATTTCCGTACTGACCGAAACAATACAGCGTTCTAGAATTTTGTGACGAGGATGGGAGAGGACAATAATGAAACACCAAGCAGCGTTAATTCAAGTATTTCGTGCGTTAACAGTTTTTTTTAAATGCTGTTTTTTTAGTTTGCTCAAAATGTTTAAAATCGAATTGTGAAATCTTTACAGCACGGCACTTGTCGGTGGAAACGGTAGCTGAACGGCCTCTAAACAAAGCAGTAGTGGGCTGTTGCGTGGATTTTAATGAGCGGTACCATGAGCTGTAAACTTATATCTCTTTTGGGCTGTCCGGGCACCCGGGATGAAATATCAAGTTAGTGTCAAAATGCAGTTTAAGCTTTAGTGTTCATCATTTTCAGGATTCAAAATGACTGTGTGATGGCTAAAAAAGATAATATTATGCTATCTCCTTTCATACGGTGGTCATTTAAATTTTCCTTCCTCAACTTTGGGCACCCCTAACGATGTTCGCAAGTCCACACCCCTGACCCCACCAGTGCTTCAGAACGGCTCTCCAGTGACGCAGCTGCGACCCCGGTCCCAATTCTCAGAACCCAGCTGTCAAGGGCCCGTAATTTGTACCGTGCCACGTTTATTGTGTTTCCGGTGTTGTTTCTCGTCACTCCCACCTCTCACAGAGCCACCAACGTGTTCACTATACTCACACTACGGCGGACAAGGGTACCTCAGATTCTCTGTTAAGTTGCAACATATTCCACACATAGCTCGCTGAGATTCCAATCATAGTTAACACACACAAGACCTCATCAGCCTCGATTTGGGCTGGACTGCGATAGCAACATTAGCAAATGTATGGATTCTCCCGTAATGACCATTAATATTTACCGCCCTAAGCGCTGAAGTAAAGCACGAAGCAAGCAGTGATCAGTTTATCAGTAAGACACAAGGTTATTTATTATTTATTTATTTATTAGTGCTATATGAGCAACAGGGTCATACCCCAATAAGAGCTCAAGTCAGGAATCATAAAACATGGTCACGGTAAACAGGTCACATACAACTACAGGTAAAAATGAGGAGCCAACAAACTACAAACAACGATCACATTGCGAGCTGACTAAAATATGCACTTAAAACAGTAAACATAAGAATATCAAAGAGTTAAAAAGTTCACTTTGTTCAACTCGCAGGCAACGACTTAATATATAAACGAACCTGTGCTCTAAACTGACCAAATGAAAATCTAAAAGGGTCGGAAAGTGGACATGCCGTCAGATACGAGTTAAAATTAGTGGTTGAGCGACAAAACAATCCACGCCTCACAGTTTCTACCCTTCCAAATGGAACATGCAGCATACTACCGAACATTGCCCTTGTGTTCCTTCCTGGGACATGAAAAGGGAAATTACCGAGCAGAAAGGCGGAGTCTATTTTTCCGGAGATAATTTTGTGTGCGAAAAGGATATCATATTGTAGTCGTCGATTAGCCAGAGTGTTTATTTTGAACGTAGCCAAAAGATCATGGTACACAAATGATGGTGAGCTTTTCGTTGAGCTTGACGCGAGCCAAATCAAGAATTTATGCTGAATTTTGTCCAGTCTATCAAGATGGGTCTTGGCAGCCCCACCCCAAATTACGCAGCCAAACTCCATAATTGATCGAATGTTGCCAAAATAAGCCGCCATGATTGGTTCGGGTTTCAACTTCCGTCTCGCTCTCCCCTCTGAATGGCCAACCTGAAGAGACCGAATCATCAGACCTAGTGCCCTGTTCGCCTTACTAACAATGTGATTCAGGTGTTCTACAAACGTCAATTTAGAATCAAACCACACTCCAAGGTCCCGGATTGCACAGACTTTCTCTAGAGTAGAGTTTTGGATTTTGTATGTGGTTGGAATAGGCTTTCGTTTCAATGACACAGTGAACGATTTACATTTGGCTGGATTGAGTTGAAGCTTCCAAAGTGCAGACCATGCAGCTAAAGATGTTAGATCGTCCTGAAGGAGCTCAATGTCGTGTTGCGAAGTAATTTTGTTGTATAATTTTACATCGTCAGCAAATAAGAGACAATTAGTCTTAATTTTGTCTGGAAGATCGTTTATGTACAGGGCGAAGAGGAGAGGCGAGATAATTCCACCTTCCGGAGTTCCAGAGCGTACATGGACCCAATCAGAACATTTTCCGTTCACAATAACGCGTTGCTTACGATTTCCTAAATATGATGAAAGCCATTCCAGGGCCGCACCTGAGATTTGGTAAGAGTTTTTCAATTTGTGAATAAGAAGTTTGTGATTGACGCTCTGGAACGCCGCTGAATAGTCCGTATAGATAACGTCAGTTTGATGGCCTAATGATATTGACTCCCACGCCGTTTTTAAAAGGCAAGCTAAATTTGAGTCACATGATCGGCGTGGGACAAAACCATGTTGTTTTGGAGTCAGGACTGGCTGCACGTGAGAAAGAAGTACGTCACATACGCACCGTTCGAGAAGTTTGCCAAACAGCGAGGTGAGTGAGACGGAACGATAATTTGAAGGTAATTTTCTAGACCCCTTTTTGTGAATGGGCACGATGTTAGCCTCCGCCCATCTGCTCGGAAAGACACCTTGAGACACTGACATCCTAAAAAGTATAGTCAACGGGACCGACAGCTGCTCACTGCACTCCTTTATAATTCGTGCACTAATGTTATCAGGCCCACAGGCCTTATGCACTTGGAGAGTATTCAATGAGTTGCGAACACATGGTTCAGTAATCACAAAGTGATTGAGTGAGCTCAGGTCGTAAATGGGTGCTTCAGGATAATCCTGTACGGTGGGATCAGTAAACCTATTTGCGAATGTCATATTTAGCAGATTCGCCCGCTCGACATCACTATTCAACACTCTGTCGCCATCTAAAAGTACAGAGAGCTGGCTTTTCGTGCCCTTGGTACATTTTAAAAAAGACCAAAAACGTTTAGGATTCGACTTGAAGTCCCCAATCATACCTTTGATATAGCTAAAATACTTTCTGCACGAAACATCTTTAAAATATCTACGTTTCTCCCGGAAATCCCTCTCGAGGTCTGGTGTTCTGTTATGCTTCTTGCGTTTAAAAGCGGCCTCCTTTTCACGCAAAGCCTGCCGGACATCAGCGTCAAACCACGGAGGAAATTTGCGACGCAGCACCACTGTCGGAACATGATCACGTATGGCAGCGTCCAGTATATCGTAAAACATGTTCACAGCGTCATCTATATGTAAGTTTTCCATCATATTCCATGGCACTAATGCCAAAGATCTTCTCAGCCCGTCGAAGTCTGCCCTCCTATAATTTAGGGCTGTTACACGATTTATGACGGGGTTACTGCGAGGCTGAACAAAGAGTCTACATGAAATTTCATCGTGGTCAGAAGAAAAAACTCCGGCTCTTACGACGGCCTCGACACGGAAACAATTAGAAAAAACTAGATCCAAAAAATTATCAACTCTAGTGGGTTCCGATACATGTTGTTTCAGACCTGCAGCATCCATTCCATCGACCAAGCAGGTGGCTCGCTGCAACATCCGCGCGAAGATGGGTCGCGTCTGATGCGAGTCTCCATCTAAACACCACTTCACTTCCGGAACGTTAAAATCACCAACAACAAACAATGGCCTGCCCGGATATTTTGTACTCAAACACTGCATCATTTGAACCGTGCGGGTCAACACAGCCGAGTCACCAGGTGGACAGTACACAGCGCATACAAGGGATGTAGGCATTGTTTTGAGTTCCAGTACCAATGTCTCTGTGCCGGCCACCTCCAGGTCCTCACGCCGTTCAGGGCACAGGTTCGATCTGGCAGCACAAGCCACACCTCCCGCGAAGGTCGGTCTGTCACGGCGGTGCCAGACATGCTCTGGGAGTGCCGTTTGAATCTCAGCAGTGTCGACGCTGTCGTTCAACCACGTCTCTGTCCAGATGATGATATCGTGTTTTTTGTAACTCGGGAGAGCATGCACGGAGATCGCCCAGCTTGTTTTTTATACTACGGACATTTTGAGCCAATAGACTAATGCCGCTGGCTTCTGCACCTTGCTGTTCTCTGGGACGGGCTGGTGAACCATGGTGATGAGCGACAGGCCCGGGATTTATTTCTACGTCACCAGATAAAACGAGTCTCGTGATGTTAAACGTGGAGACGCCTTTGGTGTCGTTTCCGATTCTTGTGTGCAGGAATCTGGGTGCTCGCCCGAAGCCATCCCGAGTTCGTAGTCTGGCTGGTGGATGAAATTTTCGAGGAGCTTGGATGACATCCTCATGCGTCGTCAATAATAACACCAGAACACCGGCTATGAACATGAATCGCCAGCTCTTCCTCTGCAGCCTGATCTCAATCCGAGGTCTTGATATCCCCATTTGTTGCGATTATTCTTCGGGTCTCGAGTGTCCGGTATGGCTCAGGACGTAAAAGTCACTGCTTGAGATTTGAACCCGGCCCGTCCTGACACTAAATGTGCCTCAAACCACTCGGCTACCACCACTGGCGACCGGAGCACATCAGACTCGGGCTCACTTAGCTGCCGATACGGTGGAAAAAGACTCCTCGCAATCATGGCGGACACGGGTACACCCTTCAAACGCAACCCAGCGCTAAAAGCCTAATACTGGGAGCGTACACTGCTAACGAGGGACTGCCGCTGACTGATGGTAAGCAAATGTTGCTGAAGTGTTATCACCATATAGTACCGCGGAGAGATACCATAATATCCGAGAAAAGCCCCAAAAACGAGGAGCGACACAGCAGTGGACCACACGGGGCGATGGTGGCGCCCTCCTAGATTTATTAAAAGGCAGTTATTAAAAGGCAGTTATTAAAAGGCATTAATACATACCCTTTCTTTGTGCTATCTCCAAGTCATGGAGCTAATTAACGGCAAAGTTGTCACTAACTTGTCAGTCCGGATAACTCGGGTGAGTGACAGTGGGCTCGGCTTCTGTCCTTAATTCAATAAACTATAATGAATTTGGAAATATTAAATAACCAATGTTATGGTACGCTCACTGGCGAAGCCAAGGGGGGCCAAATGGACCGTGGTCCCCTCCAAAGCCTAACATAGTATCTAAATAGTATCGAAAGCCTAATAGTATTTTGCCCGCCCCAAAGGACCAAATTTTAGCCATTTTCTTTAAAAATACTATGTTTTTGCACTTTTTGCTCAATTTAGCCCCCTCAATACGTTGGTTTGGCCCCTTCAAAAGTTACTCCTGGATCCGCCAATGGGTACCTACACTGCTCAAATAAACGGAGCACAACAGCCGTACAGAACAGTTTTCAGCCTCGGCTGACGGGCCGGGAAACAAATATGTACAATATGCCCCAGAAACGGAGTTTTCCCCTCACGCACACATTTCGGAAACCAAGCTTCTAAGTACCTATTCATTGAGCCAAGGAAGCTACGCAGGTTAAAAGATGATGCTTGGCTGCAGGGAAAATACGTTGCACTTGCGTGCACATACATTTATATTGCCTTGTTTCTATTGTAATCTTATTCTTTTATTAGTAGAAGCAAATCTGAAATCACTTCTACACTCTTGGTTTGTAGTAGACCACATTGACACTGTTCGTTTGATTCGTTGACTCCTGCTTCACTTGCAGCCATGAGGTTTATGCATGTGTATAAACTCTATAAATTATGCACTCAATTAGACGGAACGTCTCGCGTTGCGAGATTGTCCCATTGGGCGCGTCACGAATTAAATAGGGTCGGCGTAAGAGGAAATTGATGAGCGCATCGACTGGTGAAGAAGTTTTTAAAATCGGTCGATAACTTTTCGAGTTGTGGGCTTTCAAAGTCAGACCTACATTTTGAGCCCGACGCAATGGCGCGGTCGCACCAGTTTGGCTGTAAAATCCTTACCTAACCATGTCTCGATTCAGCGGGCAAGCCTGCCGCGCTCCTACCCTTCGGGGCAAGGATCGCCTTCGTCGGCTGCGGCTTCGCCGCGCTCTCCTCAGGACGCGGGTCTGCTCGCCTTGCTCGCAGACTTCCACCGCCTCGCGGTGGCTTGTCTTTGGATCGCCGAAGCCCATTCAAGAAAATTTATATATTTCTAAGTGGGAATAGCCTTTAAGTTCACTGGGTCACGTGACCCAATAAGCCGCTCGTCCCACTTATCCTTTTAATTCCTTTGCTCTGCACTTAACTAGAGGCATGCTGCACCACAATGTGTTTCCTGCAGTGAAAGTGTACCGCAATGCGTTTCCTGCAGCGAAACTGTTCCGCAATGCGTGTCCTGCAGTGAAACTGTGCCGCAATGCCTATCCTGTGTCTATACTGTGCCGCAGTGCCTATCCGTGTCCATTCTGTGCCGCTCAGTGCACTTTAGCTTTGGTAGGTAGGTTTTGGCTCCCAGAAGGTAGCTTAGATAAGGTGACCGGATATATTCGAACTTTACCTAGGCATTTGTCGATTCAGCGGGCAGGCCTGCGGCACTCCTACCCTGCGTGGCAAGTTGCGCCCACGTTGGCCAGGACTCAGGTCTGCTCGCCTTGCTCGCAGATTTCCATCGCTTCGCGGCGGCCTCGATCCCAATTGCTTGACTGCAACGTAACTGCAAGAGTGCGAGTGATTCTGCTTACTGTGTTTACCTGGATGTCTTTACCTGTCAGGGTTACCTATCCCTTTCAATTTTGATTGCAACAATAAGGCCCCACTTGCTTCTCATTCACACAGTTGCATGCTGGTCACCGGTCTGAATCATGTTTGTACTGTACTGTTAACACTTTAAACGCAAATGTATCATAGATATTTTGGTATACTGGTCACCGGCCTTAATATTTTTGATATTGTACCGGTAACACTATAGACGCGAATGTACGATACACATTTTTGCAGTTGCACCCAACATACTCCAGGAACATCAAAAAATGCAGCATCGCATTTTTCCGAATTAAAACGGATAGTAACCACCCAGGGAGCTGTGGTATATTAATTCACAAAATTAGTCAGCCCCATTAAGTCTCTTATGCCGAAAGACTTTATCGAACAGCGTGCACATGCGCGCGCACCCACTGTTATTTTTTATTGTACTGCATTGGAAACATGATCCGCATACTTGATCAATGTATCTTGTACTGCATAGCTCCAGAGCTCTCAGTTTTGGCTTCAGACCAGGACGTAGTCATGCTGCTGGTAGTCAGTGACAGTTTTGTGGCACGTCTTTCGCGCTACCTATCCCAGCCCCCTCCAACAGCAAGCGCCGATCACCGGATGTGACATCACACCTCGCGGCATATAACATGGGAAAAATAAATGATTCAATGTCCAAAGTTTTGCAAAAAGGGACCCAGAATCGAAGGTGAAATGCTTATTTATCGCATTTGGGATAAACATGATTACCGTGTGTTCTCACAAATTCCTAAGCAGGCAGTGCCATTAGCGGCAATTTGACACATGAACCAACGGTGAAGGAATTCCTCCAAGCCCATGTGACGTCACTCTGGCGTGGAGGAATCCATCTTGAACGTACCTTTAAAGGGGGATACGCGGAATAAATTTATTGACTAGATTAAAAGGTCACAAAAAGTTGTTTCAGAAGTCCTATTCTCATTTTTGCGAATTCGGCCTGCAAATGCCTTAAAATTGCTCTCAAAGTCAACATTTCTAGACGACTTTACCGGTACACCTCTTATCGATGTATATGACGTACCCTGGCTAAGGCTATCAAATTCTCTTAAAAACCGGTCGCATTTTTCCCAGACAGTGACTTGAAAGTTTAAAACTATTCAACAAAAAGTTATTTTAAAAAAGTTACAGTCAAAAATAATATCAAAACAAAAATATAGGACTTTAAAGAAATCACAATTGACCAATCAGAACGTACAGCCACCTCATAGGGGGAGGGTCACGTGACCTTTCTGACGCAAAAGTTTTGTCATCCTGGGGCTGAAGCAGAAAACGACTCAAAACCCGAGGTTCGAAACGGCTGAAGACTTGAGTAATTATGTTTTTTTTCTGTTTTTAGGGCAAACTAATTCATTTTGTATTTTTAAAGGCTTTGTAAAATTAATTCAAATACAAATACAGGAGAACAGACATTTTTATTACAAAAAACATTACTTTTTAACTTTAAATAGTTTTCGAAAAGTAAGTGATGGGTGAAGGTTTCAGCATTTTATCGGAACTGTTAACCTGTTTCGATAATAAGTGAGTGGCCTCCCAAAAATTTTTCCGAAGATACAAAAATAATTAACAGATTCGTAATCAGGATTTTTCAAATAACAAGAAACCACAATAATAATTTTTCGCGTATCTCCCTTTAGGTAAAGGTATCTTGACCTATCCCAGCAACAGAGCGAAGCTTCTCGCTGGCCCAACAGAACTAAAGGGCATTTTGTACTATATTGTACTACTTCTTATACAGAACTATAAGAAGAAGATACAAGGGCCTCATGTTGAAGCGTCGGACTGAAGGATCACACTGGTGGCCAGATTTATCCTTTCCCTCAAACGGGTAGTGGCCCTCGCAGTAGACCTGAGGCGGACAGAAGTATGCGGCGGCGTGGAACAAAGGACGCCGTTCTGCGGCTGCTGCAGGGCAAGACTCCGGCTTTATCGCAAACAGAGAATCTGGGTCACCCCTGTCCAGCGTAGAGAACAGTGAACATGTTGGTGGCTCTGGGAGGTGAGAGTGACGAGAAACAACACCGGAAACAGAATAAACGTGGCACGGTATAAACTACGGGTCATTGACAACTGGGTTCTGAGCATTGGGACCGGCGGTCGCAGCTGCGTCACTGGAGAGCCATTCTGAAGCACTGGTGGGGTACATGTACTGGCGTGCACTACAGTTTTAGAGACTTCGGTAAAAAAAAACATTGCGGTTCCAAGCCGAGGTACATCAACAGAAAAAAACTGAGAGCTCTTACCTCGCTGAACTCAAAACTCGGGTCCAGTCTAGCCCCATGGCAAACCTTCAGCTAGCATCGTCCAATACCAGATCTATGGCTCCCAATAACCCAGTAGGACCTGATGATCCTTCTCGACAGGAGGAACATTCTCTTGAGCGAGAGGCCAACAGTGGAATGCTGTATCGGGTCCTCAGGAGCCTGGCTGTGACGCTGCAGGCTCCAGCACCAGCGCTCGGAACCTCAGCTGGTATGCTCCCCGCTCTACGCGGCGTGACAGGCGCGTCACGAGCGTCACGGGGTCCGTGACGCCGGCTGGGCCCGTGACGCCGCAGACCCCGACCCAGGCCGCCACCACCGGCTCGGCACGACAGACAGAGGGTCGTGCGGTGGGGACAGCCGGCCCTCTAACGTCACTGGGGCGTGCATTTCTGAAGGGTTTAGGATAGTCGTTGGACGTAATGCCGCGTTTTGCCACCATAACTACCAGGGCAGGTCATAATTTGACGCAGGCTTCCAAGTTGTGAGCTACCTGATGGTGCTATTGTTTTTAATTGGTAGTTAACTACGGCGTGCGTCTGAAAGAACACTATCCTCGACGCTCATCTGGCTATTTTTCATCGCAATTATGGTAATGGCGAGCCAACGGGGCTTAACGCTCGTTGTTATGGCCTCCTCTTAATTACACAATTACAGAACACATCCTCTTTTCTGGGAAGTTCGCAGTTGTGGGTCGAATGCGCAATGTTCCTGTTTTCTCCATTGTCTGTATCACACTGCTGTGACAAGGCGGCGAATGAGAAGGCGGGGCAGGAGAGACGCCGGGGGACGGCGGCAGTGATACAATCGCGCACGTTCCCTGCGCACCGGCCGCCTCGTTGCAGGGTCCGCGTGCTCAATCTTGGGGACGGGGTCTTCGCAAGCCTGGATCCACCTGGCATCGCCTGCAGAATGAGGCTGTATGCCTGTCGGACTCGAATTCAGAAGAAGTTCTAATTCTGTCTAAATGTTTAGTTCTACAACATTGAGCTGCAGTGGACAGTAGACCTACGCTATTGAGTCATTGTGATGAAATGGCTGAGGGGAGACTGACACCTCCCCACCCTCCATCTCATTGGAAACCCATCTCACTTCGTTACTGATCTATGTCTGAAAACTGAAACATCAGAGGCAGATTTAGGGAACGACAGAAGAGCACAGCCCTTTCCCCGATCGAGCCTCAGCACTCCCGCTTTATGCCCCGGCGCCTAATAAAAAGTTACCTTCCACCTCAGAGGATGGTGGGAGGTATCACATCACCAAAAAGCGGCGCCCCTCTCGTCGTTATGGCATCTGAGCTTCCCGTAGCCTTTGCCCCCCCCCCACTATCGAGAAACCTTGACCCCCAAGTGCCCGATTTCACGGCAACGCATATAAGCCTAATCATATCTTGTGTCACGAGTTAATGCAGTTCATTAACCCTCACCCCGGTGGGGATGTTCGAACACCCTCTCGGGATTTTCCGGCGGCATCAAAAATCGGCGGCGCGAAGCGCCGCTGTACTTGTTACACCATGTCCTTGAGTAATTGTGCAAATATTACCAAAATATTGAGGTTAGGTCATCTCAGGTCAGGTCACCAGTGCAAGTCAAGTGACCTCACCCCAAACAAGTTTAAGATAGCACAAGTAAGAATAGGGTTAATATATCCAATTGGCACTCATCTCATCTAATGGGCACACCGAGTGCTGCAAAACATATTCCGGGTATCTTTTATGTCGGTGACCTAGGTTCAGATACAGATCATGACCTCTCCAGTGGAAATGCATGGGGAAAACAGGGAGGGCTGTATTTGTGTACATACAGCTAAGAATACCTTCATATTCTCAAAATAGTAGTATCCTGGACCCCTTTCCAGGCTCATGTTGCAATTTTTGACGTGTGACCTCTGAGAAGTCCTCTGAGGCTACTAAGCAGGTTTTAAGACTTGGGTCAATAACTTTGCAGTAAATAACGATACAGCTTTTATTTTGATATCATTACGTTTGCATTGCTATTGCGAGTCGATTGGTGTGCATATTGACTATACTAGATCAGATAGTGACCTGGACCTGACCTCAGGTCATGCCATTTTTGTGTTTTGACTTAGTATAGTCATATCATCCATCATTCGATTCGCCGTAACGATAGAAAGCGATCTGAGCCTAAAATTGATTCTAATTGCAACTCTATCAGATGCTAGACCCCAAAAACTCTTCTCTAACATGCCACCTTCTTTGACCTGTTATGACACAAATATTGACCTTGAGCAAAAAATTGGCTGATACAGTTTCTTCATGAATTTGTTTGAGCTATCCACCAGCGTTCGCTTTTTTTGCTATCCCGCATAGGTGCCGAGTTCGAGGGAGGGGGTGTTCGAACACCCTTCCCCCCACCATGGCAAAGGTGGCTCGGAGGCCCACCGGGGCGCGGGTTAAGACATGTACCTATGTGCAAATTCAGTCTGCTTTTCAGAAACCGGTAACCAGGGGCGGAAAAAACGGTGGGAATTCACCCCCCTCCACAGTCGCTCGATGTCACCAGTATGCCCACAGACGATCCTGCCTCCATCCACCCCTGTAGCATTAGCTATTCCTCGCTCGGAACATGTTTTTGTGTTATACTGTTTCCATTCTTCATGCAACCAACGCCGAAAAAGGGTACAGGCGCTCATCCCCATCGAGCTATTCGGCGCCCCTGCAACCACCCCCTTCCACCAAGCCCTGAACTGCAGCTTCTCTGGATGTGAGCACTGGTGCCCCCTCCCCCATTATGCAATTTGACGCCCTGTTGATATTTAACACCTGAAGAATTAGCGCCGCTCGCCCAAACAGTACCTCCCCAGCCCCAACGGCGCCCCAGAGCATAGTACCCATCCCATCGGAAATTCTCGATCTGCCCATATCATTCGCGACAAGTTTCTTGCAGATCCATCCCTTGACAAAAACTGTTTCAAGCACTCCCCTGCGACGCCATGTCTCACCTTCTGGTCGTAGATGGCGGCATTGCAGGCGGCGCGGTCACAGCACGCCTGCAGGCAGCGCGCCGTCTCCGTCACCTCGGTGATGTTGAGGAACACAGCGCCGCGCCGCCGGGAGTCCACCGTCCTGATGATGGTGCCCTCGCGGATGAGGAAGTCGTCGCGGCAGGCGGTGCCACTGCCGCCACCCGCCACGCCGACAGCCAGAGACAGCAGCAGCGTCGCCGCCGCCGCACGCGCCGCCATCGCCGCAGCTGACCGCCCGCCGCAGCACCGCCGGCGTCGACGCCGACACGGCGACAGCGACGATCGATCCTCCACCTGCGCGCGCCACCGCAGCCTCGAGAGTGCAAACAACCTCGACAAATCACACGCGGTCCGAGCGTCGATCCTTTCAATTTCCTGCTTTTAGAATGCTTTTTAGAGCGACTCCTCTCCTTACAAGTGACATTCAGCGTAATTGGTTAGGCTTTTGTTAGGGGCATTGACCGTAATTCATAACATTGTTCTGGCCTCCCATTTGGCCGCTCCGGCAATGAATACCCATGGGCCCTCTACCGCATCTCCACTCCTTGCTACCATTTTTGAGGTCCTTACTTCCGCGATGGACATCACACAAGATTTTCACACCTCTGTATTGAGCGCTAACAGGCCACGACCGCGGGAGAGCGGTGCAACTGGAAGAAGGAGAAGCACCACAACTGGAAGGAGAAGCTGCCGCTGGCAATGCTGAGATTACCGTCAGCGCTCGATTTCTAATAAAGTCTCAATAACAGACGCAGGAGAATGAAATATCGTGTCCAGGGGCGTAGGAACGGTTTGAAAAGTGGGGGGCCAACCTTAGAGGGGGCCCACCTCAAGGGGGCCCCAGTCCATGGGAGCCCATAATTATAAAAAAAATTAGTTAGCTCGTTTGGTGTCAATAAGGCACGCATGCACACTAGGATGCCAACATATGGAAAATTGAGGAATTAAATTTTGCCCTATGATTTTGATTTGTACCTATTATGATCTAATAAATCATAGTAAAACGCAAAAAATATTTTTTGGTTTTTTTTACCTAGACCCTGTTAAAATACGAAATACATTTTTAAGCTCTTTTGGAGGATTTCAATCATTTTTTACCACGAGTGCGTTTCTTATATTTACAGATGTTTAGGCCCTTTTATCACATTTACAAAATTAAAAACTGTTAAGAAAACTACAGACAATGCTTTGATACCAAACAGCCTCAATTCGCTATGCCTAACTAACATTTTGCTTATTTAATGGCAAAAATGGGAACATTTATTTAGGCTGTTGCGGATCCCTTCTTTCCATCATTAGAGATTTATTTAGGTAAAGGCTGATCACAATAAATACGTCTAGCTATATTTCGATGCCTAAAATGCAGAGCTCCAGCATGACTGCAAGTGCAATGTAGCTACTTGATGGCCAGCTTTGTGATGCTGTGGAGGTGTGGGCGTGGTGATATAGTGGTTAGCAACCTTGCTTTCCACGCGACCAACCCGGGTTTAAGGCACGGCAGATTCCTTGTGCAAGGAGCAATTTGACTCCCAAGAAACCCCTCCCAACAGGGAAAGAGTTGGCGACGCCATATAACCCTGGCATCGAAGGACGTCACGCCTTTCAATGGCTCAGGGACGACTGTTGCTCGGCATTTGATGCGGGGTCCGCATCCGATTCATGCTTTGTTTTGGGATTGATATGGGATGGAGTTTGATTGGGACCAGTTCTCGGGACTCATTTGGAAACACTCGGGTAGTAGGTGCCTTGGTTTTTTAACGAAGCGCTCCTCCTCCAGGGCCTGCAGGCAGCGTACTTGCTGATATTTGCATATACGTTGCGGGAGCCCACCTCAAAAGGGGGGGCAGTATCCCCCTGACCCCCCGGTTCCTATGCCTATGCCGCCCAGGGGCCGCCAAAATTATCTCGGAGGGCCCCAAGGTCCATACCATGGCTCAGGAACCTAGATCAGTCAGCTCAAGGGCCCAGACCAGTGCATTAGCCTCGGGACCAGCTTATCAAGGGCCCCTACATAAGCACAGGACCCCTAGAAGCTCATCACAGTGGAGCCCCAGATTCGCACAGGGTGCCAGATTAGCTTAAGGGCCCGGTTCAGCTCGGGGGTCCCCAGGTCGACTTATGTAGGGTCTCAAAAAAGCTCAAGGGGCTTGTTCAAGCTCACGGATCCCAGCTTAGCTCAATGACGCTAGAACAGTTCAGGGGCCCCAGACCAGCTCAGGGCTCTTGTTCAGCACAGGCCAGCTCAGCTCAGGGGCCCAGATCGGCTGATATAGGGTCCCCTCTCATACCAGCTCAGGGGCTCCATTCAAGCTCACGGCCCCCAGCTTAGCCCAGGGACCTTAGAAGAGTTCAGGGCCCCCATACCAGATCAGAGGCCCCAGTTAAGCACAGGGGTACCCAGATTAGCTCAGGACCCCAGCTAGGCTTAGGGTGTCCCAGGGTGTCTGATATAGAGTCTCAGAACACAGTGTCGTAGCCAGGATTCGGCCAAGGAGGGGTCCGACTACCGTCGGGGGCCCCAGACCGGGGGTCCCCTTAGTAACCAGGGCCCATCTCCTATCTCTTTTGTATAGTATTTTAACATTCACACGAAGGAAATTTTGCTGTGCCTTTCTTATTTATTTATTTCATTTATTCTTATTTTGTTTATAGCTTGATTTTTTCGATCTGACCAAATGTTGGTAAACTAAGGTCACCAAATATTAAGGATGGCCCATACCTTATATGGTAGCGTGGCTATAATAACAGCTTTGTGACATATTTCGGGAAGTTCAATGTTGATGCGCACATGATGTTACACTCGAGTCTACCTCAATTCACTCTGGTAATCAGACATGAAGTTATTGAAGGTCAGTCGTTTTGTGTACGTAGAAATTATCTTCTACGGGAAATGATCAGCAATTATTTCCCGGTGTCAAATCCATGAACTCTTTAATCAGGAAATTTCAAAAGAAACGGAAAAAACGAAAAAATACAAAGGACATGCAGTGTGTCCCGAACGCTACATAACCTCTATTCCGTCGATAGATCCTGTTGAGATCTAGTTACTTTCTTACCCTTGTTATCCCGCGCCCCACCGGGGGTCCGGCGCTACCTTCGCCCCACCGGGGGCCATCGATGGCCCCCCCTCTAACTCCGAAAATATGGGCGTTAGCGCAAATCTGCAAAGTGCAATAGAAAGCTCGCGTGAATTCAGTAAGAAATTACTTCGCATGTTTTAGTGCTCAGGTCAATGGTTTGACCTCCAGAGGTCAAATTAGGTCAAGATCGGCTATTTTCACTCAAATATGCAATGATTAAGCCAACTGGGCATAACTCTTATGTCAATAGAGCTATTGAGGCCTGGTAAAGTACATTTGATAGCAAATTGCCAGTACTTTTTCCGCTATGTGGAATGTAAAGACCTCCCGCCAGTGGTTTGACCGCCAGAGGTCACCTCGTGACCTAATATGACCTGAGGTCACGAAAGGTCAAAAAGTGACCTTGCCGTATATCAAATGAAAGCCAGTGACAAGACAAACACGATGGTGTTTGTTTGACCGCTCTAGCTCAATTAGGTCAAAAGTTATTGTCAAAATACTGTTTTTGACCTCTGGTGACCTTGGATGACCTTAGAAAAGTCAAAGGGCAAATATGACCCCTGGGATCCGTGAAAGGGTGTCAAAAAACGTTGTTCGGAGCAGTCTGAGTATTTGCAATCATTTTTGTGGCTTTTATATCATGAAATAGCTTTTCCCCATGCTTTTCCAATGGGAGAGGTCGCCTCGTGACCTGACCTCAGGGCACGAAATCGAAAAAATCCCGGATATACACCTTGTAGACCCTGGAGGGGTCATGAAGTGTAGGAAGTTTCAAATCGATCGACTTTGAAATGTAGCTCTTACAGAGCTCTAAAGGTGAAGTGAGGTGACCTTGGTTGACCTCGTCTGGTGACCTGACCTTGGGTGACCCGGGGTAAAAAATTCAGGGATGATGGGAAAATGATGCAGTGAGAGGTAGAGCCCTCAACCGCGGTGCTGCGCCTCGTCGTTTTTCTGCTATCCCGGAAAAACCTTAGGGGGGCCATCGATGGCCCCCCCCGGTGGGGCGAGGGTTATCTTGTAAACGAGCAAATTACCAAGACAAAAGGCGCCTGAGATATCTATCGCCTTGGATCTCTCTGTCATTGTTATTTTCAACCTTTCATACCTATTTTTCCTTTGAGGATTTTGCTCATCGATTTCTGTCATTACCCTTGTTTGTCTGGTTTCCTACGAAAATATTTGAAGGTTATTTATTTAAGAATATTTAGGAATGTAGTTATTGGTGTTAAGCTAATAGATTAAAAATTGACTGAAGTGCCAAATTCCCTGTTCGATTTGCTCTTATGGTAAAATTAGTTTAATTTTTGCCTTTCCTTCGATAATGGTGCCTGATGGACATGTTCCAATTTGTCTTTTTTAGTACGCAATAGGGGTAGATACATTTTTTCCGAGGCATATGATTTTGAAAATTTTTATTCGAGCTCTGGGGCCACCTAAGACCAACACTTGGCGGTACTCACAAAGCTAATTTTCGGCCGCTCTCCTGATTAGATCTCAGGGGGTCTCTGAGACCGATTCACGGCGCCTCTTGATCAAAACTGGGGGCCCCTGAGAATCTCTTGGGGCTCCTGAGATTAGTTATTCGGCAGCACCTCTGAGACTAATTATTGGCCCCCCTCCCCAGATTTACTCTGGAGGGAGGGGGCTGAGACTGACTATCGTGGCCATCCAGATTAGCTCTTGGGGTCCCCTGGGGCTGTCTTTGGGGTGGGGAGGGGGACTGGGAATGACTTCCAACAGCCCTCTGAGACTTACTCTAGGGCGTCCCTGAGACAAACACCCGGGGGGGGTGGAATCACCTCTGGGACTGAGTCTTTGGCGTTCCTGAGACTGACTCTCGGAGGCCCCCTGAAATAGACTTTTGCGAGGCCCTGAGAACCACTCTCTGGGGCCCCTGAGACTAGCTCAGCCCCCCCCCACCTCCCCTGAGACAGACTCCCGGGGCCCCTGATACCAACTTTGGGGGCCCCTGAAACCAACCCTCTGGGGGCCCCCGAAATCTGCTTTCGGGGGCCTTGAGACTGACTCTCAGGGCGGGGACCTTGAGGCCGACTCGGGACGCCCTGAGAACAAATCTTCAGGGGCCCCTGAGACTGACTCTGGGGGCCCCGTGATCAGAGAGTTCTTTGCAGTGGTCCAGATTGGCCCAAGGGGGTCTGCGGACGCCTAGGGCCCCCTTGGCTACACCACTGCATCCACACTTTCGGGGGCCCTCCGAAATCATCATTTGGAGGCCCCTAAAATAATTTCTCCCCTAGACCAATACTCCGGAGCCCCTTGATACTAATGCCCGGGGGCTTCTAAGACCAAGCTCGGGGTCCCACTTAGATCAGGCTCAGGGGCACCCTTAGACCCATGCTCGCGCTTTTCTCGGGAGTAACTTGACACCGATGTTCCGGGGCCCTCAAGATCAATATTTCGAGCCCCCCCCGAGACTAATGCTCGGTACTCTGGAGTCCCTCAATGCCGATACTCGGGGGTCCTGAACCCAGGCTTGGGGGCCCCTGAGATCAAACTCTGCGTCCATGAGATCAATGCTCGTGCCTCACTCATGAGTCCCTTGATATCAATAGTCGGGTGCACCCCGAGGGGGCCCTGAACCCCTGAGACCAAGCTCGGGGGCCCCTGAGACCAAGCTTGAGGGGACCCTGAGACCAAGCTCGGATGCTCCCTGGGACCAAGCTCGAGGGCCCCCTGACACCAAGCTCGGGGGTTCCCTGAGACCAAGCTCGAGACCCCGTGAGACCAAGATCGAAAGGCCCATGAGACCAAACATCGAAAGGTCCATGAGACCAAGCTCGGTTGTCCCCTGAGACAAAGTTCGGGGGCCCCTGAGACCAAGCTCAGGGGCCCCCGAGATCAATGTCCGGTATTCCAGAGCCCTCTATACCGATGATCGGGGGCCCCCCTGAGACCAAGCTCGGAAAGCCCGTGAGATCAAGCTCGGGGGCCCCTGAGACTAAGCTCAGGGGCCCCCGAGATCAATGCTCGGTATTCCAGAGCCCTCGATACCGATGATCGGGTGTCCCCTGAGACCAAGCTCGGGAGCCCCTGAGATCAAGATCAGGGGCTTCCGAGACCAATGCTGGTGTTTTCCAGTGCATACGGTCAGCCTTATGCATCCGATACCCTCGGATGCCCCCTGAGACCAAAGCTCGAGGGCCTCCTGACACTAAGCTCGGGGAGAGGGGGGCCTGAGACCAATCTTGGGGGCACCCCTGAGACCAAGCTCGGGGGTCCCCTGAGACTAAGCTCGGGGGCCCTGAGACCAAGCTCGGGGCCCCTGAGACCAAGCTCGGGGGCCCTGAGGCCAAGCTCGGGACCCCCTGAGACTGAACCTAAGGGTCCCCCAAGATCAATATTCGGTATTCTGGAGCCCTCGATACCGATTATCGGGGGCCTCCTGAGACCAAGCTCGGAGGGCCCCCGAGACCAAGCTCAGGGGCCCCCGAGATCAATGGTCGTGTTTTTAGTGCATAAGGTCAGCCCAAGGGGGTCCGCGGACCCCAGGGACCCTCCTCCCCTGGCTACGCCCTTGTCAGAACATCTCAAGGGGCCCATTCAAGCTCAGTGGTCAGTGGCTGTAAAGCCTTATAGGGGGTCCCAGACCATCTCAGGGGCTCTCAGTTCAACACAGAGGCCAATATTAGCTCTGATGACCAGATAAGCTTAAGGGCCCGGATCATCCAGGGGCCCCTTGTCGGTATATATGGGGTTTCAGAATAGTTCAGGGTTTCAATTAAAGCTTACAACCCAATTTCAAGACAGGGGCCCTATTACTGTGCAGGGGCCTCAGATAAGTTTAGGGTCTTCTGTGCATCACAGGGGATCCAGATTAGCACAAGGGACAATATTAACTTTACGGTCCCAGCTCAGCTCAGGGGCCCCCCCAGGTCGGTGGATATAGGGCCTGGCCAACTCACAGGGCCCTGTTCAAGGTCACGGCTCCTAGCTCAGTTTAGGCATCCTAGAACTGCCCAAACCACCTCAGGGGCGCTCAGTTCAGCTCAAGGAGCCCAGATCAGCTCGTATGGCATCAGAGACCAGTTCAGGGGCCCCCAGAAGCTCAGGGGACCTTAAAATCGACTCATAGGACCTCAACTTAGTTTAGGGGTACAGGTAAGTTTGACGGAGTTCCGGGGCAAGCTATCGGGCCAGTTAGAGTTTCTTGCTTGATATTACAGTTCTTGATATTCTTATCTCCGTTGCGGGGGCCCATCACTCAAAAGTGGGGGCCAGTGGCCCCCTGGCCCCCCCGGTTCCTACGCCTATGATCGTGTCCATAACAGACGCAGGATATTAAAATCTGGTGTACATAACAGACGCAGGATATTGAAATATCGAATCAATAGCCAACGCAGGATATTGAAATATCGTACCAATAACAGACGCAGGATAATTAAATATCGTGTCAATAACAGACCCAGAATAATAAAATATTGCGTCAATAACAGACGCAGGATAAAGATATCGTGTCAATAACAGACCCAGAATAATAAAATATCGCGTCAATAACAGACGCAGGATAATGGCATATCGTGTCAATAACAGACGCAGAGTATTGAAATATTGTGCCAATAACAGACGAGCACGATAAAATATCGCGTCAATAACAGACGCAGGATAGAAACATTGTGTCAATAACAGACTCTGGATGATGGAATATCATGTCAATAACAGACGCAAATATTGAAATATCGTGCCAATAACCCATCACCGCCTGGGGGTCCAATTCAGCATTATAGATTCTTGCGCCCTGGAAAATGTGCTTTGTACCTTTTAGAGTGCACTTGTAAGTGGCCTCTGGATTTTTTTTAAATATGGCAGCACAAAGTTTGGAGTGTCTATTCTCCATTACCCTAGGTTTGGGTGGAAGATTAGGCTAAGTAGATGAAATGGCAGATGCAAGGGGGGTAGGGGGGGGCTCAAGCACCCCTGAACTGTGTCATTACGCCTGTGTACAGTTTCAAATGTCTATAGTAACAGTGCCAAGTGCCTATAGAAATTGCATAGCGAGTCTATTCCGAGGCATTGGCGAGGGAAGCTCGAGCCCCAAAGTCCCCAGGAAATGAAGTCCTGTATCTTACCTATATCTACTTAGTAGATGTAGGTAACTACTAACTAGTGTATGCTTGGTCCAGTTATGTGTATTATTTGCAAGCCTATCTTAAAGTCCAGCCCCCAGCGCAATGCCCCTCCAGCAACACGCACGGCACATTAGCCCTGTTCCAGCTGTCAGCACAGTTTTGTCAGCACCAATCAGCGGGCCGCGTTGCGCCTACGTCACAGGATTGTAGCCTCTCCCCGGGAACTAGTTCTAGAGGTTTTACGGGCTGATGGCCTGCTGTTTGTGCTGATGAAAAATAGTAAGTGCACGAAGCGGCAGCCTAATATTTTTTAATTGAATAAAGGATTAAGTTCCCTTTGCTTAGCACAAACAAGAGGCGATTATGGCACTGATGTTACTTTTCTGGAGGAGAGGTTAGAGGTGCTGCTGACAAAACTGTGCTGACAGGTGGAACAGGGCTAATGACATCAAGGTACCTTTACTAAAAGCTACGTTCAAGAGGGATTCCTCCACGCCTGAGTGACGTCACACGGGCGTGGAGGAATTCCTTCACCTTTGGAACGTCTGTCAAACTGCTGCTAATGGCACTGCCTGCTTACGAATTTGTGAGAATACACAGCAATCAAGTTTATCCCAAATGCAACAAATAAACATTTCTTCTTCGATTCTGGGCCTCTTTTTGCAAACATTTGGACATTTAATCATTTGATTTTCCCATGTTATATGCTACGAGGTGTGACGTCACATCCGGTGATCTGCGCTTGCTGTTGGAGGCGGGCTGCATCGACATGTCATTTGAACCCCATTTCAGTAGGTACTTAGGCTCTGGAATCACGCTCTGTTTAGGGTGTAGTGATTTCTATCTGGTTATAAAAGTAAAATTTCACCAAGGGCTGACCCAAGTTATTGGCAAAAAACGATTCAATCTACTTAAAAACAGGCCTCAGCAAGGACGTTATTCAACTGCCCTGGGACGAACATATCGCACCCTCACTGTCCTGTTTTTGCGGCAAAATATTCAGCATTGCTCGGCAAAAAACACTCATTCCTTGACCTCAACAACCGGTACGTATTAGCTTTCATGTTACACAGCACCTTTGCAAAAATATCAAAGAAACGTCTGGAGAGAGAGAATCCCGTACCTCCATTTGTGTTGTTTTGCTTGCCTGTGTTGCGCGGCCGGGCGCTTGACGCTCCATGAGCGTCTGTATCACGGTTAGTAGAGACACTATCTGGTCTGTATCAGGATAGGTCCAAGGTGTCTATCAAGCGCTTGCGACATCTCAATGTAGAGGTGACAAAAATATCGTTTGAATTAGAAGTAGAATGTAGAAATATTGGAAGGTCAATTTCTCCGCAAAAACTGAACGTATACCAAAAATATTGCAGTTCCGGTGACCCTGCTGGATGGAGATAAACTTCCACAGGTTTCTGGAAAACTGACAACCAGTCCATTGAACCTTTGCGAAGCGGCAAATCACCTTCAAAAGGAAATTTTAACATCATTGCATAGCATCCTTCATATAAAATGCCCACTATGCGTTGACCAGTGGCGGATCCAGGGGGAGGGTAGGAGGGCTCCAGCCCCCCCCCACCCCGAAATGTTCAAGCCCCTATAGTTAATACATAGGCGAGGGGCTGCCCGAGGTAAGTACTGGCGGGTGAGGCTCGAGCTCCTATCCCCCCCCCAATGAATTCCTGGATCCGCTACTGGCGTTGACTCAGAATGTGACTACTCGCGAATCAGCGGCCTCAGCAGCCCGCACAGTGCACATGACCAGACCCAAGCGACACACGTTCTGAGTCCTCAGTCAGTGACGAGGGCCACCACAGGTCGAAGCAAGGTCGGAACAGAGGCCGACTTCCGGCGCCCGCCGACGGGCTGGGCCAACATTCCCGCCCCAGGCACTACAACCGGACGTGGTGTGGCACTCATGCGTGACTGGTGACGCCCCTGCGCAGGGGTGCGTCCAGGTGCACGGCCGGGGAGGCGCCGGTCAGTGGTACGCTCTTGTCTGCCTCCCTCGGATAATGGAAGCCTCTTGGGTTAAGCGTCTCCGGAGTGAATCGGAAAGAAGCGCAAGTGAAGAGTTGTCGATGGAACCGGACAGTCTGAGCTGTACTGTGATTTGACTGGTTCGCTTCACACCAGGCTGGGTGCGGTGGGCCATTGCACCTATACCGGCGCACTATGCCGCCGATGCATACATCTGTGGAATAGATCACAATGGAGCAGCCGGTGCCACAGCTCACGTACGATTCCGACGCCCCGTGGGCGGTGACAGTGTCGGGGAGGAGCTCGGCGGCTGAGGAACGACTGTGCACGTGCTCAAGGCTCGTTGATTTGATTACTCGTTGATTTGATTTCTCGTTGATTTGATTCAAGTGACGGGAGCGGCGTCTAATCATCGTCTGAGATTTACTTACCTACATCAGGTGGCGGGAGTTAGGGGTAGCTTTGTGCTCAATGACCTATGTGAAATTTATTAAAAATAGCAGGAGCCGGACCAGTAGAGCAGAGATGACCTTTGTCCGCGCTACCGAGAGGTTAGAATCCTGTCTGTGAGGCCAGCTCCGAGAATAAGCTTTCAAATTCAAAAGGAGGCCCTCACAAGTCAATCAGCTCAAGCGAACCGTGTTAGCGTCCAGTGAAAAAGTCAGAAGGCGCACAAGTTTCGGACAAGTTGTCTGGACTTGATCTGTTTTGAACATGACTTCACTCATCTTTGTTTCAGCCGTGTGCGGTGGAGGTGGGAATCGGACCCAACTTCAGCACCCCTCGGACGGACATGCTGGACCACAAGACGGCTAAACACTCCAAGGTTAGTGCTCGCCTCAGCTAGTTCAGAGGCGAGTTTGAACAGGGTAGTCAATAGAGATCAAAACTGCCGAAATTGTCGAGAAAAAAAAACAGCTGCGAAAAAATTGTCCAGTTTCAGGATGACCGGTTAACCATATTATTCTTATCAACCTTAACTACTGCCCTTAATCACACTTTCTCAAAAGCATGCCAGCATAGCTGCTACTGGCGGCGTAACTGGAGAGGGAGGGGGCACCCCCTCCCAGGATTTAAGGGAATGCCCCGCACCGGGGCACCCCTTAAATCATAAATTTTAACACTAACCCTATGGGATTGACTGATTGACTGGAAAGAAATGGGTTGAAGAGCCCATGGCGCCCCTTAAATTCGGACGTTCCACCATCACTGATAACTGGACATGACGGAAGTAGTCTCTCTCTCTCCCTCTCCCTCCCCCTCTCTCTCTCTCTCTCTCTCTCGCTCTCTCTCTCTCTCTTACCACGCACAGTAGCGGAAACTATATCGAGCGGATGCGACTCTGAGGTTGTTTGGTAGCTAGGCGAGCAGCCAGGAAGCAGCACTAACAACCCGCCGGCGCCCGGAGGAGCCCGCTGAAGCGTTCACAGGTGTGCCGATCCGCGACCGGTGAGACCGCAAACTATGCACGACACGGAGAAAGTAACTGTAACTGCATTCATTCAGAGACGAAACGGCGGATGCCGAATCATTCTCTGTAACTGCATACGGGGGCGAAGCGGCGAATGCCTACTCATTCTGGTAACTCGATCACAGCTGCTGGAGGAAGAGCACACTGTGGGCATAAAATACTCTTAGCGGGCATTACTGTTTGGCCCCTCCATGTGGAAAGCGGCCTTATGTTATATGTAGACGCGAGACGGACCCATTTGGCCAAACTATCCAAAAGATAGTTTGGCCCCCTCCAGCGCTTTGGCGGGGGTGCACCAGATCCTAAGGCATCTCAACTCAACATCCTCAGGCATTCCAGACTTTTCGGCCCTAACCCTTTGGCAGCACAACAAGTTCAAACCGACCTTGTCTTTCTTAAATAAATCTCCTTAAAAATCTCCTCGGCTACTTTGCTGCACTGTTTCAGTCTACTAGTAGGAGCATGCCTCCCACCAGGACCAAGACACTTGGACCCTGCCGCTTGTCGCCGGGAGCCACGGTCCCGTTCACACCGTCGGATCGGGACTCCAGTATCGCTTACTGAAAACAACCAGCAAGTTTCTGGCCTGGACGAACTCTGAGTGCTTTATATAGGCAGATCTACGATTGTCAATCGGACGGGGGGGTCAGGGCCATGCTCAGGGGGCGCCACTTTTGGACGGCAAAACCCGTCACGTGGGCGCCAGCCTGAACTGACTGTGGTGAGTGTATTCACCTACAGCTACTGCAATGAGCTTACTTCCCACGTGGACCCAGAGTCTAACCTGAACTTAACAGCCGCCTCGAAAAGCTCAGGCAGCAAACCAACACCAGAGTTGGAAACATTTATGAATGTCTGCGCTGAGGTGAGAAAATGCACCAAACCATGGCTCACATACTGCAAGGACGCGTGCCGTGCTTTTGACATCGATGACCCATGCCCTCTTGACCGGCAGGCGGTGAACTTTGAAGAGGTTGACAGCAGGCTGGACGGCCGTAAGAAGTACCTGACGGCCAAGTACGGCGCCCACCAGATGGCGCTCATCAGGAAGCGGCTCAGCGTGGAGATGTGGCTGCTGGACGAGCTGGCCAAGCTGTACGCCACCTTGCCGGTGAGCCAGCTGGCCGCACGCCGCCCGGCTGTTCAGCTGGGTGCTGCGTACCCTCCGATAGTCTGATTGAAATAATGTTAACCTGTTATGTAAGAAAATGGGACGTCTCAAACGACCAGGTATTCGCAGAAGATTCCGGAGAACAACAAACCGAAGTCGTGGATGTTGACAAATCTTGATTTAAAATTTATTCTCGTTTTTTTCAGTAGTCTGTGCATTCCCACGGCAGATAGTCCCTGTTGATCCATCTGCTAATGAGGCTGCACGTTACATGGTACATACATGTTAAGGGCCCACTTCTGCTGATCCGGGCAGAGCAGTAGCGGACCGCGCGAGGACGCGGGTAGCTCGCGTTAGTTGGCAAAGCGGGAACCAGTGTATCGCATACTTCGACCCCACCCCTGTGTGATGGGTGCATTCACCTATAGAGGGCTTCCTTCCCATCTGACACCGTCCTCCGAGGCATCACGGCCCTGACCATGCCTGCCGCCGTCTCCAAGGCATTGACCATGTCCGCCACTGTCTCCAAGGCATCGTCCCACCTGACCATGTTCACCACTGTCTCCAAGGCATCGTCTCACTTGACCCTGTCTGCCACTGTCTCCAAGGCATCGTGTCACCTGACCCCTGTCCGCCAATGTATCCAAGGCATTGTCTCACCTGACCCCTGTCTGCCACTGTCTCCAAGGTATCGTCTTACCAGACAATGTCCACCACTGTCCCCAAGGCATCGTCTCACCTGACCCCTGTCTGCCACTGTCTCTAATGTATCGTCTCACCCAGGGGTGTAGCCAGGATTTCGCTCATGGGGGAGGCGGCGCCTCGAAAAGGGGCCCTGCAACAGCGCCGAAAGGGCCCTGATGGGTAAAAAGGGCCCTGCTTGTTACAGAATAGAGTGCTGAAGAGGACTTATGAGGGCCCTGTCTGGTACGAAATTTCAAATTTGGCCACAGAGCATAGCGTGGGTGAGCCGCGCTTCGCGCGGCCCGTGCCCTCAGGGGCCCTTCGGGCCCCTCAGGGGGAGGAGGAGGCTGTCCCTGCCCCCCCCCTTGGCTACGCCCCTGGTCTCACCTGACCCCTGTCTCCCACTGTCTCTAATGTATCGTCTCACCTGACCTCTGTCTGCCACTGTCTCTAATGTATCGTCTCACCTGACCCCTGCCTGCCACTGTCTCTAATGTATCGTCTCACCTGACCCCTGTCTCCCACTGTCTCTAATGTATCGTCTCACCTGACCCCTGTCTCCCACTGTCTCTAATGTATCGTCTCACCTGACCCCTGTCTCCCACTGTCTCTAATGTATCGTCTCACCTGACCCCTGCCTGCCACCCAGTATGCAAAGTATGGCATTTTCGACGACATCTCGTCGGTGCGAGTGCCCTTGGAAACAGGAGCGAGTGGTGCGAATTTTATCAACCTGGTGCGAATTTAAGAGACTGGTGCGAGAAAGCTGACACTGAAAACCAAACAAATAATGGGTAAATGTCACATAAGACACAGGAGGCGGCCTTATAAAAAGTCCTCAACTAACTAATAAGAGAGGTAGCATTGCAGCATGTGGGTAGGCATGGGTGCGTTTTTCTCCCTGGTATATGGCAGATTGGTGCGAATTTTTGGTGGCTGGCGGTGCGAGAATTTTAGATGGCTGGTGCGACTCGTCTGGCCTGCTGCCATACTTTGCAGACTGGCCTGCCACTGTCTCTAATGTATCGTCTCACCTGACCCCTGTCTCCCACTGTCTGCCGCCTTAGTCTGCCCTTAAACACAGCCTGGCCTTCTCCCAGGGTGGCAGTTCGGCGCCACAGCGAGAGCTGGACCTCGACGAGCTGCTGGACATCGACGAGCCGGTGCGCCGGCGTGCCTTCCTCCGTCGCTTCCTCGGCGACGCCAGCGCCGCCAACCGGACGCAGACCGAGGTCAGCGCCGCCTGTGTGTGACGACGTGACTCTGAAGTACACCACCGCGCCGGGCACTGGAGATGGTTTGTTCAGAACGTACCACTTGGGCATTGCGTATTGAACAAACCATCTCGAGTGTTACGGAAATTAAATACCATACGGAATTTCTTTTTAATTACATGCAGGACAAAACAAGCTTGTGCATAGGCGGATGCAGGATCTCCCACCGGGATGGGGGCACAAGGTCGGGGGCACCATCCGAACCAGGCGGCGCCACTTTTGCGCGGTAAAGGCAGTTGATGGGCGCAGAATCCCCAGGTGGGCGCAGAATCCTATCATGGGGGCGCCAGTACTAGCATCCAGAGGAGAGGGCACCATCGATCCTTCAGGGGGCGCCGTGACCATTTCAGGAGACAAGGAGGGCCGCTGGGGGAAAAGTGCCCTGACTTGCCCCCTTGATCCGCCCATGAGCTTGTGCAAGCACTATCACAATGATCTTGCCAGGGTAGTCAGAAATATAATATCAATGCCCAAGAAGAAATGACATCGTGCGCGAGAGACTCACGGGAACAGTCACCTGTGGGGACTACACAAATCCTAGTTTCTTATCCGCCTCTACCTTTTTTATATCTAACATATCTTTTCGATGGCCTAATGAGACGGGGTTTACAAATCTTTCAAATCTTCGAACAAAGATTTGATGACATATGCCACATCAACTCAACACAACAGCGAACTGATATTGAGACCCAATCTTCATTTGACCTACTCGTCACAATGAAATGCCGATACGTCTAAATCCTCTGTAGATAGCGGCAAATATACATACGTTGGCAGTTTGCCATACTACCGTGTGTACATGCATGCCTGAGCATTACCGAGCAGCTCTCCACCGGTAAACCTCAGACTGAGACCGTGCCCGTCACATCTACTCCACGATTCGTGCGGTGACACGCTTCTGACCGGAGTCACCAGAGGGCAGCGTGAGGGGTCTCAATTGGTGAACTCAGAGGCACTCCTAGTGGTTCACCAAATGAGCCATTCATCGACGACGAAAGCGGGGGATGGGAAACGCATCCTCCCAACTCGCGAATCAGTGGAGGACACCCCCCCCCAGAAAACAGTGGAACTCGGTTTGGGTTTTTCCATTTCCTCCATATTACCTATATTACCTGTGTGGAGACAAATAAGTGGGTTGGGAAAGTGCATCGTCGGTAGCGCTTTCAGAAACTGAACATATGATAAAAATTCGCCTCTCATCCCCTCCCCAGTGACCACCAGTTCGGGGTCCCTCCCCTTGTAAAACTTCCATGCTGATGCCCCTGGAGCTACTCCCGAGGCACCCGTGGTAACCCTGACGAAAGCGAGCTAAATCTTGTAAGCATATGAGCCTCACTTCTGTCCCAAAATTTTCCGAATGTTTCCGTCAGAGGCGGATCAAACATTTTTAAGACGGAGCGGCGGCTGACATCAGGAAAGCAGTCATCAATGATCACCCAACATTAGAACCAATAAAAATATCGCCTGTTGGAAGGCCTACCGAGATACTCGCGCTGCGAGACCCAGCGTCTGACATTCACTGCAGTCCTGCAGACGGTCACGACATTCACTGGGACCCCGCAGACGGTCAACGTCACTTGGGCCCCGCAGACGGTCACGACATTCACTGGGACCCCGCAAACGGTCAAGGCATTCACTGGGACCCCGCAAACGGTAAAATGATTCACTTGGGCCCCAAAGACGATCAGGGAATTCACTGCGGCCCCGCAAACGGTCACACCATTCACTGGGGCCCCACATACTACAAACGGGGTCTGTCATATCGGCTGAGCGTGAGAAGACATCCAAACGAGATGATTGGATTGATTGCTATGAAGTGGGGCCGTTCCCAAAGATTGCGCTAGACTTTTGCCTGACGACATGAATCGCTAACGTGTGGCGGAGGGCGCTGACCTGCCTCCTCTCGTGAAAGAGCTGTCCTCACTCCCTATCTATCCACCTTTAGCAACTTTCAAGTGACGACAAGCGCGTCGAAGTTTTTATGGTTGGATTTTGTTCAGCTGGTCCCAGAAGCACGGGTTTGAAATCTAGGTAGATTACGTTTAATCGATTTCTATTGGTTTGATGTTTATAGAAGGTTTATCAATGTTTATATAAACAAGTTAATTATTGATATTCATCTTCGTCGTTCAGTAACCTATTGTTATGCTTTAGAACGTTAAGGTCCGCGTCCACGATTGCGTAGCTGATGCAACCTTTAAAGAATATTTCAACACCATTTGAACATCTCGTTGCGGGTGTCCGGACACCCCCAATAGAGGAACCAATCCACACCACTGCGCCTTTCACTCATATTTTTTAGATGGACAGTTTTGCTTTTAAGGGACAGTTTCGCTGACAATAGGGGAGTCTGGCAATTTTCTGACGAAGGGAGAAGGTTTCAGCCATTTTCTGACGATTGCTGTCAAACGGGGGGGCAAACAACCCCAATTTGGCTGACGAAATATGCGAACATCCCCTTATTGGCGCCACATGTTGCTCACAATGCACCAAATAACATAGGCAGATCCAGGATTGCCGATCGGAAGGAGGAGGGGGCACTATCCGGACCTGGGGTCACCAAATCCTATCGCGGGGGGGGGTGAAGGCGCCGAGGGTCGATCAGGATGCAAGTGCCCCCTTGCCCCCCTGAATTTACCCATGCAAAATAATCAATCAAATAGGTGAACAGCCAAAAGACTCTGTGATTTTAATACTGCGATAGGTCGTTATGTTTCGGAACACAACAAATATACGCAATCCCGAGATTTTTATTTCATTCGTGTTATTTGCAAAACTACCGAATCAAAACAACCAAATAATGCAAAGTAGGAATATGAAATAAAGGGAAGAGTTTTGTGGGAATGATGCTTTGAAAAAGTTGGTGGTCTCCAAATCCTGTCTATCAAGTATTAGTCACTTATGGATCCAGGCGTAGAGCGATCCAGAGGGCAGGTGCCCCCGCCCCGCCCCCCACCGAACCTTAGTAGCCTCCACACACCCTTAAACGCTACTTTTACCACCAGTCCCGTTCAACTTCCCCAGCTGGCTTGTTGGGGATTAGCTCAGCTGGTTCGGATCAGGCCGGGTGCGGGGGCGGCAGTATTAGGGGATACAAAACTACCCTGCGAGTTCACGTTCCAGTTCACAACATCCAACTCACTCCATAATACACTCGGTTGTCCGTCATGTGCAAGCGAGGTCTCCAGTGCCAGTCCAATATAGCCAAAGATCCTTGATTAGATAATGAGATCACGTACCATGTCTAACGTTACTTTCAATCTCAAGACCCGGTTAGGGGCTTAACCAGCTCATGCCAAAGACCAGACTATGACAGACGTACGGAGAAAATGACGCAGGGACGCAACCTAATTTTGTGCAGATTACAAGAGGCTTAAGATTTTTACATAATATTTTGGCGAATAATAAATTCGGCACAAGTTAAAGACTCCAGGGCTAAGTCGGATTTCGACTCGCGTTATCGGACATACACAGATTTCACCTAAAGCTCCGGCTATGGAGTAAAATAGAGGAGAATCTATCTTAGCTAGTATGGATCTTTACGAGGCGACAAACGGTAAAGATTTTTCATTTATGACCTTGACCCTAAAGACGCTTAAATCATACAGAGCCAGGGGAAAATGGGGTCCCCTCGATCGAGTGTGTGCCCCTGCACTGCAGACTGGCAACCAGGCACCTGAAATGTCACTCTTCATACCCCTCCCCTCTCCCACAGGGCGCGTTTTTTTAGAATAGCGACGAGCCCACGACTCAATTCGGCACTCTATTTAAAGTTTGGCTCCAACACTAGAGCCGTTTCTCCCCAATATATCACCAGCACGAAGCGCCCCTCTGGTTCTCCAAATGGTGCCTCCTGTCAATGTATCCTATGTATCTGCTCCCACGGAGGTTCTGGACGCCTCGGCTAATCCATGATTTTCAATCGGGGGGGGTACTGGAGCAGGGGGTGCATTCGGACCAAATGGCGCCACTTTTGGGGGTCACGGCTTATTGGGGGGAGAGGGGAGTTGACAAACTAAACCACGAGGGCACAGCCATACTTGCATCCTGAAGGTTGGGAAGTAGCGTTTAAGGGGGTGTTAAGGCTACTAAGGTTCGGTGGGGGGCGGTGCGGGGGCACCTGCCCTCTGGATCGCTCTACGCCTGGATCCATAAGTGACTAATACTTGATAGACAGGATTTGGAGACCACCAACTTCTTCAAAGCATCATTCTCACAAAACTCTTCCCTTTATTTCATATTCCTACTTTGCATTATTTGGAGAAATAAATAAATTATCAGCGCACGTATTATTTCCTTTTAAATCTGCCTCACCGTTAGGAGCTTATGAAGTTGAAAACATTTGCTTTCTAACGCTTTTATGCGAGCTCCGTGCGTGCCAATTTAGCGGGGCCAAACGTACCCGTTGTTGTCTTCCTGCCCTGGGCGGAAGACAGGACCGTTGTTGTCTGTGCCATGCGGCGCATGACACAGGTGTTGCTGGTCGCTCGTGGTACGGTGGCCAGCAGCATCTCAGCTGCCATTTACCACCAGTCCTGTTCAACTTCCCCAGCTGGCTTGTTGGGGATTAGCTCAGCTGGTTCGGATCAGGCCGGGTGCGGGGGCGGCAGTATTAGGGGATGACAAAATAACAGAGTTGGCTGTGGTGACATCACGGTGGAAGCGAACTGAAGTCATCAGGACTCTGGATCAATATCTTTTTTGGGTTGAGCATGAAAAATATCAAGAACGTTTGCAGGCCATACTTTTAGACTGCACAGGCAAAGAAGCAATATTAGGCAGAGCAGAACATGGTACTCGGGCTACCTGATACATGGACCACAGGCTGTGTGTCTGCATTCTAGCCGTCGGTAAAATTCAAAACTGGTAATTGGAAGGTATTGAGTTGGTCCGGAGGCTCGTAATCTCCGACAATGGGTCGGTGCCAAGAGGCCGTGATGCTGACGCGGGGCCGTGTCAGAACACGAGACGGCGGCGACCAAGGTTGTTCGAATATTCATGGCCGTGACACATCCCGAAAACGGCAAAAAGCCGACCAGAAGGATGAGACTGAAGCATGCCTGAGGGGAATTCCGCAGTGGAGCCCACTCTCTTCTCCACGACATCCATTAATTTGGATGGACATTCGGGAGAGGGTTTCAAGGTTTCAGTCAAAAGGAGCTAAGAAAATGGACGAGGTGACGGCCGCGGTTGCTGAAAAACAATCTGGTCAAAACGGCTTCAACGAGGGTACGGAACGGACAAGGACGGATCCAGGGTGCACATTTTTTGGGGTCATTTGCCCCCAAAATCCTATTTTTGCACTTGTTCAGAAATATTATTGTTTTCAGCGATTTTAGGCTCTGTTGCCCCCCAAATCACTGGCCTAGATCCGATACTGCGCACCTGAAAATTCAGGGTGCATATTCCGAGCATAATACAGCACGTTCGGTGGCATTTATATGAGCACTTCATGGCAACAAAGCGCACATGTTCACTAGTCTGAACCGGAGCCAAAGAAACATACCTTTCATAGCCATTCACAGACTCCAAAACCAACAAGCTTTTTTGTTCGGGTGGTCCTAGTTTAGTTACTGATCTTGCGGAAATGACCTAAACTATACAACTATGTGACGTAATACGATAATGTAAGGCAACAGTCTGCAAAGCCATTTGAAATTCCAAAAACACAGCCAAACTCACCCCAGTATCAAACAATTAAAACATCGTCAAAGCCGGGACTGGTCATACAGTTGCAACCGATAGAAGATACATACATTTCCCGGTAAGCCACCACTTGCGGAAATTTTTCATCTCGGTTCCTCCCCCGTGTCATTCTATGGTAAACTTATCTTTATCACGTGCGATTAATCCATGAGCACAGCAAGCACACTGTTGACTGGAACAGACTGTGCACCTAACAGTCCGAAGAGGAAAAACATCAATGCCCAAAAAGGATAAAGCCGGAACAATTGACGCCAACGTGATGTTTTACCCAGATGTTTTATCCCTTGCCCGGTGGCGGTACGAGCCACCTGCCCGGTGGGGGGCTAAAAGACCCCCGATCTCAAAAACTAAGAGACTAGAAAAACCAAAAGGCAATCGAAAGCTCTTCGAAAATGATATCGAAAATACCGGTCATTTTCTTGTCAGGTCAATATCAAGGTCACCAGAGGTCAAAATAGGTCAAAATCCTAATATGAGGTGTACTAAGAAAACCTCATATATCTCAGAAACCAAATAGCAGAAACATTTTCTAACACCATTCGAAAGTCTAGATGCGCTTTCATACAGTGACATTCATTTTCGTGTCAGGTCAAAGCCTAGGGAGCTACAGGTCACAAATATTGGCATATTCTTCGGAATGTCATAGCCACCCATGCATAAGGGCGTTTACTTTTTCGCTAATAGCTTCCAAACCAAACAAGATACAGCCATAGTTATGCACCATTGCAATCCTCCGTCAATACGAATCGAATGATATATGATATTGCTATGCCAGGTAAAATTTAAGAATTTGACCTGACCCAGGTCAACGGTCTGACCCAACTTGACCTGGTATAGTCAGATGTATATCATTTGACTTCCAGTGACTATACAAACACTTTGGTGACAAAATAAAAGCTCTATCTTATTTTATTCAAAATTTATAGAGAATAACACCAAAAATTCTATTGACCTAAGGTGACCTTTAAGGTCACAAGTCAAAAATTTGGCATCAGCCAGAAATGGGCTAAGAGCAAGTCGCAACCGATGTTGTGATTCCATCCACACTTACTGAAAAAGCTCATTCGGATTTTCCCCATGTATTGACAATGGGAGGTCATCCTCGCACATGACCTTAGGTCACCAATATCAAAAACCCCGGAACAAATGTTGTAGCTCCCGGGCCCAATACGTGGTAGAGTTTCAACTGATCGACGACCCTTCTTTAGTTATGCGGTCCTAAGTATTTTTAGGTGAGGTCACTTCACCTGGCTGTGACCGACCTGATATGACCTACCAAAATTTTCAGGAAGATGTAAAAATGATGAAGGAACAGCTAGACTAAGTTTGGCGGCGCTGCGCCCGTCGTTTTTGGTCGCTTGAAAAACCCGAGGGGGTCTAAAAACCCCCACCCGGGCGAAGGTTATGTTTTAGCTTTTAGAGCTCGTAGATTTCTGTTAGAGGCGCCACTATCAAACGTTTCGAAACCGCTACCACTGTTTCCACTAGATTGGTTAGTTGAAACCGCTTCCCCTTCTAGCGCTGCTTTTTCAAAATCGCAAAACCACCACCCGCTTCTTCCCTTCTGCTACCTTCTATTATAAAGCGCAACAAAAATGCTACCCAAAAGGGGCTTTCCATTGTTTTTTTCCTCATCAATTTGAAGTAAAACTACTGCTTATCTGTAAATTAAATAAAAACGACATTTTTTGTAAGATATGCAAAACTACATTTTCTGGTAAGATATGCAAACAAAAACAAACCACGAAAATATTTCATCAATCACCTTTCGTTTTCTGTTGGAGAAACACGTTTCTTTCCATTTCAATTTCCTTTTTGGGAGTGGCTACCCTCTTAAAAAGTTTTCGGCAGCGGTAAAGCTTTTGAACTATTTGGAGTCCGCTACCAGCTACTTTTTGGTTATGGAAATCGCTGCCACTACTGCGCTACTATTTACAGTTTTGCAAATACTTTGCTGCCATTCCCTCCGAAGCTATCGAACTTAATACAACTTACCTGTGTATTTCCAATGGAGAGGTCACGGCCCCTGCCTGACTCCAGGTCATCGATATACAAAATCCTGTTAGCACAAGTTGTTTTTTTTGGTGACGCCAATCTTATATCAGCATGTTAAGTCTGCTCTTACTGCTGCATCTCTAAATATTTTTGGAGGAGAGGTCACTTGACCTGAATTATTTAAGTGACTTGAGATGATCTGGGTCTGACATTTTTTTACGAGTTACGAAAAAGTGCAAGCACCACCTATATCAGGTACGGCATCGCTGCGCGCAAGCGTTTTTATCCATTTATGAGAAACCCTACGGGGAGAGGAGGAGGTACCATCTCCTCTACTAAGCCAACCTTTAAAAAGTACAAACGTAGTTTGTCCCCCGTACCCAAAGCGTCGAGTGTGTGTCCAAATTAAAATGCACAGTAAACAAATGCACGTTTGCACAGTATGCACAGTTTGCAACTAAAAATACATTGTTCAGAACGTAAAAATGAAGGTACTTGCAGCGTTATTTCCTTCCGAGAAATATTCATTTATTACAACATTTTGCCGATTTGAAACTTCTTCTGGTGCAGGTCGTACTTTAATAAGTCTGAAATCACGAGGGCTCTGATTTTGTCTTTTTGGCATGCAAGAGTAAAAACCTTATCTTTACCCATTATTTGTTCATTTTTATTGTATTACTGATTAAATACCTTGTCTTGATAAGGGTAGTCATTCCTCTACGGAACCCCTGCGAAAAAGCACTTTACGAAAATTCAAGGACACTCAAATCTTCGGAGCGAAAAATTGGTGCACGATAAGCTCCGCCACGCAGCCGATTCTGTGATTGTATTAAGCGTTCGCTCGTTCAGCGCATCAGTGTTTCTTCACGTGACTGAAACATGTGCAATCGATCGGGCCATGTCGTGCACTATCACTCGATCCATGGCGTGCAGGTGCGGGAAGAGCCGATGGCGATTTTTGGGCTTAACAGATCCGAGTGCCCTTGAATCAGCGCACAGCTTACTTTTCACCAACGACCCTGTTTGAAACGATCGATTATCACACGGGGGAAATAAACGAAGCATATTGATACAAACCTTTCTTAGAATCTTCATGAAGGCAATTGACGATCAGAAAAATGTTGGACCACAGTGTGAGCCGAATATATAATCATAGCGTGCCCGAATATATAATCAATGTGCGTGTGCAATATTGTGCATCCAGGATTCGAGAAAGGCCAATTTGTAACACATCTTATTACAATCACGCTCCTCGATGCCGTACTCCGAAAAATATCTACTTAGGTTTTCTAGTTAGGAGCCGTTTATAAATGACGTCACTTTTTTGGAAGATTTTTCAACGCCCTTCCCCGCGTTGACACGTCACTTTTGAGGGAAGCCCCCCATTTCATCCTGTCATTTTCCGGGGACCTCCAATGTCATGCGTTACTTGCCGGCAAACCCCTCGCATTTACACGCGCAATGGTGAGGGGTCTGGCATCAACGCGCAGTGGAGGGGGAAGCCTTAAAGTGCCCTGCTAAGATCTCGAAAACTAAGAGGGCTAGAAAAACGTCCGCTCGGGGGTATGTGCGGGCGACAGAAATCTAAGTTATAACCAAGTTTCTTTGACCTAGGTCAACATCTCCAAGGCCAAACGAGGTCGTAAAGGTCACATATGGACCGTGCTGGAGACCTATTGGGAATGCCGTGATTATGCGGGAAAAGCCCGGAATACACTGAAAGCGGACAAAGATTATAGAGGGGAGAACCTAAACAATGCTCTCTGAAATTTTGAGGTCAAGGTCGTTCAAGGTCCTTGACCTTTGACATAATGTAAAAATGTGACAGTGTGTGACATATCCCCAGTAATGTACAATACAAATGGCAGCATTTGGGCGGGAAATGAGGGTGTAATTTTGAAAAATATTATTTACCTTGAGCTGTGACCTTGACCTTGACACTGAGTGGCTTTGACTAGAATTCATACCATAGCATACGCCATACTAAATAATGTCATCTGACCGGAACTCTGGAGTCAATGCACTTGACCGTCATGTGGGGTGACCTGGACTTATTATCCCGATTATATGGCGTTATTACGTCACCACTCGATCTACAGTGCATGCGAACTGGTACGATCGCACGAATCCAACGGTCTCAAAATATAGTTCAATAATATATAGACTTGAATGATATATACTGAAAATATAAACTTTGAAAGTCTTAAGTAAACAGTTATTGACCGATTTTCAAAATTCTTTCACCAATCGAGGCGTTCATGTATTCTGTCAAATGCAGCCACATGGCGTTTCCCGGCTGCGAACGGTTCTCCGCCCACCTCGGAAAACAGGTGGGGGGACACTTCAGGACCCACTCCACTGAGCGTGTTAAAGGCATTCATCTCCGCTTGCTCTGACGTTGCAGGCACGAAGCGAGGTCGAAGATCAAACGTGATGTTTCCGCTGGGGCCCAGTCCTAATGTTGGGCAGCTCCACCTTCCCCGTCAAACCGAAAGGCTCAATACTTAATAGTAAAAGACCAACGATAAAAATATCAACGGCAGCCACCAGTGTTATGGTAAGTCACTTTTCGGCCAGACCCCCCCTCCCCCATTACCGCACAATTGATCGTTACTCTTCGGCCAACACCCTGCCTCCCCTCGACGAGTGATGTCCTTTATAAACAGCCACTTACTATATATGGCACGTCACTTTTCGGTCGACCCCTCCCTCCTCTCGGCGAGTGATGTCCTTTATAAACAGCTCCTTACTAAATATGACACGTCACTTTAAGTTTGACCCCCTCCCTCCTCTCGACGAGTGATGTCCTTTATAAACTGAATATGGCACATCACTTTTCGGCCGACCCCTCCCTCCCCGGCGAGTGATGTACTTTATGAACAGCCCCTTACTGAATATGGCGCGTCACTTTTCGGCCGACCCCTCCCTCCCCGGCGAGGGATGTACTTCATGAACAGCCTCTTACCGAAGACAAAGTTGCCATTCTGGAACCAACCTGTCTTCAGACTGGTATCATTGCTGCACTGCTCCTGCACTGAAAGGTTGGCTGTTTATCACACCAACTGAAACTGACAAAACAAACAGTAAGGGGAGTGCAGAAACCCGGCCCTTCCAAGGACAATGGCCCAGTTGAAAGCATACATCAGTAGGATCGCTGGCCGCTACGGACTTAGAACATACCAAGTTATGCCCCAGAAGATAATGTCTACATGTAGTGGCGGATACAAGGGGGGGCTAGAGGGCTGAAACTACCTCCCCCAATGTCCGAGTGTATATCGTTAATACATAGGCGGAGGCTGATCCGAGGCAATGGCGGGGAGGCTCGAGCCCCTCCTCCCGAAATGGGATCCTGGATCCGCCACTGTCTTCATGCAGTGTATTGACACCGTGTTACGGCGCGTGTATGACACCACTAACCAGCCCGGGGGCGCCGCTGACACGGTTATTGTGTGCTCGCCAGGCCTTCATTGAAGAGCTGCTGACGCAGGCCGACAAGCTGTGAGCCGACATCGCTGCTTGCCGACGGCAGCGCCTGCCTCAGGCTGTCCCACCGACAGCACCGGTCGCCGAAGACACCGGACACCACCACCCTCCCGACCGGGCCCATAACGCTAGTGTATACTCAAGGGTGGCCGGTGGCAAACGGAGTGGCTTCTAAATGAGCGACTGTCGGCCGTTGCTAGGTGAGGGGTTAGGTCGGCGGATGTGCCAGCTAACTCTTGTACAGACGACCTCGTAGCCACACGCTGGCATCAGTCAGTCCAAGGTTGGAAGGTGTCGCGCGAAAGCACGGCAGGATTCATCTTATCTTCACACCCAATCAACGGCACACATCTTCCGGACGCGCGGCTTTGACTCAGCATTTAGACGAACACTGTTCAAAAGTACATCGGAGAGTAGCGATTCTCACACGCCCTCCGTGTCGACAGTGCAGAAAAGCGATCCGATCCCGAGGACAATAAAGTTCCCCCACCGGTGTAAAGATCGCAAAAAATCGCGCACAGCAACAAAAATGTGCATTCGATGAAGATATAAGCATCAGATAAGCAATAAGAAAAAAGATAAGCATCGGTAACGGAGGTCGACGATACGTAAACCCCGAAAATCGACAGCAGTGCAACGATCTCCAGGGTCGGCGGCGAGAGCGGCGGAGGACCCGATGGCGATCTAGACACGACTCTGCCGTCTGGACGGCGGCGTTGTCGGCGTAGGACTCAGCGTCTGCGGCAGCCTCTGGGCACGACCTAACGGTGCTGTAGGACTTTTGGCTGCTCATGGTGCACGCTGCGATTGGGAGCATTGTACTACCCGCGAGTACAAGGAGCGTGTGAACGGAGGGGCGGACGGGCAGTGAAAATAGAAACTGGGGGATGCCCCGGCAGAGTTGTCGCAGTGAAACTCTGGTTTCAGCGTGTGATGAGGAGATGCGTGATGACAAGTAGAACGGTTTCAGATCTCTCACAAATTAGATGGGGCAGAAGTTCACTATAGGGATTTCAAAACCCTACTTATCTAATTCCTCGCTGACCCAAGGCTACTACCCACTCGCAGGGCGGCCTACAATCGTCAACCGCGCGAGGTCAGTCTCGTAACACGCACAAAAGCGACGAGACGGGCCTGAAAACGGCGCTCGGACGCGAGTGTGCAGAATTCAACGCGACACCTAAACAACGGAGAGCGGCCCAGCAGACCGAGGGAGGAGGCCGTGATGCGCAGTGGTGGAGCGGCACGGCTCGGCTCCTCACTGCCTTCGACAGGCGCAGATAACGGCGCGGAAGCGGCGGCTGTGCGCGGGGCGACACATCACTTAGGGCTCCGAGTGACGACATGCCGCACCGCGCCGCATCTCCTGTTTAGTGTTAGCGTGCGGCAGGACTGGCCGTGCGGCTGGCAGTGAAGGCGTCAGGGTCAGCCCGTCAACAGCGGCAGATTGCTGCACGTCTTTGAACGAAGTGTGTGTGTCGCGTTTCAAGGTGTCAAGGTGGCTCGTTTTGTCTGAATGCGGTGCATTGTCGGTTGCAATTCCCCTGCATCATCAGCCAGCTCTGGGCCGTTAAAGCTGGAGCGACAGCGCCGACGGGAAGAGTCCATTGTTCTCCCGCAGCTTCCAACACGGTCAAAGTCGCAAGATATTCGTCGATTTCAGCGATGTAGTGCTATAGCAAGGGATGAGTGAAAGTAAAGCCATTGCCTTGACAACTATGTAGTGTTTATTAGTGATGATTCAGATGTAAATACAAAAATGAGTAGGATGTGTACAATTTTACAAGAACGATTCGACGCGTCACCTCTCGAGCGGTACGAGTTCCTCTTTTCTCTGCCTTCGGGAAAAAGGACAAACCTGACCGCAATCAATCTCAACATCTCAATGATTCGCACGGACTCAGAAATCGATGGCATCAATCGATGACGTTTATTACGAGATGTCAAAGTTTATGGGTGGTCGGAAGCCTCCTGCGGTGTGACAGCTATCAGCTGGTTTCAAATATTTTTACAGAGGGATAGCCGATAAAAACAAAGCCTATGACAGCCTTCTGGATCACAGACATCGCCACAATTGACATTACGATAAGAAAACACATTATCTTATTCGATATCGGCCAATCTGACATTCCAGGATGGCCAAAAGAAGGACCAGACTGGACAGGGTCGGGCAACGGACGATGACAGTTATAGGCGACGCCACACGCTTCCCTCGGACCCGAGCGACTCCAGTCTGGGCAGAGACCGGTGGCTGATGATGTGCGGGTTACAGACAACAGCTAACGTATCACTCCGACCAGCGATGCTTGCAGTCCGGATTGGTGCAAACGTAGTATAGCCGCATCTCCTCCTGCAAAGGACGACAGCAAGGGTTACACAGGTAGAAGCACCGCATCTCCTCCTTCAAAGGACAGCAGCAAGGGTTACGCGGGTAGCAGTGCCACACCTCCTCCTGCCAAGGGCGGCGGTGAGGGTTAAACACGTGAAGAGCCGCATCTGCTTCAAAGGAAGGCAGCAGGTAAACAGGTAAAATATTCCGGTAAAATAATTTCAGTGACCCATACGGCTAAAAAACGGGCGAACCAGCTACAGCCAAGTGCCTTGCCCTGTTCGCGTGCGCATAGTTCTGAAGAAAGCAGGAGCAGGGGCTTTGCAGATCATTTTTGCCTTAAAGCTTAACTGCATGCACGGTGGATTTCCGTGTCAGATGCGAGGAGCAATTTCTCCGAGCGATGAGGAGGTGCCCATGGACAAGCTTCTTTCTGAAAAAAGGCGGGGCGTACATAACAAAAATAGCAACTTCCACCGCTCCGCCCCCAATCGAGTCTGATTCACCCATCAAAGCAGCAACAACCCCTCACCAAAAGGCGACAACCACTCACCAACAAACAACAACTGCTCCAAAGGCAGATCTAACACTGAGTAATATAGTCACTAACCATCCTCAAGATATCCTTTCGAGGGTGGTTGTGCAGTTCACCACTAGGTACGTGCGAATTACTAAATGCAAATAAAAAACGGAGTCTCCGAGGATTAGCTTGGAGACAAAACGCAGCCAACTGTGTGGCCATCTTGTGTGGCCATACCGATCAAACAGACATCGGAGTGTTCGGTTCTCACAGAATCCTGTTGAGCCCGCGCCCTACTTAGTATAATCACGGACATGTAAGCTCACATTTAAGCCACATTACTACAAAAAACTTGTCTTGACGTACTTACACCCGCACACAGTAAATGTCTAGGTCATCAATGCCTCGTAATAATTCGCCCACCAGGACAGGCCAAGGTCAGAGCCGAGATCCGTGCTGTAGTTAGATGTACGACAAAAGAAGGCAATTAGATCCACGGTTACTATAGATACGGTTCGGACATGACAGCCAGCTGACTGCCTTATTTGGCAGCATGTTGAGGATATGGTAGTATTGTGAAGGGTTTTGTTCAAGATACCTTTGGTTTTGCTAGCATAAGAGAGAATACAGCGTTTTGATTGTTTAGGCGAAACGTTGGAAACAGAATTCTGAAGGAATTAGCATGAAGTTCATCGTGGATTTTCCTTATTATAAAAGCACTTCAGGGACTAAAAAAGCACCCAGAAGATAGCCTGATCAATTTTACATACCTAAAAGCAAAAATATACCCTTAAGCACCACTTAAATTTTCCCACTGGCCCGTGCCCCAAACCCCTGCAAACAGTCCCATTGGAACTACATCTTAAATTTTGCTGCAAAAAAACTGTTTGAACCAGAAATGGAACCTTCAAAACCCCCCAGAATTCTAGAGAAGTATCTCATGTCCACCCCCTGATTAGACCAACCCACGTACGACACACTTTGAGGCCGTCGATGCATACGCAACGCATTTTTGTGCTATTTTTACCTTCCCCCGCCCCACGCACAGGGGCAGACGCAGACCAGTTTTTTTGGTGGGGGAGCAAACCCATGTCTGCCGCTCCCCCTCGAGGGGGACGTGCGATTTGGGTGCTCGACAGACCTAGTATAAGCTACCTCTCCAAGTACATGATCGCTCTCTGGGGGGGGGGAGGGGGAGCGAATATTTAATTGCCCGAAAGACCTAGTGTAAACACCTTTTTCCCAAATTTCTCCCCGGCCTTTGGGGGTACAAAAAGATAGTTTCACCCCGCCCCCTCCACTTCCAGCGCTATTGTGAGGCCATGGAAAGAACCCCCTTCTGCATCCGCCAATGCCCACGCAGCATTTTTTACACCCATGCCTAACGTTAGATGATAACGGTTTGGTTACCTCCCCCTTTGTGTCACGTAATTTAAAGACGGGCCCTTACCTACTTCGGTGCCAAATACTTGTCACTAAGCTCATAAAATATAAAACAATCATTGGGCTCATCACTAAGCCCAAAATGTTGACACTAAGCTCATGCAGGGGGCTCCCTGCACCAGGAAACACGCAGATCATCCTTAATGCCAACCGCTTAGGGTCAATGCATGTATGTTGAGCTGGCGGGACCCTGGATCTGAGAGAATGTTGCACTTTCAATCCACTGGGATGGGGAGCGATGAGCCTCTATAAGACTACATCCCGTGAGGTCTTTGGAAGTGGCCGGAAGCATGCCACAGACAGCACCGCCGTGCATCGCATACCTTACGTCTCATCCTTCCACAACATTAGTTTATCAGGGTCCACAGAGACCTCACCCCCCCCCCAAAACAAACTCGCTGAAGAAGGCGCAAAATGACCGTCGCAGTCGACGCACCCCTAAAACCCCAATAATGACGATGATGATATATTCACTGGTACAATGTATTTGTGCAATTTGCATGCCGAAACTAAGTGCACTGCGGAGGGCTGTAACACCACCATCCCAGTTTTATTATGCATCAGCGTCCTGCAGTCAGCTCAGCTCAATGACGTCCCCATTACATTACGTACATGAAGAAACCACAGAATTCCTGCTGGTCGGCAGAAAGCAAGCCAGAATTAGCAAGTACTAAATAACACAAATTCTCGACACATTTCAGAGAAACGCTGAGGCCTTGGGCCAGCAGTCCATCAAGGACCGGCTGCAGGCATTCGGGCCTGAACCACAACTTTGGAATGAATCAAAGCAAAACGTTCACTAGGCCATCAATCCGTTCACCCCCCTTCACACACATAGCAGCCAGGTTGGTACCGAGGATGATATTGAAGAGCTTCATCGGGTCATGTCAAATTTAAACATTTTGGCCTAGTATAAAACATCATTCGACTTGAGGAGATAAAATGACTGCAATTATGCCCGAATAATGGGTGCGAGTTTATTTAGTCCAAGGTTCGGCACGAATACGTCAAATTGTACTATATCATCACGGGAAGTTGTTTGACCTCTGCTGACCTCTACATTGCTCTGACCTGAACATGGCCAGTTCTGCTCGCACCCTTCGCGCCGTAAAATTCACATGGCGTTGCAACACATTTGAATACTTTCTCGTGGGAAATAGTTTTCGTTTCGGGGGGATCAGTTGGCTTGGACGGCCCTGGATGACATCGCTTGCTTTGAGTATCGCCTCGCGTCTAGACTGTGGCGGCAGCCAAGTCTTTCCGGTCAGCGGACGGTCTGGGAAATTCAACACAGTCCTGGAGTAGACATTCAGCAGCTGGGTCATTCCACCATAAATCGACCAAAAATTTCGAAAAATAAAACCTTTCTATTTTTTATTCTCTTCGAAATTGGTTTCAAGGGGTTTCAAAGGTGTCGAATCTAACCGTGGCGCAAACAAATTATTTGAATATTTTTATGGCAGATATAGCCTCCGGCATTTTTCGGGGGTCACCATGTAAGCATTGTTTTGAAAGCCTATAAATCTGCCATTTTTGTCATTTTTGTTCACCATTTAGTATATTTCAATTTGACTATCTTCGATTTTTATATTTCTGCAAAATTGACGTTATGACCTCGTGACCTAGTTTTTGAATGGTGACCTTGACCCGCAGTACAGTGAAATTTATGAATTCATGTGAAAGCATTTTTGCCTTTGGAAATCCTCGTTTAGGTAAAGTAATAAAAACTATGGCTTTCGCACTAAATATACTACTTCTTACTTCCGAAACATGGCACTAGGTGTCACTATGGAGCTGTACCATCGTAACTCACGGTACGGTTAATGCCAGTGACGACGGAACGTCGGAATGTAAGAGGGGCACCATGGATTTTTCAACCAATTTCTTTCCCGTCAACGCCGTAGGGGGTGTTAACCCTTACACGTACAGAGGGAGGGGTGTTGCAGCCCCCTCAGGTTTTTCAAGAATTGAAAACGACCCTCTTAAGTCAGAGTCTTGAAATGTTGTATAGCCTCTGACGCATTCATTGCGGACATCTTGCAAAAGAATTGTTCCTACCCTTCACGGTCACGGAGTTATGACCTCCAGAGTGAAGGCATGTTAGGGCCATTTGGGCGCATGTACCCGTTTTCACGTGAATGCTCCAGACTCTTATCGTTCTTTTGTATCATTTGCTCATGAACTGTCCCAGAATATGTTCTTCCAGCCTTCGAGGTTCATTTTCATCAGGGTAGACCTTTTATGACATTTTTTGACATTCAATGGCCTTTATTTGACCTTGCGTGACCTCAGTGATAACTCTGTGTCGAATAACGACTACAGATGCGTGTTTCAATTCGGTAGTTCTAAATGAGATGAACACCGATTTATTTGACTTGCGTCCGATACGGTCTTAACCTTTTTCGACCTGTGACCTTTTTTACATTCAAAGGGGGTAAGCAATAACAATTGAAGAAGCAAACTTACTTGGAGTAAATGATGCAGAATGGTTTATGAATAGTCAATTTGAATGATATGAACACTAAACTAGTTGGTTTGCATATTACATGGACTTGACTTTTTTCGAAATTTGACCTTATTTGACCTTGAAGGGTGTCTAAGCAATAACACATGATGAAGCAGGCACTTGGTGTAACTGATGCAAAATTTCTTATGAATAGTCAATTTGCACGAAAATGACACTGAACAAGACGTTTTTCTTCCAAAACGGACATGACTTTTTCAACCTTTGAACTAATTTGACTTTGAAGGGGGTTTAAGCAGTGACAGATGATAAGATGCTCACTAAATTGGCGTTAATGATTCAGAATGGCTTGTGAATAGTCCATTTAAATGATGTGGACTCTGAACTAGTTACTTTCACTTCTAGGGAGTACTTTTGAGCTCTGAACCAGTCCCATGCCATGCAATGCAACACTAAAAGTCACCAATGATTTGTTTTTAATGCCTAAAACTTCTTCGTTATAAAAGAGCTAAAACAATGAGTATGCTGAGCAAAATTCACTACGAGATTACCATAGGTCAAGTTTAAATACGTTTGAAAATGCCACAAGAGATTTCCAAAGGCTATAAAAGTCGAACTGAGGTCATAACATGTTTTAAATGCAAGCTACCTCCGGGAGAACGCGACACAAAGCTTCAAAATCCAAAAATCTTCCTTAACCCTCGCCCCACCTAGAATATTGAAATCGATGGTGCCCTAAGGTTTTTTCGGAACAACAGAAAAACAACGAGGGGAAGCACCGCGGTTGAGGTTTCTACCTCTTACCTCATTATTTTCCCATCATTCCTGAAATTTATTACCCCGGGTCACCCTAGGCAGGTCACCAGACGATGTCAACCACGGTCACCTCACTTTAACTTTTGAGCTCTACCATAGCTACATTTCTAAGCCGATCGATTTAAAACTTTCGACACTTCATGACCCCTCCGGAGTTTAAAAAAATATCTTCGGGATTTTTCGATTTGGTGACCTGAGGTCAGGTCACCAGGTAACCTCTTCCATAGAAAAACATGGGAAAAGCTGTCTTATGAGCTAAAAGTCACAAAATAATCGTAAATGCTCAATTTACTCAGACAAGCGTTCTTGGACACCCTTTCATGGATCCCAGGGGCGATATTTACCTTTGACCTATCTGAGATCATCAGAGGTCACCAGGGGTCAAAAAAGCATTTTGACGATAGCTTTTGACCTAATTAAGCTACAGCACTGAATCAAAGGTCATCGTGTATGTCTCGTCACTAGTTTTCATTTGATATACAACACGGTCACTTTCTTACCTTTCGAGACCTCAGGTCATATTAAGTCACGAGGTACCCTCTGGAGGTCAAACCACTGGCGGGAGGCCATTATGCTCCACATAGTGGAGAAAGTCCTGGCATTTTCCTATCAAACAATTTTTGCTAGATTTCAATAGCTCTAATGGCGTGAGAGCTATGCTCAGGTTTCTTAAGGATTGCATGTTTTACTGGAAATAGCCTATCGTGACATAATTTGACCTCTGGAGGTCAAAACATAGACCCGAGCGTTTAAACGTGTGGGTAAAATCTTACTGGATTCACATGAGCTTTCTAATGCCTTTTGCAGCTTTGCGCTAACTTCCATATTTTCGGAGTTACGGGGTCATTGATGCCCCCCCCAGAGGGAAGAAGGTGGCGCCGGACCCCGGTGGGGCGCGGGTTAAATGCTTCTGAAAATGATAACATAGTTCGGTGATTCAATGTGACGGGAACACACTTATTTTCAAAAGATGTACAACGATCCAAACAACCATACATGGCATTTACAACAGCTAAGTTCATACCCAGAGGGACAATAATGTGAATTCAAAATAGGGGAGGAACCCTATTCCTGTGCTTGTGTTAAATTGCTTCAACTCTAGGTTGACTGCTTGATTTTGATTCTTCAAATGTTTATATTTTAAAGTTGCAAGTCAATTAGAACATGAGTTACGATAGCATAGCTCCACAGTTACACCTAGTGTTATTATATATATATGAAGCTAAAAGTAGTATATGCATTTCGAAAGCCATTTTTTCTTTATTTGAGATGAAAGACTGCTACCATATGTCAAAATGCTTTCAAGATAATTTTTGAATTTCCCTGTACTACGGGTCAAGGTCACCGTTATAAAACTAGGTCATGAGGTCACCAAACATTTTTTGTTTAAATTTCAAGATTGAAGATAGCCAAAATGTTGCCCGTAGAATTTACATCCTAAAACTATAAAATTTTCAGAAATCACTTGAAAACTTTTGGAGCTATAGGCATTCTTATCAATGCCTGTATAATGACCTTCAGAAATTTCCGGAGGCCGTTTCTCTCAAACCGACTTTTAAATATTTTTGGGTGCCATGGGTGGATTCTACGCCCTTGTGAGTCCCCATATACCAATTTTGGAGAAAATTAAAAATAGTAGGGTTTTATGCCTTGGTCGATTTATGGTGGAATGCTGACGTCAGTTCTCTAAGGACTAAGAGAGTCCAAACAAGCATTCTGCTCCAAAGAAAAAGACATACTGAGCCCAGAGGAGGGCATTGAACCAGTCATTATTGGCATTACAGCGTCTGAAAAGCGCAGGGGACGGAGAAATTCGACGTCAAATCATCCAGATAAAGCAAAAACTAATGTTCAGCCCGAAACACGTTTTTTCTCAGATTTTGTCTTGCTATACTTCTGCCACTGCCCCAATCACCTGAAGAGGTATATTAAAAAAATTTCCATGCAAAAATAGCTTAAGGTCAGAATACAACACCTTCCCCCCAAAAAAAATGCGCAACACTAGAAAAATTCCGAGTAAGCTACATATATCTAAATTGACTTCGATGATTAACACAAATACCAGACTACAATCGATTATAAAAAAATCATTTAAGAACTATTTCCATCACTTCAAGCCCGCAATAACTGCAAATTCGCGATATACATTAGCTCTTTAACCGATTTTAATAAGATTAGGAAACCGCAGTGCTATCGCGCACCGGTACGGGTTTCCGCGCCCCCACCTCTGCTACGACGGGGCCAGGTACATACCCAGGCTGGCACGGAGGGCAGGCAGGTGGGTGGGCGCGGGTAGCAAAAAAGGGAAGCGCTAGATAGCCCGTCATGCTCTCTGCCAAAAAAATTGCATACAATTTTTGCCCCAATCACTTTTGAGATCACCAGATGCCTAAGGATATTCCCATAGGAATTAAATAGAAACTTACGATTTGTGTCACACCAACTGATAAAACAGAGCTATAGAAAATATATAAGCACCATTGAAATCCTCTGTAGAACCCAATCGAACGGTCAGACCTTGTGAATATCACCTTGTCAGAACTCAATATCACCATGTCAGACCAAATCCAAAAATTGACCTGATCTGACCTAAGATCAAGTCAGGGTGAACCTGCCTGATAATGCATATCGTTTGAAGGGAAACACGATGTCGTCGCAATAAACGATCATCACAATTTTCTGGGAAATCAGACTTTAATTAACTTCCCCATGCATTTTCAATGAAAACGTCATGACACTGACCTGAACCCAGGCCATCGACTTGAATAATCCCGTTACGACTAATTGTTGCACTTGTGTTATCATTATGTGAGGTAAATCTCAGATCGATAGATTAAGTCTGTTTCTCACTGCTGCACCTCTAAATTTTTCTTAGGTTAGGTCACTTGACCTGAACTGGTGACCTTCCCTGAGAGACCCTAAAGTTTTACCCAAAGTTGAACAAGGGGATCGGTAGTAGGTATCACAGGTGCGGCGACGCTGGGCACCGCCGTTTTTGGCAATCTGTGAAAACCCTTACGGGAGACCTGGCCCTCCCTTTCTGGCGCGTGACAACATCCGCAATGAACGTGTCCGAACTGAGCTAAAACGTCCACTAACATAAAATCGCGAACCTCGGGCCGACTCGGCGCCGCACAGCCACTGCGGTGATGTCACCCGCTCGTTACCAGCCAAGCGCGGCGTCATCCTAACAGTACCTCTGGGCCGGATATTACTGCGCAAATGTTCCAGACACGATTTCAGTCAGCGCCCATCTGAGCTTTACTCACTGCGGTCTGCGCAATTACCGGACGGCAGCCGGAGAAAAGCGTTGCACACTCGGACGCTAACGCTATGAACACGACGGAGAAACGCTAAGCTGCCAACCCGATATCCAGAGCTGCACCGGCTCTCCACGTGCGCGAGATTCCGGGGAATCTCGAACAGTGACTCAGCCCGACCGGTCGAGGGGCTCTACGGGAATGGTCATGGCCTCCGCGTAAAAAGGCGGCTCAGTTGTGCTGGCCTCGAACAGATGCAGAGCCATCTCGGCAGGGTTCAGTGCCGCCACGTGAAATATTGTTTCCTCCCGGTTTCGATTAATTCAGCAATGCCAGGAGAGAAGAAAAAATAGACAGGTACATATTTAGCATCAGGAAGTTTTACAGAGACCAGACGACCTGTATCGGCGAAGGGAAATTATCTATGGACCCGATTTGAAAGTCATCCCTTGCTGGAGACGGCAGCGTTTTTTGTCTGAACTACGTTGAACCATACCGTACCGGCTGGACAACGGGGATCCCAGAAGAATGATTCAGAGTGTTCCGATACATGTAGCGTAAAATGATGCAATGCAAAATATATAAGATTGGGCAGATAATTAGCACAAAGTTCATAACTTACGTTTGATAAATAACAGTAAACGAAATATAAGCCAAAATCAAAGAATCAAATCACAATAAAATCAAGCCTACTGAAAACAAGAGGAAAACAAGGGCTTGTTGGCAGTTGTTGGACACCGAACACAGAGCTCGGAGCCCTCAAACATGGCCAGAAAGACGACTCTCGACTCAGTATCCATGTCTGGTCAGATGAAACGCGTTTTATCAGCAAAAACCAAATATATGGAGCGAGGAAACAGACAAAACCACCAAAGGAATCAATACACAATTCTCATTTCCCAAGTTTTCCTGGTTAAACCATACATGGCTGCACGCTGCGTTTCGAGTTCCGAATTTGAGCTTGCACGGCCACTCCTCAATGCTAGGTGCAGACCAAATCCGTCTCATGACCCACCATGACGTGACTATTGAGAAATTCTGACAAACTTAGCTACAATTACACACAAGCCGGCATCCCAGTCCAGCTTCTACAAACCACAAATTACGTTTATCCTTACACAGGATTTAGAACAGCCGGTGTCTGGGTGTCCATGCATGCACCAGTGGCATTACACAGATGGCAGGCGATTCAACCAGTGTGGGCCAAGAAAAAATCCCTAAAAAAACAGGTTTCTCCTTTCAACATGGGTACTTTGTTGTCTGGCGTGATCGCAAGAAACGCTTATTAGGCCAAACAGCTTATAAACAAATATAACGCAAAAATCCGTTCATTATAACGGAAGAAACGGTCCAAAGCCTGATTCGAATGGGGGGTTCCTTGACGCCATCTTATGCAATGAAAAATATGGAAGCTTAAAAAATCCTACTGAAAACTTTCAGGCTGCTATATCCATTATCGTTCAGTCTCACATGGCTATTGTACGGCCAGGTCAGATCAAACGGCGGTACAGCCGTGAGAGTAATATCTGAAGACGGCGTTCGAGCCACAGTTCGGCTCCATGCGAGGTTTCACAAGCATTTACGGATACGTGATCAGGGACGAATGAACACAATACTCGACCAGGGATGCGCAGTGCAGAGTGAAACTTTGAGCTGGAGGCAGTTCGCCACAGGGTTTGGAGCTGGCGATGAAGCCGGTGAAATTTATTAACCCGGCCCGGCTCCGTCTCGAGAGTAGAACAGTTCTTGGAAAATCAACCGGCGAAAATCTATAATCACCTTATTTCCATGGAACCAGTAAATCCAGATTTCAGCCATTGAAAGGAAATTACGAGCGAATTTGATTCGGTCTATTTTCTTCTATCGAGGTGGGCGTAAGGTCGGCTTGGCTTAGCAATTTCGGCTGGCTTTATAATCCAGACATAAAAGAAGCTTTACCACATTCAACCCAGATGTACCAGATTATAATGAAGTTTTGTAATGCTTGGCATCAAAGTAAAGCATGCACTACGGAACAGATCAATAGCTCTAGTTTGGGAAGGATAAGTGGGGCCCAGATTCTGTTGAGCAGGGCTGGATATCTCTTCTCGACCGGGGGGGTCCTGGATGGGTTAACGGTGGCACGGCAATGCGAGCCCCATACAAAGTCCATCGGAGACCCAAAATCCAATAATAATTTCCGTTTAAAGTTATAATAATGAATAATTTCAGATAAAAAACTTCTGCCGAAAATATTAGTATGGTCCCTTACATATTCCGACAGTTTTCAGCTTGATTTTGGTTTTCGGGCTAACCGTCCGGGGGTGGAACGATACTTTTTAAGTTCTCGGAGTGCCGGTCAGCCCCATCCCCTGGATACGCCAATGTTTATCATGCCTTCTTTTCAGAAAGCAATGGTTGCAAGCCCTTCACATCCAATAAAACTAATTGGATTATATTGCTTGAAATGCACCGAATTTTCCAACCCCATCCAGATTCCTCCTAACCATGGGAATGCCACCGCAGATCCCGATTGGGCCAGGACGAAAAGCCAGTCAAAATTCGATCCTGTCGCAACTAGGCTAGTATGGTCCACATGTTCCATGCAGCTTACACCACGGTAGAGATTGCAACATGCCACGGTGCATCACAGTCGGAGTTATCAACATCACCTTGCTGTCTGTCCCTGGCGTTCGCGGAACCAAGTCAAGCCGTTGGGAGGGGGCCACCGCAACGGCTTACATGGTGAACGCGCATAGCCTTTTATTTAAATACAATCAACCAACATCTGAAAAGGCGGCACAAATTTGCCCACTGCGGGGTGATTGGTCGGACTGGCTCTCCCAAATCCAGCCCCGGTCCCCGAAACTCCCAGTCACACAGTCCCCGATATCCCCAGTCACCAGTCACACAGCCCCCAGTTGCACAGTCCCCGATATTCCCAGTGACCAGTCACAGTCACAATCCCCAGTCAACAGTCACACAGTCCCTGATATCCCCAGTGACCAGTCACTAGTCTCACAGCCCCCAGTCACACAATTCCCAGTCTACGATACCCTCAGTGACCCGTCACACAACCCCCAGTCACCAGTCACACAGTCCATGATACTCCAGTCACACCTTCTCAAAACTTTGGTTAATTACTGCACCAACGATGAAGCTTTGTGGTCAAACTTGGTTTTAACATATTGGGATGCAGGGCCTATGCCAAGGGCGTATCAATCAGGGAACTCGTAACCCCTTTTTTACAAAATCAAATTTCAGTCATACGGGGTGAAACTTCAAATTTGTATCCGGAATATAAGAAAGCAGCGAGGAGTTCAAATCCAGATTTTTTCGCTTTTTACAGAGGCTAGTTCCCTGGCAGCGCGAAATTTGAATTTCACTGACATCCCGGAGCCCACGTAATCCCTTCAAATCTGGCTAACGGGTTGATTATTTAGGGCATCAGTCACAGGTGAAACATCTCGTGAGCCCCTATACACCATTTCGAGAGGAGGCCGAATATGCCTAATTCTAAAAAAAATCCGACACATTCGATCATTTAGTTGAGTACGGCGCCTTCATGCAACTCGAACTGGGCTATCAGTCCCGTGGAGCACACCACACGAACCTTGGTATCATATTTCGCTTCTCTCAGAGCTCTCCTTTTACGGAGGAAGTGATTCATGAGCATACTACTTAATGTGCGCCGATACCCTCCCCCTATGGGTGTTTTGGCGGGCGGCGGTGGAGCGGTAAAGGCGGGGACCCGTGCACTGCCGGTGCGGGGCAGCATTTCGCTCTAAACACACGCCACTTCACTGCAAACGGGAGTTCTCCCAAAAATGAAACATCCTATTTTTTCGTGCAGTTTTCGGCATGCCCTATCACATGAATATCTCAGTTAAAACCCCACTGTTAAGGTGCCACAGTCCCTTTAACACAAAATTGGGCAGTAGCTGAAAACGGCAAAGCACGCCAAAATCCCTCTCTGATGGCAGTCTCTGTGAGACGATCACGTGTGCCTGAAATTGGAGTGATGATTTCACTGCGTTTTGATCACAACAATCCAATCAACATTTTTGCTGAAAAGAAGGAACGCACAGCTGATTTTTCCTACCACTTTCGCAAAGCACTGGCGTAGCCAAACGACGCTGAAAGGAACGTAAAAGCTCACAAGCGGTAGAATATTCCAACTCAGCATGTACTATACAAATCTGTCCAATACAGTCCCTTCCGCACCGGTGCAACCTTTAAATAAGCCACCACGGCGATGCTGCAGATGATATTGCCGCTCTGAGTCTGTAAGCTTCACGCCTCCGATACAGTCCGCTCGTGTTTAGCAGACGCGGCCAGGCCGCGGTCCTAAGCCTGAACAGATTAGCCGGGGTGACATGCAACCTTCGCTTTCACGTCAGGCCTCGCGTGACCGGCCTCGCCAAATAAAATCGGTATGGAAACGTTTCGCTCCTGATCCGCGCCAGTCAAGCATGATAAATTTTCCGAAGGCGGATCCACTATTCGCCTCTCATCTAACCCATCACCGCCTCGGGGCTCCGATCCGACCCTTACCCCCTCCGTTTTCGCAAATGATTTCGAGCTTATTTAAATGACACGCACGTCGCTTTACATGCCCCTAGGGTGATCAATTTGACAACTTATGACAAAAAATGGCATCAGGTCAGGTTAGGCCCACGAGTTATGACGTCATTTCTAAGCCCATGTCAGATGATTGTTCTAAAATGAGGCTGGCAAAACCAGGTTGCAAGACGGCTTCTAAAAAGTTAGATCAAATTTCTAAACATCGTTCGAAATTTCTTGAAAATTCAAATCTGCACACTGTTATCCCTTTTGAGGCAAGGTCAATGACAAGGTCACAAAAGTTGCGATTTTCGAAAATGTTTTTTCCTATAAATTCTTAATGAAATGAGATAAACCAATGAATGTAATATTATAGTTACGAACATGATCCAAGGATTTGCAAGGTATGCAAAATGACCTTAAAAGGTCATTATTCGACTTACACATTTAGAGAAGCATATCGATGCCTTTGGCTTTGCTCTCCATCGAATGGTTCCCGAGTTATAAGATATTTCCTAAATGGGCCTACATTTGACCAATTTTAGCCCACTGTGGCGTCACGGGTCAGCGGATACGATTCCAACTCCGCTCCAAAGTGGAAAATGTTCATGCGCTTCCAGCACTGTTAATATTTTTCCGTATCACTTCCGGTTCCCGAGATCATAGGGGTCCGATCGGACCCCTGGGAGGTGGTGGGTACGAACAGAGACCAGGCGGTGCCGGGTTAAGCAGATCAAACGCCTGAAGCTTACGGCGCGTGAAACCACCGGCACTCTTTGTTCCGCGAGTTTGATCCGGGCCCGGACGCCGGTAGTCGAGCGGTAGAGACGGCAAATCAAGTGCTGTACATCACAATGTTGATGGTAGATGGTGGCTATAGGACTTCGGCAATTACTGAAGGTTCAAAAAAGGAAATCGGAGAAATACAGTACACTTGAGATGGTTCGGTTTCAAGTCTGCTTCTGTGTGGGCATACCATTGCAGCTCGCACTCGTTACGATTAACAAGCCACTACGCTAAACGACAGCATACAGCCTCAGTACCCAGACCAGTGAAAATGGGGCCACAGTCAAGAAGATGTTCCGACTGACACAACGGAGTACTCTGCTGTATCCGTAGCAGGACCACAGCCCGGCGATCAGAGCGGGCACTAAGCTAATAAGGGCACCCAGGCGAATACTGTTGATGGAATTTAACGGCACCGTACGCCGCCCCATCATCCGAGGATAGTGCTGAGACTGACGAGAGTGGGGAGCAGCGAGTACATGGCTCGGGGGGCTGCAGCACAAGGAGTAAAGAGGCGAACCCAACTGCAGAAACGTGAATTGGAACGCTCAGCATCAGCGCCACCAAAAGGCGCAGCTCTCGAAAGGAACGGAGTTCAGCAAAGCTGCCAACC